>JAYRBT010000082.1:45592450-45613434 GCA_036023395.1 Myiotriccus ornatus
GCAGTGTCTTCTGTATGCAAGCGTATTGCACTTCCTACATGTCTTGATTCCAAGGGAGATTATTTCCTGTATTCTTGCAACGTGTGTGCCTCTGTATGCCTTCTGACATCCCCACATGGTAGCTGTTAACATTTTCTACATTACATTATCAAGTGTTCCAACTTTTCTTTACCAAAAGGCTCTTAGTTTATTGCCTCGTTGGTATCTTGTCAGCATTTTGCCGTGTTCTTTTCTCGGGCCAAGATTTCTAGTCATGGTTATTTCTCCTATTCCTCAAATGAAATGCAGCAGCTGTACAAGAGATAAACAAGAAGGCTTGAATGTAATTTGTTTTAAGAAATTATGTTCTAATTTCTTATGTGCATTTGTAGAGCTAATAGAAAAGCTACATTTGCATCACACTGTCACCATCCAAGCAACATGGTTTTCAGTTTTATTGCTTCGAACAGTGATTTGAAAATGCAGGATCTGGTTTAAAGCCTTCATTAATCTTTTTCCCAAGACAAATTAAATAGAATGACTTTGGAAAACCTGAAAGTATACAGCTAGTTTGAGTAGTTTGATTTGAGAAGGGCAAAAAAGGCCACTAAAGCTCTATTAATCTACTGCTTCAGACACTACAAGTAAGATGTATCTGTAGAACTGCAACTGTTGCTCAAGTCTCTGTGTGTATTTCTGTATCTTCTAACACTTCTGATACTCTGTTTTATTCCACAACTCTGTAATAGACATTGTATCTTTTCAAGGACTAGGTACTACCTTATATGCAGTGAAATGAGACTAGAGCTGTCTTTATTCGTGGTGAGTCTAGAGCTTTCTGATTCAGCATGCAGATAAGAAAAAAACCAAAAATAATAATCCCTTGCTTTTGTGAAATGACTAACATACTGTCTGCTGTTTGGGATTTAAATGGTCGGGGTTTGTGCTGTAATGAAGACTCCGAAAGGTTCATAAAGAACTTAAGCACCTATAAAACTTAACTTCAGCAACTTAAGGCACACTAGGTAGATTTAGGCTTAGGAGCTCAGGATTTTCTATAAGCCAGGCAAGTGGTTGGTATTTACAAGGTGTAGAAACAGGACCTTTAAGGATCCCTTTTCAATATCCTTGTTTTTGTCACCTCCTCACGTGCGTTTTCTCTGTAGAATTCTCCTATGCTCCGAATTTATACGGCAGATGTATTAGCTCTCAGCATTCCCCTTACTCTGACAGACTCCCTTGCTGGCCTAGGAATATTAGAAAGCGGACTCTTGTTCGTTTGTTTGTTTTGTGGTGGATTAGTCTGAGGAAAGGCAGAACGAGGTGGCGTCTGGAGTGCTAGGCTGACGCACAGCTGTTTGCTGCTTTGTACAGCAACTCTGTCGCCGTACTTCACAGTATTTTTCTTATGGGCAAGGACAGATCTTTCTCTGCAGTCTTATTCCCACTGTTCCAGCTGTCTCTCTTGTGGAGCCAAACATACGACCTAATTAAGAGTATTTTCCTTTCTTTACAAATGACAGAATAAAAAACTTGTATTAATTTTCAATCTTTTTAAGAACTGGCATCCTGCTAGCAGTGATCTTGGATTTAAACTCATACAGTGATTAAGACTCATAGAGTGGGTGGAGATGAAGTGATCTTCGTAATTAGTGGTCTTCGTTAACATCTATGTTTGCTCTTTGATATTTGCTTAAGCTTACTTCTGGGCTGCAGGAAGGCACGCAGCCACTGAGGTTCATCTAAGCTCATGCTTAATGCTTGTAACATCTTTAGTTAAATCCAATGCAAATGCCAGCTATTTTCCTCTCCTCTGTTTTAAAATTTCCAGTGCAGGCATTATTAATTATTCAGAAAGATTTAGGCAGTCGACTTCCATTTCGAAGACCCTGACATCCATTTCTGCACCGTAAGAAACAATGAGTCCTAAGTGAATTGGTGATAGTGCCTCTAAATCAGTCAACTGTGAAGGTATTGTTACAGCTCTGTTGTGATTTGATGTTGCAAAGGTATTTCTGGCTGTCAACATGCAGCACACAGTGACCTACAGGTAATGCAATAGCACACCTCTCAACTTTCTGTCATCAAAGGCATCAACTTCAGCTTTTTGTATCTACCAGCATTTGAGGAACTGCCTATTGAGCATAGCTATGAGATGTAGGTCCCCAAGGCCCCCCAACACTCAAGTATTGCTGACCTACTATTTCATTTGACTAAAGTGTTCAGCATCTTTCATCAGTCATTTTCATGTCATAACCTTGATTCCTGTGCACATCTGACACCAGTTTCCTCAAATGTCACAATTTAATTAGACTTTTTAGGTCAGTGTTCTAGAACATTGCACTTGTTTGACCTTGTACATCTGTTTTAAGCACCTTTTTAATTAAATATAATATTTTGCCTAAACAAGCTTCTGATTTCCATACAAATTATTACTAAGCGGAGAAACTTCTGTGGCAGTATTTAATTGTAAAAGTGAAGGCGTGAATGCTGGTTTTAAACATAGAAACTATTGCTTGATAATTGAACATACAAGTAATGTATTTGATTTTTCTTGTGCCGCTTGAAAAATAAAATACATCCAGCCTGTTTGAAGTTTGGTCTGCTCAAAAAGCTGTATTATTTTAATAATTTAACCCCACCAGAAGACACTTGCAGGCATATGGTTTTGATATTGGTAGCTGCTTGTAATTCACTGGCAGTCTTTTTGAAATTTGTCTTCCATTTAAACTGATGGGAGATGCTGCTTTTTGCAAATTTAGGTCAAGAAGATCCTCTAGTGTGACTTTTTAATTCCCTATGGGGTGCTGCTCGTTGTGAATTGATTGAAGTGTTCAGGAGGTCACAGACCTCTCTTAGATCAGTAAGAACTTCAGGTACAGCTAAAGTTTTGGTGTAGATTTAGCTTCAAAGTAGCAGGTAGTCCCTGTGGATTGTGACATCTGATCAAAACCAGGATGCCGTGTAAATGAATTGCTGCACATCCAGTTCTCTGCCATAGTGAGCTGTTCTAAGACTCTTGAAACTTCTGCCATAATGATGTTATTGTTCCTACCTGAGAGTGATTTGGTAAATGGGTGTTTCCAGTAGGAGAATTCAGATGTGAGTCAGGTGGAGCTTATGTCTAGCGAACGGCTGCAATTCCCTAAAATTTGTTAACATTTTTCCAACCATGTGCAAGTAGTTGTGCAAATACACCGAAAGATAAATTTACATCATGTTTTTTATGCACTGTAATTTTACTTTCTTGCAGGTATTTAGTTTTCATTAAAAAGGGCAACATAAGAGGGTATTCATTAAAGGGAGAAACACTACATTATTGTATTATGATTAAAGATGTATGACAAATTGCTTCATGGTGTTTTGAGTCTTTAATATTATAGTAGAGAAGGGACTGACTTAAAGAAGCAGGCACAGAGCTTTACTTCTGTGTTGTTTCTGGTCTTGACCTTATTCTTTATCAAACATTAGAAGTAGTGTTCGGATTCATAAAATATATGGAGGTGGATCACTTCTGCCAGTTAAATAGCGACCCTTACTCGGATTATCTTGTTCCCTGTAAATTGACATCATATATGCACAACATCTGTACACAGGTGACTTAATCTCAGTTGTGATGGAACTTGGAAGTCTGTCTTGAGTCCTGTATAGGTTCAAAATTGCTTAATCATACATTGCTCCTCTTGTAATAATATTCCAAAATCAACTGGTAAAGTAAGATTATTTTTTCTTATTACTTCCCTGCCTGAATTTATTGACTTAATATTGATGAAAGCACAATTGCTGTTTGCCTCAATAGTAGCAGAGAACACCTACAAAATCTTTTCTTGTCTTAATGTAGATCACCAAGAAAGCACCACTGCCTTCTAGATCAGGTGAGCATAATCAAGTAAGAATGTTGAGACTGAAGGAAGAACAGTTACCCAAAGTGAAGGCAGATGTACAGCTGTCTTCTTGTCTTAAAAACAATATGGAAAATAACATCACTTGCATATTGTATGAAACAGGTGGAAAATACTAGAGAAGAAACTCAGTTGGTTTTTCATCTTTCAATTCTGATACTTTAGGAAACACACACTGAAAAATGCAGTGGAGAATTTAAAAGTTCAGGCACATCAGAAAGTGGCAAAAAAAATGGTGAGCTTAACATATTGCCTAACGTGACCCATGGTTACTGACCTTTGCTGCTCTGAATAATTTGTGTGCATGTGAATTTTGACAAGTGTAATCCTGTGCCAGAGAGCTGGATGAAGCATATGCCCACTCTTAATAAAACAATTTTGGAAATTGTTTCTTTATTATTTTTTTTCTCTTCAGTAAAAGCATGTGCTCAGAGTTAAATTAAAAGAAGCTGTGCTTCTTGCACTAAATCTTAACATGAGGATTTAGCTTGATGTTTAACACACGATCTGAATAGTGTTTAAGTTCTACATTACATCATTACCTTTTATTAGTAATACCTTTTACTGTCCTCTTTGGTCATATTAATGCAGTGGAGTGCATGTGTGTATTCAGCACCGTTTGCTGCTTTAAGAGATGCAGTCAGGTGATACTTCAAGTACCAGTCATACTTCAGCACTTCAGTAATGGCAGATGTTCAGGGCTTAAACCCTTTCTTTGCTGAAACAGAGGCACCTGGTTTCACAGGTTAGACCAAGACACAGAAGAGCTGGTTTTTAGAGCAGCAGGGGACAAAAGCACACTTAGAGAGGCTGCCATTTCTCTTTCACCTTCATGCCTGTCCCATTTTCTTTGTTAGTCCTTTCTTCCATGTCAGAGGTTCTCTGACTCAGTACTGACCCAAGTCTTGCTCTCACCTGCTGGTCCAGGCCGTTTACCAGCCCCTTCCATACTGGAGCTTGGGAGGTGTGTGAAGATGTCCAGATGCCATACAGGCATTTCACAGAGTCTGCTAATACTCCTCTGGGTTATAAGAACTCCGCCTTGCTGAACTGTACTCCTGAGAAATGTTGTAGGAGGGAGATACTTTAAATACCTCTGAAAGTGGAACTAAACAGAACTTCGTGTGGCTGATGTTGAGCAGAAAGTAGAAAGAAACTGGTTTTAAGGGTGAGCCTACTTCAGAGTCTGCCTAAAAGCTCCTTTCATGTAGGAATCCAGATCCAAAAAGAGAAGACAATTTGAAGGTAGTTGGAAATGGGAAACAGAGAAGGAAGAACACCAGCTTGACTTACAAAGTTAGGTGTTCTGCAGGTTTGTCCGCAGGTGGCCCCTTGGTTGCCCCACCATGTGGGAGGTGCTTGTGCATCTTAACAGAGGCATTGAGAAGTGAAATGAGAAATACTGTGAAAAGCAGTAGTGCTTTGAACCAGGCAGTGCTTTAAATCTTAATCTTTAGAATGTTATCAAATTATTTCACCCCTGCAAATTAACTGTCTATGTGATCCTGTTGTCTGTAAAGCTTGACACAATTCACTGCCCCTAACAACAAAAATTAAACTTGCAGTTATTTGCAAGGTATGTATTTAAACAACTGTAAAAAGGAGTGGATGCATTAAAAATTAGCAGCGGCCAGATCACGTTTTACTTTGGGTAAGTGGAACTGAAACCATGAAGGCTGACTTAAATTTAGTTCTACCAGAAAAGAGGCAAATATATTAGAAACACTTGCAAATATATCCAGAGCTTGAGGACATACAAATTTGATTCACTAAAACTTGTATGTAAATATACATCAGAGCCAAGTACAGGTTGAATAGCCTGGGATTAGGCTGAAGCTTTGTAGTAAGACACTAGCTAGAACTCTCTGAAGGCTTTAATCACATTTGCTCTCTTTATGAAACAAGAACTGCAGTTATTTTGGCTGTTGTCTTTGTTCCTGCAGAAGTCTAATTCTACTAGTGACCACTTCCAGGCACATGACAATGCTCTGCCTGCACAGTTTCCTTCTTGAATTATGCAGGGAAAGAATTTAGACTTGAGAATAGCATTTGCCAGCTGTTTTCCTTTTGTGCTTGAATACTGACTGCAGCAAGTAGTTGTGTAAGTGAACTAATAGTAAGTATGTCTTTAACAGTCACTAGAGAACTGTTCAACACTTGACTAGTCTTGTCTTTAAAATGCCATATAATTAATAGCAAATAAATTTTAAATAAGGTACTACATAATCTTGGACCATACAGAACACAAAAGACACAGATAACATCTAGGAAAAAAAAAATACAAAAAATGTAGACTAAAAGGAAGTCATATAGACTGACTGTATTTCAAAAGATGTTCCTAAACGGGTAAAATCAAGGAGTTCTTCCAGCTTCTGTTAGGCAATTGCGACTTAGAGCCACTGCAGTTTAATAATTCCTATTTGGTATTTATTTTCTATTCAGATTTGCTTTTTTTTTTTTTTTTGCCTTTGGTAAGAAACTACACATAAGGTTTTAAACTCAAGTTGAAAGTTCTCAGTAACAGAACCAGCCCACTCTGCTCCTTCCCTAGCTATATAGATCATCTACACTTAAACAACAAAGCCTAATGCAGCGTGATAACAATTAAGTGAAGGGAGAATGAGCCACAGAACTGAGCAGTCCATCCAGGCTGGAGTTACTTGGATACCACTCATGTTTTTGCCTGAGGTATGTGATTCTCCAAATTGCCTTACAAAAGAGTATGGCTGTTTTTGTTTTAATGTCTGCTCCCTTGCACAGGCTTGCAACATGACAGCAACGTAAACAGACCCATGGGCAGGAGCCCCTGAGTCACCTCACCCCTCTTATCTAAAAAGTGTAGGCGTTAAAAAAAGTTTATGTAATGGTAAATGCAAACATGTTACGTCATCTTCTTAAAAAAAAAAAAAAAAGGTAGCTTGCCATTGTTATTCAAGTCCCTTTTCTAGTCAAAACCTTTAATAATTGTACAAGACAAAACTCTGTAAAGCCACTTGAGGACTAGCCCCAACAATATATAGGTGTTTGTTGAAAGCTGCAATTGTATTTAACGGAATAAGAAAAGCCAGTGCCACTCTGGACACTGGAGTAAATAAATTTGATTATTAAAGACTGAAAATAGGTCTGCCATCTTCTGAACTTAACAGAAAAGGTTCCTCATTTACCTCCTGACTGCCTGCTGTTCTTTACTTTTAGTAGGGCAGAATTTGTCCCATGATTGAAGGAGTGCTGATTTATAAAAATGATAGCGGGGGATCCTCAGTTCTACTTGAATACCTAATTTCCAGCTTTTGCTGACTAGTAAGCACAGGCAACTTAATGTACTCATCTCCAGGCTTAACTATTTCAAGTTGCCTTCAATAAGCGACTTGCTGCAAGTGCACATGTGGTGGGAAGGTGTCGTAGCTCTTTCTATTTCAACCAAAAAAGCACACTCCAAGTGAGTTGGATTCAATCTTTTTTAATAAATTAATGTCATTCAAAATACAGTGCCAGAACATGATGCAGCTGAACATGCTAGTAGGGTTTGTCATGAAGCACCTGTGTTCATGTTAGATTGGTGGCGCCCCGCTACTGCTAGTGGTTCCTGGGATTAATGCCAGAGCAGCACTAGTCATCTGCTCTCCTGCACACAACAGCACAGGATATTCCTGAATTTTGCTCCCCCCCTCCCCCGAAGTAAAAAACCTGACAGCTAAGGGATATCTATACACAATCACACTACAGTAATGCTTGTTATTAAATTAACAGAAAATAAAGACCTGGTTAATCCACACTAAAACTTTGTTTTACAATGGAAAAATACATCAGCAGCAGGAAGTAATATACATGAGCCAATGTTACTGTAATACAGAGTGTGGAGGCATTTACTGATTAAAGCCCCACACAGACCCGCACTATGAGGGCTGGCAACTCCTATTGCAAGCCCAGCAACTTAAGTCCACACCTGGTAATCTACCAGCTGCTTGGAAGACCTGTATTCTAAATAGACAGGTATAAGTTAGTGAAAATAGAACACATGCACCTCATCATACAGCTTGACTGAACCTGCAGTCATTTTGCCCTGCATGTTACCATACAATGGAAGATCTACCCTTCCTACCACAGGTAGATCCATGGGATTTGTTTCTTTTTCTTTTAATGGCATTACTATACCAACATGGATATTAGTATTAAGTAAGTGCAGCACAGTCCTTTTATTAGGCCACACTGACAGTTACATAACTAGCACTTAAGTAGAATATCCAGAAGTAGTTCATATATAACTGGAAGATATTTTCAAAAGAGTTGAGACATCATCCTAGAAACATTAACTACTTTTTTTTCTGAAGCTAATTTTCCTGAACTGAGACTTCATAGAACTAGAATTACTTCTTTAGACAAGTCAGATGCTTAAGCTTATGATATACATATATGTTTCTCAATTATCAGATAATAGTATTTCAGATTATGGAAGCATATCTGCTCATTTCATTTATTCGTACTGAATGGCGGCAAGTGTTATTAGGTAGGGCATAAAAATACAATTCATGAAAGACAGGCCTGACATTCACACTCTCAGACGTGTTCTCTCACAGCCATTTCTTTTCTTTTATAACTGAGCACAGAATCAGTTGTGCAGTCTAATTTGGGAGCTATACAGGTGGTAAAGTAACCATGTCCCCATCCAGCTCAAATTCATCAGCTCCGTCTGGCGAGAAGAGATATGTTGGAGGTTTCCATGGGGACTCTTCAAGGCAAGATGGGTACAGCTTTCCTACAGTGCACCGGAAGTCCTTCCCCAAGTCCCACAGCACGCGTTCCGATATGTGCTGCCTCAGGAACCAGCGATCGAGTTCCAGGTCGTACTGGTAGGTGGCATACTTGGCTCTCTCGTTCATGTGGGTTTCTCGTATAAAGACACACAAGGAATTAGAGATGACAACGGCCCTAACGCAGGGGTCGGAATAGCGCTTGGCAGGGATGTTGGCTGCCATCCTCCACTCGTTCTTATTCACGTCGTAGATTTCCACGGTTACGGAAGACCCATCCACAGTACTGCTTGGGAGCCTTATGCCAGAATTGCTGGCGATGTGCAGTCCTCCGATGTAGAATATTTTATCGCCAAAAGCAGCCGCCGAAGCGAAACACCGACTTGTTTGTCGCATGGCCATTTCCACCCAGGCGTCTGACCGGGGGAAATAGCAGTACATCAAGTTGTGTGCCATGACGTAAATGCAGTTGTGAACTGTCACTGCCGTGCTCCACTGCCACGCACAAGGCAACGGGCTCACCATGGTCCACTCATCCTTCTCGGTATCGTATCTCTCCACAGTTCTCCTGTTGAGCTCCCCACCAACGCTGTCTCCTCCGATTGCATAGATGTATCCTTCACAGCAGACCAGGGATGGCTTTATACGAACAAACAGCATCGGTGTCTTTGGAAACCAAGTGTTTTGCTGCGCATCAAACCAGTAAAAGCAATTCACAGTTCTGAAGGCAGCCTGGAGTTTGCTGCTTTTACTGTGATTGGTTTTTGTGTTTTTCAGAGGAACTTGCCCACCTGCTATATAGATGTCGTTATCAGGAGTTACAAGTGTCCCAACCTTATGCAAGTCAGCAGGAGGGTTGCAGAGTTTGTAAACTTTTTCTGCCTGTGGGCTGTAACAGACAGAGGAGTAAAGACTACCAGGGTTTTCAGCAGCAGCTTCAATGAATATCATCATCTCCTCTTTTGTCATGCCAAGTCTGGGCTTGAAAAACTTGGGCATTGATTTGTACAGTCCTTGCACCACCACTGATTTATCGTTAGGTGGCAAGCCTTGAAACCAGGCTCTCTGTGTTACTTCTGAAAGTGCATCGATTCGGATTTGGCTAAGAACAGAGGACAAGTACTGCGATCGTGATTCCGTGTTGTACTCCAGCCATAACATAGCAGCTTCACGAACTGTCTCCTCCTTTTCCACATTTAAATTGTCACTGCTTAAAATATCTATCAGTAGATCATGTGACAGTTGCATGAAAGCCTCCTGGTGGTACACAGCTGTGAACTTGTGCTCCACCATTCTTTTAGCACTCTGTTTTAACTCTTCACAGCTGAAGAGATCAGCAAAACTTAACAGACGCACACAATTTTCTGCATTAATTTTTTTGATTAAGTATTCTCTACACCGCTGTAACACATCGTCCACCTGTAATGCAAAGAAAAAAACACAAGAAGTATTACTGCATACAACATATGCCTTCATGTACCAGCCGCACATAAAAAGTACCTGCATCTGGTGTTGAACAACAGAGTTTAGGCCTGGAATACTCAATATACACAAAAATACAGTGGTGACCCACTCAGCTGCTTCATATGGATGAAGTACATCACATGACTATGTCTGCTGGAGTTTCTGAAAGTTAGAAGTGCACTGGTTTACTTCCACCTTCCACAGGGACTGTAATGCAAGGAGGGACGGCCGCTTAAAGTGTATTTGATGAGCAACTGCTGTCTGTACTGAGCAAACTGACCACAAGTATCTTCAAATGACTGAACAGGAAAGATCATTTAACAAGACAAAGAGTGAAACAATTTGGAGATCAGAAGCTGCTTTTTCACACTCAGAACTTCCTACCTGTAAGAAGCAGGCAGTTTCATAGAGCTGCTCGACTGTGCTGTCGCTTATTGCCAAGTTACCCGTGTACGCATAAGTTATGATAATCTGTAAAGTGGCTGCATCCACATTCCTCAGGTGTACGTGTGTTTGTTTACTTTCACTCAGCCCGCTCATGAACATGGCTCTGAGGAGAAACATACACATTAGGACAAGGATCAACAGTGAAGTAATCTTAATTTACAGTCACCTCTAAGTCTTTGGCGATTGCACTCCAAAAGGTGAACAGTCTCTTTGCTTGCCTGTTTACAGGAGTTTAGTATTTACCTCAGGCTAACATCTAGTATTTAAGATAAAGCATTTGTACAGAACATTCTAAAAATACCATCAGTGCCTTCAGTAGAAATATTTGATATTTGTGTAAACTCTTCTATGTTAATCAGCAGAGAACTCTAATGATTTTGGAGTTTTAATAATGCAATTTAAACCTTTTTCTAGGATAGGTGGTAAGAGGTAAGAGTATTTTCCTCCAGAAAAATACTGCTGAAATGTACTACAGCTAGATTTTAGATTCTAAAACAAAGGAAGCAGATTTATATAACAGACTGAGTGAATTCATATCAAAAAGGATGCTCCTCTGGGAGAAGGAGAAATGGAGCAAGGACTAGCATTCTATGAATTATTTCTTATATGCCATTCATCATAACATGCAGTAAACTTCAAATTTGCAGACCAAAAAAAAAAAAAAAAATAACAGATTGGGAAAAAAAAAATCAAAAAACCCCCACAAGTTTACACCTCCGTTACACCTCTCTGAAAAAGAGTAGAAAAGCAATTTTTAAAAATGGTTATTGTTTCTATAGTGCTTTATACACCTATTGCCCACTCTGGTATTGTAACTGCAACACAGTAAATAGCTATCTGGAATCTGGTACTATAAATCACATACCTGTCAATTTTTGTAAAACGGGGGACATTGGTTTGAAGAGCTTTATCTTAAATCAAGTTCGGTATTTATGGTTGTATTGAAAATTCAGTTCAAGGCTCTTTATTTGGGTGTTTTTTTAGGAAATCGGGTATGAGAGGAGTTAGAAGGAGTCTAGTCTTTAGTCTTGCCTCTGGCTGTAGAGGTGAAGGGCACATGAAGGGAACATTTCCCTATGCAAAGCCATTCCAGGAAGCATCCAGTACAAAGACAGTATCCCATCCCCATTTCTCACAGAAAGGAAGAGGGAGCTGTTGGAGACTCCAACTCTAGCTGACGCTTGTGCCCTGCTGAGCAGGCTGTGCTGGAGCAGGGCTGCACATCATTCAGGCACAAAGATGGAAGGTAGGCTGGCTGCAATCACACACAATGGCTGGATCACACCAAGAGATGCTTTGCCTTTCTTCCCCCTCCTTCAGGGCTATCAATTTTTCATAATAAAGCTAAATTTAGGAAGCTGAGCATCTTTTTGTAAACCAAAGTAGAGAAGAAAAACAGAACATGACAAAACCACAAGTCTGATACTTCTTTTAACCAGTGCCAAAACCTCATTCCATAAATAATAAACAAACACATATGAATAAGAGATTTGACTGCACATTCTGATGCAGCACACTGTGTGGACTCATGACAGCTTTCCAACCTTATGATTAACCACCCACATTAAATCTGGCTCCATTTCCAGGGGCTGTTATTTTACAAACTGTTGGAACTACACCATTCGCACAAGGCTGATGGTAATAATCATTATCTAGTGATCACACAATACTTGTTGCTAAAAAATTGGACCAAACTCATCCGAAATGAAAAAAATAAACACAAAAACCATCAGCAACAAAAATGAATAAATTAATCCTTGAACAGTTTTCTACAAGAAAGGAGACAAAATAAAGGGAACGTTTAAAATGTGTTCTGTATAGCGAGCCCGTCTCAAGAAAAGCAAATTTGCAAACCCTTCTGCGATTAAACAAGAAAGTTATAATCCCTCCACAATGCATCAGGAAGGTAAAACATGTGTGGATGTCACCAGGACTAGTTTCGAGCTTCAGAATTCCTTTCAGAAAGGCAGATTAATTATACTGTGTTGCCAACAAAAAATGATTAATCACTGCAGAAAATTCATGGTGCCTCATCATCAAGGTCTTAATATGAATGTATCTGCAGAAAGGGGTAGCACTCAGCATATCTTATTAAAAAAGCTTTTCAAAAGACAAGAAACAGGACACCTGGGAAGAAAGAGCTCTTGAAATAAAAATGTCAGCAATATCAAGGGAGGGGCATGAAACAAAACAAAACAAAAAAAAATCCAAAAGACTCTCAAACAAGGGAAGAGTTTCTGGCATCTTTGCTGAGCAGAGAAAAACAGATGATTCAGAAAAGGAAGCCATGAACTTGCACAGCAATCCCTACTTTTAGCAGAGGCTTCTGCTAAGAAACTACAGTTAAACACGATAATGGAATTCCCATAGCCAAGTCTCAATAATCCCTTGTTATCCTACCGGGGGAAATAAAAACAGATTAAGTACTATAAAGATTAAATGTGAAGAAAAAGAAATTTACTAATTATTCAGACTCGATTAACTCCCTAAAGAAAACGAGCCATCACAAGTATGATTTTCCCCCCCCACACACACACATTTCTTGTAGAAAGTACAATTCTTTATCTAGAGTTCAGTCACAAGACACTAGAAATTTTATTTTACTATTTTGGCGTTGGAAAGTAAGGATATTTAAGCTTTTTACTTACTTCACTGATCTTTAAGTCTCTGCAACACGTTGCTAATTAATATGATACTCAAAAACAGGCATCACAAATTTTATAGAATTACCAGAGCCTAGTTTGAATACTTACCTGAAATACGAGCTGCACGTTGCAAGAACCATCTTATGGCAGGGAAATTCAGTGCCCTCAACAATCAACACTATGTCAGTTAGCAACTGCTGTTCATAAAAGAATTTTAACTGCTCCAGCAAGGATACAGCATACTCTGTATTTATCTGCCTCTCGTCCTGGGTAGACATGACTGTATTCCATTAATATTTCCAGGACCAGAGAGAAAAGTCAAGATCTTTTCACCAGAGAAAGGTCAGTTGAGTGTTTCTGAAGTAACCAGGAAAGAAACGGCAGGAGGTCTGTAGCCTTCAGAAGTGATACTGATAAAAAAAGGGCAGTTTTATCTTGAACTGCTGAAGCAATGTTTGAGACTTTGACCTCCTGTTAGGTCATCATGCTTTCACTTGATGTCACAATCTGTTCAGAGACTTTCAAGAGTGTCTGCAAAGCTCCTGTTGAGATCTATGACGCAGCAAATGAAGAAGCAAAAGTGAAGTCTGAGGTAGATTTCGCGGTAACATCTCGTGATCAGTGGCTGCACTTGAGTGACTGAAAGCAGGAAAATAAAATTAATTTACCATTTGCACTTTAACAAAAACCTTTCTTAGTTACCCCTTTAAAAATAATTGTTTAGCAAACATTTCTAAATTAGTACTAATTACTTGCACCAAAATCCTTGTAGGAAAAAATTAACAAAAGTATCCGAGAAATGAAAAGCAGAGGAGTTTGTACATTAACTCTCATATGACCTAGACTCACAAATTAAAATACTTTATTTTGTCAACACAACTTCTAAGGCTGGAGAGTTAAAACGAGGTTCAGTAGGACTTTATTCCTCTTCAAAGAATTACCCAGATTTCCCACTGAGTACACCTGTAAATTTCATTCAACCATTGATAAGGAAGCCACTTTTTTTCCCCATTTCCTTATTAAACAGCTACTTTTTCCACTTCTTTGGGGTTTTTTCTACTTAAAGCTTATCAATACCAGGCCACTAAAAATATAAATGCAGTTTCTTCAACTGCAACTTTAGTTTTCCAACTAAACTCTCAACTTCACGATCAACCTGTTTATTTCACCTTTGGCATTCTACTAGAGAACAAGCAAAATCAGAGACAGGGATTAAAAACACCTAAAAACTTGTATCCCCAATGCTTATGCGATTCATCTCTTGTAGAAGGGCTTCACTTATTAATATTTCACATCCCATTTTTTAACTTCCAAATAATTTCCATACAGCCAGGTAGGCCTGACTGCTGCAGAAAATGGAAACGAAAAATAAGGAAATAATAGAAGCAAAGGGATGCTGGAATAGCAGGGGTCAAAACACCTACAGTGTCTACCAAAGCCTGTTTACTTGTTTGGACATTTCTCCTCCTCTTAAAAATGGGGTCAGGTTTTATTTTATTCCATGCGGACACAAAAACATAATTAAGAATGAGATAGTTGTGACAGTAAAATTACCATCCTAACAGGCACCAGAGTATCACAGCTATCAAATACTTTGAGATTTATTTGATCTTGCACTGTTCTTCTGCATTCCAAAACTGAGGAATAGACACAAGACAAACGCGTCCCTGGTTAAGACATCACTATCATTATAGTTCATGATGAACAAAGAATGCAGAAACAAGTTGCTTGAAATGACATACTTTAAATTCCACACAAAAATACACTATTTAGTGCAAGGTGAAGGCTGTAGAAATACCTGCCAGCCATATCAAAGATCTAGTATTTCAGCACAGCCCTGCCTGTAATACAATTCAAAACCAGCTGTCTTTCAAGATTCACTCACTTGAAACAGACATGCTTAATTAATGCCACTTTAATTACTCCTAATTTAGTGTCACCCATCTTTTTCTTTATCACTGAAGAAATAGACACAAACAGGAATCTCAAACTCTTAGTTTTCTCTGATTGTTTAACTGGAAAACAGTTGGAACAGTCAAACCCCATGTTCACTGTTTGTTCAGGTGGATGCAGTTAATTATGAAAAACAGAAAAGATGTTAATATTTGGGGAAAGAAGGAGAAACTACTGGCTGCTATAATAACAGATAATAAACCACAGGTATATTGAGGATGTACAAAGATACTGCTCGTCTAAAGCAATGCTCTTTTGCTTCAGGTCACAGCTTCTTTTCACCAAATTCATACACACCCTGCCTCTGCAGCACTGACCACTGTCCTGGTTATCTGATAACAGTTTACCACGCAACCTAATCCACTGACAGATTTTGCACTGAACTTTAAATGGCTACAGAGAAACACCGACTTCCTAAGTGTGTTAGGCCCACTGAAATAAATAGCCCGTGGCTCTGCTGGTATCCTGGGTCTCTCTACAGCATTGTTTTTCCTGGCTTAGGAGTACAGTTTCAAGAACAATACAAGCTGGTGGATTAAGCTCTGTTTGGACAGAGCATCAGTAATACTAAGCTTTAGCAAAAGAAGTCACTCATATTGTAACTTGCTATATTGATGTAATTGTAAAGAATGCAAGTATTTCTTCAGGAACAGGAAGTAGGAGCGAAACTAATATGCACCAGTTAAATCATTAGGTACTAGAACCTGCCAAGGATGCCATGGAGAAATGGATATACACCTGCTAGTAAGATTAAAGACATTTTTGGCAGCATGTGGCTGACAGTCAATAACTGAAAAAACAGACCTGTTCAGCAGAAGACGAGTTGAAACTGTGAAATTAATTACTATAAATAACCGGTACATTTGAGTACGACGCTCAGTAGCAGAAAAGATTGAGGAGACGACAGGAGTCTTGTTGCAGAACATTTTTGTGATGTGAATCACCTCTGAACCATACATTTACAAAGCTGGAGTCCTTGGTTTACAGGAAACCATCTGTCACGTGCTCCAGGGAGGTGCACATGGTAGGAACATGCTATGTACATGGTTCCTGTTTTCCACATCCACCCTGTGTTTTGCTGCCAACGATAACGATTTGCCAAAGAACAAAGTTTTGTATTTGTCACAAAGTCTGGAGCTGCATCCCATTCCCTTGTAATGGAACCATATGAAATACTCCTCAGGAGAATAAATACATCAAGGATCTCTGAATTTCTGTTCCAAAACTGCTCTCATTTATATTGTCATTTGCTCAAGAGAAGTGACTCTGTTCAAAACATTAGGATAAGTAGTGTAGGAATATCATATAGTGCCTGGAAAGTCATCCAAGATTACCTACCTCTCTGACACCTCTGTGAAGAGTTCAAAACAATTTTAAAGGAGACAACTCTCCTCACTTTAGAGGCTGAAAAACTAAGGCACTGCAATAAAAAGCAGCTTGTCCAAAGCTGCCAACGTAGTAACCTCCAACAGAGAAGCACAAGAGGCTCAGCTCTTCCCAGTCCCAATCCAACGTCTTTCTCACCGCGCTGTGCCTGGCTTGGATCTCAGATAAAGCACCTGGATATCAGCTAAACAAAAAACTATGGACTAGAGAAGATGTGTACAGATGCACTACAGTCAGCTGTAGTTTTAATAGCCACACAGTGGCGAACATTCATGATTTAGGGATGACAAGTTAGCTGAAGTTAGTTTAATATCCCAAGCTGAAATTCTGATAGAATAAAAATAATCCTTGGATACAAGTTTCTATGAATGAGACTCTCCCCTTCAACAATGTCACTGGAGTGACCATTTTGTTCTGCGCAACTTCTTGGAAGTCAGCTCTCTAAAACTGGATGGGGAGGTAGCTGCTGGAAGGCCACAGCAGTGCTGAATTGCAAATGAAATCAACTTATCACTGGGGGATCCAAAGTAACTTCCTGTCAAGCTGGAGAGCAACATAAAGTAACACGTTGATAAGAGAGTTTGTTTTTAAGTAATTATTCCTCCTCGCTTAAGTAATTTTAATGAGGTGGCTTGTTAACACTTGTTCACTTACTTCAAATCTGAATGAGACCATTCAAAAAATTAGTCATCAAATGTTAATGAGTTATGGGATAGGCTATTAATTGCCTTCCTTGAATCTGTTTATTTTCTGAGGTCAGGCAAAGATTGATAAACAGAGATATATACAGCACTACATACATGGCAGTGGTAACACTATACTTCAATATATGAAGTATAACATGGAATAAGTATATTGACTATTTCAAATTTAATTGGTAGGGAAACATTTAAGATATATAGACATAATAATCTTTAACTGGACTCATTTAAACAAATATTTATTGTTTTCCAAATTATAAGCAATTTCACTTTTGTTTTGTAGGTTTTTTAGATATTTTGATACTGGGAAAAGAGGTAAGTCCTTCTGAAAGTCCCACTGAGTAGTCTGCCAGATTAGATGCCTAACTGCCATAAAATGCTGGGAAACGCTTAGAAGATCTATGAAAGTGTCACAGGTCCCCATCAGCATCTTCAGCCATCTACCTCTTGAATTTTAACTTCACTAACTACAATTCACACTTCAATAAACCCGTACGTTTGAAAGAAAAATTAGAAACACAACAACCAAAACTTATCTCCCTAGACATTCAATTTATGTAATCTAGTTTTAACTAATTTTAAAAAGAATTTAAAATACTACTTTTGTGCACTTTTAATCAAATTCCTGTTTCCATCCAAGGGCAGCTTCATACAAATCACAAGTAAAAACACGTCTAAAGAACTGAGTCATTCACTATTTTTAACATAATAAAACGTCAGAATTCAGACCTGAACAAGCATTCGTGTGTGTGGAGATAGCAATCCTCCCAGCTAGCAACACAAGTACCAAGCTCAGGCACCTTCATACTTGGCTGCTATTAGGGATATTCTGAGTTACAAAGTTATTACACCAGCTAATAGCAAGGGTGAATGTGAACTGATAAGAATCAATTCTGTAAATCAGTGTGAGAGAAGAAAAGAAAAAAAAAGAGAGAAGAAAAGAAAAAAAAAGAGAGAAGAAAAGAAAAAAAAAGAGAGAAGAAAAGAAAAAAAAAGAGAAGAAAAGAAAAAAAAAGAGAGAAGAAAAAGAGAGAAGAAAAAGAGAGAAGAAAAGAAAAAGAAGAAGAA
This sequence comes from Myiotriccus ornatus, assembly GCA_036023395.1. Classification (NCBI taxonomy): domain Eukaryota; kingdom Metazoa; phylum Chordata; class Aves; order Passeriformes; family Tyrannidae; genus Myiotriccus; species Myiotriccus ornatus. The sequence goes on from JAYRBT010000082.1 coordinate 45,610,747, forward strand.
AAGAAAAAATTAAAAAGAAAAAAAGGAAAAAAATTTAAAAGGAAGAAAGGAAGGAGTTGGAAGCTCTAGATTCTTGAGTAATGTATCAAATTTGCATCCTTGGCAATGAGAAAGAAATAGGTAATTGATGAAGGAGTTCCAGACTTGGAAGTTTTCCTCTCTTCTAAAGCCATCAAAGGTGTCTTTGATAGCACTGCAGTCCAGAAAACTGAGGACATGAAGGAGATTCTAATAAAGCAACAATGTGAAATATCACGAAAAACAAGGCCGGATTTATTCCTACAACGTTATATTAAAAATGACTACTGACCTGGAAACTACTACTGTTTTCCATATATATTATGTTTGGGAAGTGAGTTACAACTTTGAGGTAGCTGAGTTTTCTGAAACTATGTAGAAGCTAGAGACTAGAAGTGTCACACTCCATGCTAACAACATGTTTGGTCACAATGCACTCCTCATTGCCAGTTTCTTTCCTGTTTTTCTGCTCCTAAAGGAAGTCAAACACTAAAGGAAATACCTGCTCAGAAAGAAAATTAGCACCAGATAAACCAACAGCTCAAATTGGCAACTGGACTTCTACACTGAGCACAGTAGTTTCCATCCCCAAGGGTGTTTCTGTTTTGTGGAAAGACTTGGCATGTTTTGGAAAATTAACCTTTGAAAAAAAAGTGGGCCATGGACATCTCCAGTAAGATTCAGCCATGTATCACGGATATACACAAGAGTGGGGATTTTTTTTCTCTCTGAACTCTAGTACATTAATGAAGCTAGTCTGTTTTATTTAACAAGTTAAATTCTTTTTCAAGTATGCGTCAGTCCCTTAAATATTCACTACATGATGTTCAACTACAAATTCAAGCATTTCTACATTAAGAAATTAGATTAATAATTAATGTCGCCTAATTAATTGTAAGTTAGTTCCTGAAAGGTCAAGTCTTATAATGTATATCATATTCATGCATATAAAATTTATTCTCAAAGCGCAACAGCCACTAAATAAAGAGAAATTTTAGGATTTGCACCAATTCTGGTCTGTTTCATAATCACATGACCAAAACAAAAACGCCTGCTTTGGAAAAAAAAAAAACACCAACACAAACAGCCATCTGTTTAAAATGTAGTAAAAACAAAAAAAACTAAATAAGCAGCAGCATCTTTTCTTCCTCTTTGGTCTGTTCCTGCAAGATGCTACTTACACATCTTTGAGTATAATGGGCCCCTTCTACTCCACACGCAAAAATAATTAGGAAAGAGGTGCGACATCTATACTCTAATCATGAGACTACACAATTTACGCATCTGGGTATGTTAAATACTAAAAATTACCTATTTCTCCAGGTACATTTCTGAGAAATTGAACTAAGTTGTGTATTTTAGTAATCTCTTAAATACATAATCCAAACAAAATTCACGTAGATACAGCCCTAGGTGAGCTCACAACAGCACAGAGCCTTTCATGCCCACTATGATCACAAAGAAGATGCAGATATGTAGAAAGCCAAGATGTGGCTTTGCAATAAAACTTCTAAAAACAAATTCGCTAAGTACAGCACAAATCCATTTCTGAATCATAATTAAAGCTCTTTCAAAAGCAGCAGGTATCTATCCTAGCAGAAATAATGGTAAATACCGGAAAAATCCTAATCACGCAGATGACTAATTTCTAAGCTATACTGTGCATATATGTAGTCTATAAAAGCTTACTAAGAATTTTCTGACTCTTCAAATCCCCACGTAAACACCGAAGCCCCCCCCCGGCCACCGCAGGTACCAGTAGCGTATATACCAACACCACCAGATCCATCAGCAGGGAAACGCGAGGGCAGCTACAGGAAACGGCAGTGCCACTATCCTGCCGCTCTCCTCCAAGGCTTCATCGTGTCCGTGCCCCCAGGCACTTCCAGCACAAACACCGGGGCTGCAGACATCCCCACCCGCTAAGCCCAAGGGGAGCGCTGGAAGCCCCGCTGCCCGCCCCCCATCAGAGCGCCGCGGTCACAGCCCCCTCCCGCCCGCGGGACGCGCCGGCACGGGACTGCAGGCGAGGAAACGCATTTCTTCCCTCTCCGCGATGCCCAGGTGCGCCGTCCCGTCCCTCCGCCGCCTTAATCCCTTTCCTGCCTCCACCAGAAGGAAGGGGACACCTTCCCGCCCCGCCGGCCTCTCCCGGGAGCCGGCCCTGCCTGATGCCCGGCGGGCCCGGGGCCGCCGCCGCCGGGCGGGAGCGGCCGCAGGTCGCGGAGGGAGGGAGGGAGGGAGGGAGGGGGCGGGCGGGGGAAGCGGCAGCCGCAGACAGCCCCCCCTCCCGCGGGCCTCCCCGGCAGCGGGGTCTCCTCAGGGCGGCCACTCCCCCCGCGGCGACGGCGGAGGGCCCGGCGGCCGCGGCACGCCGGGACGCGAGCGCGGGAGCGCCGCCGCCATCCCTCCCTCCCTCCCTCCCCACCCTCCCCCCGCCCCGCTCCCTGCCCCGCACAAACCTCCGACCGCCGCTTCCTCTTCTGCCTCGGCGTCCCGGCCGCGGGGAAGCGGGGCGGAGGAGGAGGATGCGGCGGCGGACCCGGTGTCTCTCCGGGGCTGCGGCGGCGGCGGCCCCCGGGCGCGCAGGCGCGGCCGCTGCTGCCGCCCCCCGGCCCCCCCCGCTCCTCCTCCCCCCCCCCCCACCGCCCGCCGTTACGGAGCGCCGCG
>JAYRBT010000082.1:45613534-45649486 GCA_036023395.1 Myiotriccus ornatus
ACGGACACGGACACACACAGACAGATAGACGCACGCAGACAGACACCCCCCCCCCCACACACACACCCACCCACACCCCCGGCTCTCTCTGCCGGAGGAGCCGCTCACAGAGCCACAGGCTCAACCAGCTCGTAAAAGGCAGCCGACAGCGTGGAGTCCAACCTATGACCGAACGCCACCGTGTCGACCCCACCATGGCATCATGTGCCTCGTCCCGTCGTTTCTTCAACACCTCCGGGGATGGTGACTCCACAGCCACCACCCTGGGCAGTCTATTCCAGTGTTTAATCACCCTATCTGAATTGAAGACTCCCTCCTCATATCCAACCGGAACCTCTCCTGATACAGCCCAAGGCTGTGTCCTATTGTTCTGTCACCGGTTTCCTGGGAGAAGAGACCGACCCCCACCTGGCTGCAACCTCCTCTCAGGAAGTTGTAGAGACTGATAAGGTCACCCTCCCTGAGCCTCCTCTTTCCCAGGCTAAACAACTCTGGCTCCCTCAGCCACTCCTCACAGGACTTGTGCTCCAGACTTGCTGCAGCCTGGAGACCTGCAGGCTTCAGGGTTAATGCCCGGCCTGGCCATGTCCCACTATGCATCCCAGCATTGCCTTATCCCCCTGGGATCCACCTGCAAGCTGAGCCTGGCCATGTCCACTCTACATTCCAGTGCCTCCTTTTCCCTCTCAGACTTGCCTTTGGTCATCCTGGAATCCTGGAACGTCCTTTGGCCAAGCACAGGTTTGCTGGCCCTTGAGCAAATGCTGCTTGAGGCTTGTGGGGCCTGGAGCTTGCCTCAGGAGAAAAGGAAACAACAGGGGCACAGGAGGCAGGAGTGGGTTTTATTCTTTTATGGACCCTTCACTTAAGAGTTGGACTCAATGATCCTTGCGGGTCCCTTTCCACTCAGAACATTCTGACTCTGAAGGCTGATGGGAGGTCCAAGGGAAAGGAAAATCCTGATAAATGCAACTTTTTAAAAGCTAGTGACTTCTTTATTTTCTTTATTTCCCTTTGGGTTCACTCACCAAAAGAAAAGCTAGGAATTTTGCAGCAAAAAGGTGAAAGTATGATGGATACAGGAGCTGGGGATTTAAAACATCCAGCATGAGTCATTGAATGTTAAGGTTGGAAGGGACCTTAAAGATCATCTAGTTCCAACCCCCCTGCCATGGGCAGGGACATCTTTTACTAGACAGGGTTTCTCAAAACCCCATCCAACCTGGCCCTGAACACTGCCAGGGACAGGGTATCCAACAACCTCCCTGGGCAGCCTGTTCCAGTTTCTTACAACCCTCACATCTACTGCGATGTTTTCCTAACATCTAGCCTGAATTTTCTCTCTTTCAGTTTGTACCCATTACTCCCTGTCCTGTCACTACAAGTGGCTGGTTGCACTAAGTAGAAGTGCTGCCATCAATGGAAAGGAGAAGCTTTAGCTTGGGATGTCTGCGAGGAGTGGATCAGTCATCCTTCCCAGGCATTTTATAGCTTGTATCTTGGTGCAAGGGACATGTTTAATCCGAACATTATAGTAAGAAAAAAACAGAGGTTTCGTGAATTTCCCAACACAGAAGTGAAAACAGTCTCTAAGTATCCATACCTCTTTGTTTTTCCTTAGCCACTCACCTGCCTGCACAGCTCGTGCATTGTGCTTTCTTCTCCTGCCACCTGCCCCAGGACCTGAGCACCGTATTTGGAGATGCACAATTCCAGAGGAGCAACTCAGATTCTCATCTCCTGTAAAGACCCAGCGCAGAGTCATATTGCAACCTCACATTTCATAAATTCCTGTAATACATGGTGGAATACACCATACTGCCATAAGTGCTTCTCCTGTTCATACAGAAAGAACATTATGTTTCTCAGCCCACTTAGCCATGTTAGAATTGAAGAGCGTTGCTCCCTTTACTCCCTACTGAACAACTGGCAAACCTTTGAAACAAATGTAAACTCGGCCTTGCATTTTTTTCCCCTACAAGAAGTGTCTCTAACAGTAGTTTTAATCAGAAGACTGGTAATAATTCCCTTCTTTTTTAATGTAAGTCCCAACATTTCAAAAGGGAAATACCAGATTCACTTAGAGATGCAGTTTAAACATCTACAAGATGAGACTGCCAGCTTTCTGTACACCAGCTGAAGGCTCTTACCGTTACTCCTACCCTCATGTTTTGACTCTCCTCCCACACATTGACGGAAAAAAGTCCCAGGCGTCACTGCTAAATAAGCCTCAGGTGGGAGGGGGAGTGGACAAGTAGCAGCTGCCTGCCATAAAGAGGGTGAGCAGAGGCTGGGGTTACTTTCTTGCTGGGCTGGGAGCAGCAGCAACCTTAGTTTTGAGGGGCTCTAAGGGTGCAGGAATAGCTTAGTTTTTGTAGGGGGGAGGGGGGATTGTTTTTGTGGGTTATTTTCTTTCCCTACATTACTTGCTCTTTGAAAGGTCAAAATAATTCTGGGAGCTTTGGCCTAGGAGAGTCTGTAGGCTTTTTGATGCTTTCAAGAGCTGGATAGGCCACCCTACATGGAAACTGAAGAGGGCTCCAGTGTTCCTAAAAGTGTTCTGAAACTCTAGGCTGAAGGGTGTGCTACTTTGTAACAGGTCTGGAATTAATTTTCCTATAACTTTGAAGTGCTTAAATTCTCCACAGAGTTGAGCTGGTGTTGGGTTTTTTTATTATTATTCTGTGCAGTCACTAGATTTTCTGTGTTCTCTGATTTCTTATATTCTTTTTTAAAAGCTATGTGTGATAGGGCTGTATCACTTGCATGGGTAGGAATGGACTGAGATTAGTGTATCAGTTAACTGAAGATATAAGTGTGGGAGGAAGTTCTATCTTGTGAATTTTGTATGGTTCTGAATACAAACTTACAGGTAGGGATTTTGGTGGGGTTGTTTTTGTTGCCTATTATTTGGGTTAAGCATAGGAAGCATGGTGTCACTGAAATATTTGGTTTACTATGTTAGCTATCATTGTTCTTAAATAACTTATAAAGTACAAATCCTGAATTAATAGAGTTCTGATTGTGATGTGTAACAATATGTGTTAGCATTAAGAAGAGTTTTCTTTGTGGAACATTAAATGTCTGATAGTGTGAAGCCTTCTGTTGCCTTTTTTTTTTTTTTTTTCCTTTCAATTGGCTGGGATGCCACTTATGGATGCATGCATCTAAGACTATTAAAGTTCTGTGACTGTCCTGTGTCTTTAAAGCATGTTATAAGGTTGGATTGAAGGACTAATAGTGAAAGCTGCATATAAAAACTAGCTTAGCAAAGGACAACTGAAATATTTGACCTTGATAGTAATGTTAGTTTTCTATTTTCTGTCTGGAAGATAGTAGCTTTCTTTTGGAAGGACCTGGTTTCTTTGAGCTGGGAGAGGAATGTCTGCTAAATTCTGACAGAGCATAAAATCATTAGGTTGTGCAATTTTTTAAAGTGATTGATAACGATCATTTATCTCTTTCAGTGTTTAAAGAAAAATGAATACTGCCTCAACTTCAGAAAGTGGATCATATTCTACAAGCAACACAAGACCCTTTTTTTATGCTCAGCCATCAGCACAACAGCCTTATCCAAATCCATGGTACCTCAGTCATGGATACAGTCCATATTGTGTACCTGCTCCAGGTAAGGTAAATGAGAGCTCTCTGTGGTAGCTTTGCTTAATAAGTTACTGTTAGAACAGGGAAAACAAATATGTATCTATGTTAATGGGATTCTTGGGAGCTTAAGTGAAAACTTAATGTAATGCTTTAGTTGTCAAAAATCTGATTTATTAAGTATTACTTAAAGATGTAGCCTCTGTGGTGGAAAGCATCTGTTTCTGGAGAACGGAAACTAAGCAAAGTATTAAGTAATGGTCATCCTGCAGACACAGAGCTCTAGAATATTCCTACCAATTAAATATGTGTGTGTATATATGAGTTCCATACATGCATGCATGATAGATATGGATATATGTAAATTTAAAAAAAATATTTAAAAAATGAAGCATTGTTAAATACATCTTGTAAGTGCTATACTTGTGTTAACTTCTATCTGAACCTGTCTTTTTCAAAGATAATGCTATAACAATATTCTATGAAATAACAAATAATTTAAAAAAAAGTACAGAAATCTAATTGTTGAATGTTTCAAAGGATGAAATCAAGGTCTGGTTAAAGTATAGGTGTCCAGATAAGCTATTCCATTACAAGGAATTCTCTCTGGGTTTCTGCACCAGATTTGTTTCCAAGCATTCAAAGGTGGAATGCTTTATTTAACTATGTGTCTGATCTTGTAGTTGTCCCTGTGTATGCAAGTAAATATTTATCAGGATGACTTATTTTAGAAAGAAGATATATTTGCCTTTTCTTTTCATCACCAATGTCTAGGCTTCCGAAGTGGAAATCCATACTTTCCATTTTATTCTCTTGCGGTCCATGAGTACCCTGGATTTTTTGTTCCACAGCATCCAATGCATGCAAGAATTAACAGAAGGCCTTATTTTAATGCTGCCCCACCTTCCCCTATGTTTTATCATGCAGCAAGATTTAGACAGTATAATACCCCTGGGAAAAGAATGGAGACAAAAGAAACACAGACTGATCCTAGACAGCCTGAAAGCAAGCAAAAAAAGCATCAAGATACCCGTACAGAAACGAAAGGTTGTGATGCAGGGAATATGGCCTGTGTTTCTTCTGGTATAGGTACAGAGACTGAAAGTACTTCAGAGAAACAAGATTCATCTGGATCTTCCACTGTGGTAGACAGAGAGTTTCATAACAAGGACCCTGCCAGCTCTACACAGTATAGAAATCTTCCTACTGGAAGCTATGCCTTTGAGAAGGAAGAAGTGAGGATAGAATATGGAAATGGCTCTCCAGCTATTCAGCTGTGGAAGTCCTTTAAAGAAACTATCCCCTTGTATGATGTGGCAAGTGGTAAATCAGTCCCAGAGAACATAGTGCCACGTGACTTATTTTCTGTTAGCTCGTGTGAAGGCATGATATATGGCCCTCGTGAAGGGGGGGAAATGGTGCCAGGAGCTTCCTTAGATGAGAGAGAAGCTGTTGTCCCCTCAAAACAGGGTGCTGAAACTGTGCAAGAAAAAGATGTCCAAAATAATGAAGTGAAGCTGGATGCAGAAAAGCTGGCAAATGCAAGTCAACAGGCAAAATCCCCCCCAGGTGAAACCATGGCAGTGCAAATCACAGAGCTGGCAAGATCTGTTGGCATAGATAGACCAGTGGTAAGACAGGATGTGGTAATAGCTAAAAAATCTAGCACTAAAAAATCTGCAGGCTCAAAAACTTCTCAAGAAGAGCCCAGCTTTATTCAACAAGCAGGACTACTTCCATCTAGTATGGAGGTAATGAGTGACTTGAGTTTTCAGCAGAAAAAGCTGAATTTAAGCCACAGAGCAACCAATGAAAGCCAGACAGGAAGAAGTATTTGGTGTGACAAATCAATTGAGAAGTATGTTCCCTCTAGCAGCTGGCTGGCTTCTTTGGACAGTATGGACACAAACTACGACATTTGTTTGCCACAAAGGAAGTGTCGAAGTGTAATCAGTCTTTCTTCTGATGACATGTCCTCTAGAGAGGAAGGGTCATCAAGTGATAATGCCCCAGTGTCTTATTTTGTCCCTGACTATGTGCTTCAGAAAAGCATGTATACTTCTCAGAAAAGTACAGACGGCTTGGAGAAAGAGAAGATTAAAAATGGTGAGTCCCTTAATGAAGATGAAGTGGTAGGAAAGGAGCACATGAATGATCAAGATGTCAGTTCTTCAGCCACTAAGATTAAAGAGGCTTCCAGCAAAGGTAGAAAGCTCGGAGCTCTTTCTAGATCTTCTAGTAAGAAAGAAATCAATTCTCTCAACAAAAAAGCAGCTAAAACTTTGTCAGAAGTTGAGGACTCAGAATATTCTGTGAAGGGTGAAGAGGAAGATGAAGATGGAGAGGATGAGGAGGATGAGGATGGTGACATGGATGAAATTGAGTATTTCTTTCAAGAAGCCCCTCCATTTGGAATCTTGACACCAAATAAAGGAAGTTTCTACCAAGTTGGCCCGAGAGTGCTTTGGAAACCACCTAAAAATGCTGTACCAGCACAATTAATTAGCTGGCCTGCTCAAGAGAAAATAAAAACTAGAAGTGGGCTTGTTGAAAATATTGGTGTAGTTTACAAGCCAAAGGAGAAAGAACGAGATGAAGTTGTATATAGTGACTATGGGTATTATGGGAGAAAGAGGCCTATGACAAGAAGAGAAGGACTTGAGCACCAGCGGATGCTACGGAAATTCTTGGGAGGTAAGCTAATTGCTGAGGACAAAGTGCTGATTAATAGCATACACAAAACACCTAATTGCAGTTGCAAATTGTAGCTTGAACCAGTGTGAAGATTTAGAGGATGTTGTAGCTTCAGGTTTGGCTTAGAGCCAGGTGTCCTGCAGAATCTTTTTTTCAAGCAGAAGGAGTTTGCTGCATTTTCTAACCTATTGCATAAGGATTCTGCTTCTTCACAACCACCAGAGAATAGTGCAGAAACTCTCCTTTGAGTTAGATTTTGATATACTTCACCTTCTGGCATTAGTGACAATTTATTAATTTGAAAAGCTTAAGGTAATTTGAACTACACATTTACTGGTGCTTAATATCTTGGAAGTTCTGCATTTAAGTTTATACAAACAGTCTGACTCTCCTATCACAGACTCATGCTAGGTGCATTAAACAGGATTAAGTTCATTATAATCCAGTGGATATGCCCTGTATAACTTCTCTGCAGAAGGGGAGTCAAATCATTTTTTTTTTTTAATAGCAGCTGTTGCTTTTCTTAAGAAACAAAAGCTTTGCTGTATTTTCAGAAAAAGCAGTGTGAAACTATTAAATTTGACCTGGAAAAGAACATCTTATTTACTCAAAGGTAGATGTTAGAAACTGGATTAATCTAAACTGAGAATAAGCAGTTATGTTGGTACTTCAGTAGGTGGCTGCTGTTTAGTGTAGTCTTATATTGTGGAAGACAACCATGATATTTACTTTGAATAACAGGCTTAGTGCTCTTAAACTTTTTCTTTCTACAAAATCTGTAGACTTAAAGTGGTTTGTTTTTGTCCAGTGTGGCCTTCAGAAAACTGTTTCTATTTCAACAAACTCCTACAATTAGATCCAGTAGCTAGCTTTGCATTCTGGCTTGTGGATCAAACAGTGTATTTGCATTAGCAAAACTAAATACTGACCTTAAATCAACTTTTTTCTTTTTTTTAATTAGGAAGGCTGCTAAGGGAGAACGTGGGCATACTGCCTGAAGAGTATTGGATTAGAAGCGGTGCTAAACCCAAATTTACTAGCCAAATACATGCTAGACTCTCACCTCCAGCCAAGAGCAATGACCAAGGTACAACTTCCTCAATGTGTTTTTGTTCTTAAGGAACACTCAAAAGGATATGGTACAAAATAGCAAGCATGTGATATTTGGATAAGGTTTGAAAATAATAAAACTAATTCTTGTTGCTCATATTAATGAAATGCCTCTCAGTCAGTACATCTTGGCCATATTTACAGCCTTCTCAAACCCTAACAGGGAAATAAGAATGCATTATAGGTACTTTGGGTTTTTAAAGGTATTATGGGAAATCAAAGCATGAAATGCTTTGATGTGGCCAAGTGAAGCCTTTATTTATGTAAAGCAGTTACTTCCATAACCAGTAATATTAATTCTTTACCCAGATAAGGCTTCTCTTGAGTCCATATGCACTGGTAGCTCCTAATCTTTTGATCTTACATTTGAGTAAAACATATAGGGAGTCATGTGGTAGCTACATAGGCAGATGATCAGTGAAACTAGCATGGGCCAACAGTTGCCCTGATGCTGCTAAAGGATGACTGAGTGCAAATCATTGTAATCTTGTTAAGGAAAACATGGAGAAATCAGTTATTCTAGCAAAGTAAAAGGTTAAATAGTTTCAATACCTTGTTATTAACTCTTGAAGCAGAATTTTTTTTTCTTTACAATTAATACTTACTTGGAGTTCAGATCTGGTTTGGATGCTCTTTAAGGGTGTTTCTTAGTGTAAGTGCTGTAGGAACAGCTATAGAATTTGCTGTAGTGCTACTCTTCTGGGTCACGTGCCTTCAAGTATCTCAGGATCAGTCTATCAAAGAATGCAGCGTGAAGCTATTTCAGTCAGAACAGACTGACTTGCTTCTCTTCAGTTCACTGATAATATATATCAGATCTCCTCTATCAACAGCCTAGTAGACTATTCTTCACAGTGTATTCCTCAGAGTTCTCTCTCTGCATTGCTTTCCTGCTTGAGCATATTGGGGTTTGGGATTATTTGCATCTTGCATTGGAGGTTTTCATCCACAGACTTCAGTGTTGTAGGAGTTTTTTTTATGCTAGACTGCTCTATAAAAGTTGAAAACATTTTACTTTAGCAGCACTGTTCTTAGCTCCTCTACAACAATTTGTAAAAGTATGATAATAGTTCTAAAATAATTTTGTTACCTTTAACTTTCAGCATGTTGCTTCTATCTCAAGTCACAGATGGTCCACCATACTGAGGATGTTTGGTCTATGTGTTATTCCTTGCTTTCTCCTCCTCCTTTTTCAGCCTGTGTAGTTTGAAGAAGCTATCACAGTGTTAGGAATCAGGAATCAGTGTTTTCTGAATGCTGTTCACACCAATGAATGCCTAGAAAGTGCTAGTAAAATCACATCCTCTTTAAATGTTGCCTATATTAGGACTTGTTTTTTTCAAATTAATCTTAAATTTAAGCATCCTGCAAGTAAGGGGGTTTGGCTAGAGATATAGATATATTGCTTTAGCAGTAAAACCATATTCTAAATTTGACTTCTTGAACAGTGTACCTGTGGTGCACAACTTTACAGGTCTGAAGGATTAAGTTTTTTAAAGACAGTGGGTGAGTTGGATCACTTGGACATCTATCAACTAGTCTTGAACACTTCGACAGTGAGATAAAGCAAAATTATCCAACTCTCATTGGGTTCTTTTTTGCCATACTAACACCTATCCAAATTATGACCCAATATACAATGCATCCAGAATTATGCAATGATTCAATATTGTAGACATACAAGACTTGCTTGACATACGTAGAGTCAATAAGCTACTAGGCACATAGAAGGGAGGGAGGAAGAGGAGCATCACAGGCCAGTTGTTGAAAGACAAGGTTAAATTTGCCTTGTGACTGTGTTGAAGAAATAACACCAGTTGTATCTTGCTATTTAGGATGCCCACCTTTGGTTAAACCAAAGAAGAAAAAAATAGGCAAGCCACCTTCAAAACGCAGGGACACAAGACATGAGGTGGAAGAAGTAGAAGTGTGGGAGATGCCTAAATACAGTATATTCAAAGGTTGGTATACAGTGACAAGCTACAAAATTAACTGTTACAAGTATTTTTTCATTACTGTCTTGGGGATTAATTTTTGTCTGTTTGAACTGCAAGGACAGCTTGTGAAATAATAGCAAATGCTACATACGTGGATAAGATAAAGGGTGGGGGGAAAAAAAGGCAAGCTAAACTTTGAGCACTTAGTCACCTTGCTATGAATACCAGTGTAGCTTTGACCAGGTTAGGTTCCTTCTCTTTGTTAAAGGGGGAGGAAATCCACACCAAAACCTACTGTTTTAGTCTAGTTGCTCTTCAAACTGTTCTATCCTTTCAAAGTGCTGGGTCCTGTGTCACTTTGCAGTATATCCTTTTCTTTAAGCTACAGATCTGTCTCAACCAAAATACTGTATTTTGATGCAACACAAATGCATATAGATAATTCTTAAGAACTTTATAGAGTAGGAACTTCTTGCTGCTTTGGAGGGAAAATCACATTAAGTAGGTTGAGTAATAATTATGCTTTTCTGTACTTTTATGAGAATCTGAAAAGGTTATAAATTGGAAAGGGGTCAGTACAGGAAGCTACCTAAAAGATCAGAATTCTTTCTGGAAAAGAACAAGCTAGCATAGTAAAGTGAACTTGAATATTCCATTAGGGAATACAAGTAAAAAATAGTCTCTTTCTCATATTAAAAAGAGGATTGCTCTTCCCTGTATTTGCAAGGTTGGAAACAAACTTAGACTGAAGTGTTTTATTAGTAAAAATTGATGCCAGCCCTGAAGCCAGAGTGTTTGACCTTTAATAGCTGATCAGTTCTTAGTAGAAGCAACCAGGAAGCTTGCATAATCCCCAAATACTTCTTATTTGTCCCAGAAATAGTTGATGTTTCTTGGATGAATTCAACAATGTAGTTACAAGAACACACTAAGAATGTGCTATGAGTTTCACATGGAACTCTTATCTGTTATACTGGGATATTCTGAATCCCAGTGCTACTCATGTGGAGTTTATACTTGCTGGGAAATAGAGTACATAATTGTAATAACAACCATCAGTGCCTGCAGTAGGAAAAGGCAATCACTGATGTCTGTCTTTAGAAGCAAATTGACACTTTGTTTGGAGGCAGAATGCATACTTCAGTCTGTTTTTTGTTGTTTGTTTTTTTTTTACTTTTAGGTCGTGGAACAAAAAAGTCCCTCTCCAAGAGAAGATAATTGCAAATATTGGGGCAGGAGGGGGGGAAAATGTATCGAAGGTTTGGTTTGCATAATCCAAAATTCAATTATTACTGTATATTTTGTAAGTTGCTCTGCACTCTTAAGGGTTAAGAAGTGACACTGTAAAGACCGAGGATGCCATGAAAATGGAATTAAGTATTTAACACCCAAGTCACCTTTTTATAACTAGCACATCCACTATTTAAGTAATAAATTTCATAGAATTGCACTTTGAGACTTATTGTATTCAATCAGCACACAATAGCAAAAAAGCTTAACGTGGGCATGTCCGTGCACCAGTGCTGTTATAGCACACCAGTTATTGCTGCCCAGCTCTTAAACTCTGCAGGAGTGTAAAGCCTATCAATGTCATCTCATATATGATGTGGACGGAAGTACAAGCTTTGCCTCCATCAGCTGGATTTTTGGCTGGATTTGTTTTTGTCAAAGTGTAAAGGAATATAGTTAGAGCTGTATCAAGTCCACATACTGACTTGAAACTTCAAGGTAGTCCCTCAGATCTTCCTCTCTTCAAATGCATGATGGAGGACTAAAACTAAAACGCTGAGTTGATGCAGTGCTTCCCCTTCCTTCCCTTCTTTTCCTGTGGAGATTTTTTGAGTCCTTTATGGAGATGGATCTTGAGGGTGAAACAAAAGGTTTTGATAGTGTGCCGTGTTTCCTGACTTCTTACTGATGGCTTCTATTGCAGTTGATACAGACCTTGGCAACTGACTACAGAGAAGTCTCTTTAGAGAACTGAGATGATAAAACTAGGTCTCTGCTGAGCTATCTTATGAATAATGGAAATAGACTGATCTAAATGAGGTAGATAGCTCAAAAATGTGTGATTTCCCCCCCCACCCCCATGCCTATAAAGGCTAATATCACCCTATGAGAATAAATATGATGCTGCCAGTCTCAAATGATTCCCAAATAAAGTGATAGTGTGCATGACAAAGGCAGGGAAACTAAAAAAAAAACACCAACTATTTTTCTTTAATAAAGGGTGGAGGGATTGGACAGACAGGACTTGTCCTTTGCCTCCTCTCCCATGTTGTTATTCTGTGTCCTAGAGTAAACTACATGGATAAAAGTAGCATTTCCTGTGACTGCATTCCAGTTTCACACCTACCTAGTCTGACCTGTAACTGAGGTTATGCTGTTTTCCCTCGGTGACGGATACTGATGTTTCCCTACCCAACCGATCCTTGACTTTTATATTATTTTTAATACCACTTGCTTACTTGTTAAACCTCTACTGTAATTGCAGCCCCAAGCTGTTAGGAGAAGGAAACTACACTGATGCCAAGGCCTTTTTTTTCCTTTCTACCCCAAGCTCTGCAAGAAAATAAGGAGTAGAAATTCTTATTTGGATTTTGTGCTGCACAAAATCTCTGTTGCACCGGAACATCAAAGAATGAGGGAGGGAATTACGTCAAGCATGGAGCTTTTTAATACCCAATTCCGCTGACAGGCTTAACTGTGTCTTTTGCTGCTTATCTGATGAAGAAATATTCATGACCTTGTGATCAGATGGCACTCTTAATTTTCTGACTGGCTAATGCTTGATAGGTGCTCCCAAGATCATGCTACTCATCCTTTTACAGGCTTTGCACTAGTCAGTGTGATTTCTGCTCAGATGTAAGAAACAATTTAGAGCCTGCTGATGCTAGCTCCCAAGGAGATGTGAGGGAGTAGCAGTAGGAGTGTTTAGACAGCTCTTTGTCTGGAAACAAATGCTATTTTAAACTGATTGCTTATATATCTTGTAGTATATTCATGCTATGCATCCGCACCAATGCTTAAAGTAGTACGCATGAATGTTCTAGTGCTCCAGAAATAATTCTTTGATAATTTCTATGGTGTATTCTACTCTAACACTACTAGTCCTGTGACCTTAAATTTAACTTTTCTACTTAGCTTTTTTTTGCTATTCAGCAGCATAGATGATTTGTGGATTGCATCTTAACTGGCTTACAGCTGTTAGCTAATGTTCCAGTGGGTAAAATGGCCATGCTTCCCAAAGGCTGTGAAGTACAAACAAACTCTATCTTAAAAGGCTGTGAATTCAAGCCCAAGCTCTTTCTATTCAGCCAGGTAACTAGCCCCAGTGATATTTAATTTTGCAGATGCGCATACGTGTCAGCTTTTGTTACCACTGCAGCTGGACTGCCCAGTGATTCACTGCAGAGCTGGCAGGATCGGGGACTTGTAACTGTCGCAGTTCTGCATTGCCTTGGCAGCTTTCACATGCTTCCTGCAGCATCTGCTGAAGGGCAGCTGAAGAATCTATTTGCTGCTTGGCACACCAGCAACAAACCTTAGAGGCCTCTGAGGCTGCTATACTGTGATCTTTGTTTGGACAGACTTACTGTCTGTGACTCAGGATTTCTAAATCACTATTTGTAACTAACTGAAACCTCTGTTGCAAAGTGGGTGTGGTGTAATCACTGATGAAGAGCCAGTGGGCTATGCTGGCTTGCCAGGTTTTAATAATGTTTTTTTAATTTTCAGTGTGGTGGCACCTGGATAGCAAAGTTGTCCCTTTTACAATGTCCCATTTGCTGCCTTATTTTGGAAAAAATTAATTACAGGTCTTTTTATTAAAATCAAAAAGTGTAGATGGGAGTCAATGGCCAAAAAAAAAAAAGAAACCCACACAAACACCATAACACTCATGGCATGCTAACTGGAGGCACAGCAAGGAAAAAACAAATTCAGTGTTTGAGTCCTTAGCTTCCTCTGAATTGCTGCCATTGGCTGTCTCAGTTGACAAGACTATAAACCCCAAGTAATTTCATGGCCAAAGAAATAAGACAGATGTCAGTATTTTTCCCTGAAATACCTTTCTGACAAAAATTGTTCAGAGTATTAAAATAATCAAAGCTGGGAGCTGAAGACCCGTGAAGCTGTTTTGCCTATGGGGTTTGTTTTAGCTGCATTTCATACTTATTTCGATTCATGGAACTATACATTTATGCTATTTCTAACCCTCAGGCTTCAGCAGAACTTGCAAGTGGAAGTATACATGTCTACAAAGAAGGTCAGAAAAAAAATTGTTTGAACAAAAATATTTAAATGGTTATGATTTAACAAAGGAGGCTAAACAGTCTTTTAAGACTGTAACATTCTGTCCTGCTTTCTGGATTTACTTCTACACAGAACAATTTTCCATTAATATAAAAGGAGTGCTGGTATTTATCTCTAGTCTACATATTTCTAAAAGACTTAAAGAGTCTCTTAAATGACAGCTTTGGCATTGTTTAAAATGCCAAACGATGACACAAATCGTGCTTCTCTGTACTCTAGTGCTGGCTCCTAGTCAGCACTGCTATAAATCTTACTCTATTGAAACTGTTTTAATTTTCAAATGCCACTTGTTATGAGTTTCAGTAAAGATCTACATGTATGGGATATGATTAGAGATTTAGAAAACTGAAAAGGATATAGGGAGAAGAAAGAGGAATGAATTGTTCACATACCTTCCAGAGCAAGAATGAAGATGCATGAAACTAAACTAGCAGGAAGCAGTGTGAAAGCAAGTGGAGAAGAGTTCATTGCTGAAGGAAATCATAAGGTTTGCAAGAAGTGACTAGGTGTAAGGGAAAAAATATATCCAAGGCTACTAAATACTAAAATATAATGTATGGATCAAAGTATCTGCACTACAAGCAGTAGAGGCTGAGAGCGTTTCAGTGAAATAACAGAAATAATACCATTAGAGTTTGCACTGCTCTGCTGTGTAGGCATTTCTATTAAACATGATTGGAAAGAGGTACTGGTATAAATAGACCTTTAGTCTGGCAAAGAACAGAGATTTGCCATCTCAAATTTTTAAATTATGTTTTGTACAAGTTAGAAAGGGTCTTCTATTGTATTTTCCTCCATTGTTCAAATAGTAAGCCCTGGTAAGTAAAAAGGGAAAGATCCATTAAGAAGGAAGGGCATTACAAAGGAAAAACAGAATTTGTTTTTATTAAACTAAACTTCAGAAAGCTGAACTAACTGAAGAGATCTTCAGGTTAGCTCTGCTCTAGACAAACCTGAGTAAGAATTCTCTTGGAATGCATCAGGTGAATATCAGGCTTCCAGCATCTATCCAATGATCACCCATGCTATAAACGCATGGATCTTCTCAGCACCAACTGTGGCCATACAAGAAACACAGAATGGTTTGAGTAGGAAGTGACCTTAAAGATCATCTCGTCTCAATTCCCTGCCAGAGGCAGGGACATCTTTCACTAGACCAGTTTGCTCAGGGCCTGATCCAACCTGGCCAAGAGAACCAGTCCATTATAGATCTCCCCCTGCTATTTCAGCTGTTAAACCTATTTTTGGTGAAAGAGCCAGGAACTTAGAATTTGCTCATGATGACTGTGCTGATACAGGGAACTATCAGGAATCCCCAGTAAATCCCATCGTGGGGATTTTGCTAAATAGAGGATAAAACAAAACTCGACAAGCTCTGGGAATACAATAAAGAATCTTTTTGTAAGCAGCCCTTGTCTATCTTGGTTTTTTTTCAGAACGTTTTGTGAATGACTGGCAAGGAAGGGGGGTTTATTTTTACCTAATCATTCTTAAACATGTAGGAGGGGAAAAAAATCCAATTTATACTTTCCCTTGTCTTCTTTTCCAAAGCTCTCAGGAGAAAATAAAGTACCTCGGATGCATTTTGGTCTATAGTTCCTTTGTTTCACTGTTAATGTTTGCTCTAATTTGTTGGAGCTTTATTGGGGGCTGGGTGGTCTTCAGTGTAAACACAGAGATTGAGTTCTATAGAAGTCCTTTTAAAGCAAATCTAGTTTTCTCTTTCCTTTTGCAGAGTACCAGTATCCACCGTCTAGTCCCTCAAACTGCAGCTTTGTACTAATGTATCTTGAATGTTTCAAAGAGGGACGATTACTGTAATGCTGTTTATAGTTATCTTCCTACTTGAGTCTGCAAGGTTATTTAAAAGAAAAGCAGGGTCAGTATGTAAGGTCTATGAAGTACACCAGACTTTCTCTTCTTCCTGCTTACAAGTTCTTTACTACTGCTCTGTGCCTTACATTCATAGAGTTGAAAACCATTTTGAAAGCCTTACACATTTATATTTTTTTGAGATGACTCAAAAAATGTTACGTCATCAAATAATTCTAGTAAACATAAAAAGTTGGTTGGAATTTATTTCCCCCAAGCCTTTTTAAAAGGAAACACCCCCCCCCCCAGATTGTATCAAAACAACTGATACTGAAGTATATGCAGAAATTATTCTTTTTAATTTCTTACATGAAACCCCTCTTTTTAAATAACTAAAACCACTACCTCCTTACAATGAAGTTGAATATCTAACATCATTACACTTCGCTCCCACTCCTAGAGTTTAGAGAACACTTCAGATGTTTCAGAACTGTGCATGCTAGTGGTGATGATGTTGAGGTTTTGTTACACGCACACAAATCAAGTCTTGCTGCAATTTTGTCTTAAAGTAAATCCCCTTGATTAACTTTTTCCCCTTCAGCAGTACTCTTTATTTAGCTAGCTGCCAATATTAGGATAAGTACACTGAACTTGAGCACGTATGTGGAGAAAAAAATACAGTACAACCTGCTTATTAAAAGCACTGTAAGTGAACTCTCGGAGCGCTGCACGGTGCAAACTGGAGTCCTCTTACAGTGAGGCTTCGTATGTAATAACTTTATGGAGAAAAGACACTTCAGTGGCCAGTCTGCTAATGCTGCAGTTTGTGGGTGACTCCTCGGTGGTCACCGCTTCACGCGCGGCACTGCAGAGGCCCAACTTGACCAGGACGGATGACCCTTAGCACAGGTTTTTACAGCACAAAGATATGGCTGAGTGTGGTTTAACGCAGCTTTCTTCTTTCTGACTGCAGAGGGGCAGAAGAGGATGCCGGTGTAGGCTGCTGTATGCATACATCTGTATGTTCCAAGTTTAACAAAGCCCTTTCTGGTGTTTTCTTCCTCGCTCTTTGGATCTTTCCTTGCAGTTCACAAGTAGAGAGGTCAATGAGCATGCAGCAGGTGACTGCTGTCAGTCAGATTCTGACTTCTCATTAGATTTGGATGATTTACGCTTCCTCTTTTTTTTCTTCTTCTTTTCTTTTTTTTTCTTTTCCTTTTTTCTCTTTTTCTTCTTGTGTTTATGTTCTGAGGAAGTGGAGCTGCTGCCATCTTCATCATCCTCATCACTGTCATCACTACTATCATCTTCTGAGGTAGAGTCCTCCAGGAGTTGCTTCAGTTGCTGTATCCTGAGTTTAAAAAATGTGAAAGAGAATCTTTTCTAGCTCTCCTCTACCTGTAGTAATTTATTCTAGCTTTTGCTTCCCTTCCTGGCTCGAGGAATGGAAGCTGCATGCAAAGGGCAGGGGAACATTTCCTCTTTTGCTTAATTACACTCCTGTTACAGATAAATATCACAGACTGATAAAAGCAACCCCCTATGAGACAAGCAGATGTTGTGCCTCCAGGGACCTTCCATCCCCTGGGATAGCAAAGGCAGACTGGCTTATTTATGTGTGGAAAATAATAAGGCAACAGCTATCACCTGACCACCTGGTGATAAGAATGTATGCCTCAATACACAGAGGCATATTGGGATTATGATATTATGACATTCAGAGATACAGAGATGATGTCAGTGAAGCTACAGAATAGGCTCTACTCTGGATGCAGAAGTATTTTTGGAAGGCACCCTTCCTTTGAACTTTCAAGGATTACTGGCAAATGAGGATGAAGTATTTGCTTATTTTAGTACTGCTCTTTAGTATCTTCTTCAAGGATTCCTCTCCAAGGAAAAGACAAAACACCTACAGCAGCAGTGCTGCTTTATGGGCTTCCTATAGTTTCTTTTGGTTATTCCACTGATGCAGTTCAAGCAAGAAAGAATTAAAAACTCTGCTGCTTTATATACTAAATAATGACCTCAAAAAAGGAGCAACACCAGGTGCTTGGAACTAGCTTTCTAAATCCACCCCTTCATGAACACTGAAGGCATTTTGACATACTAAATTTTAGAAAACATCTCAGCAAAGTCACTGAAAGAAAAAAAAGAAACCAAACTGGTTTTTTTGGCCTGAAAAAACCTAAACCTAACTACCTTAATATTATGGCGTAAATGAATACATCTCATCTTTAAACTTTGTTTTGGGGAACATATAGAAGCTAATAGAATTAAAGAAGTAGGAAGTATTTTACTAGGGAGTCATTATTCAGAACTTAGAAATGCCTTAGTCTGCCAGCATAAAGAAACTGCCATTAAAAAGATGCTCTGAGCTAAAAGTAAGCTTATACCAAAATTTCACCCATACATTAGTACCATGCAATCAAAATAAAAACTAAATTGAAAATGCAGTTTACTACAGATACACTTACCTCTTTTCCTTTTCGTGACGTTTATTTTCCCTTATTATATCATACATTGGATCTTCATGTGCCTTTAAAGTGGAAAGCAGAAAATCCAATGTTGGTAAATTAAAGAATTTATCACCAACAGTTGTATTTCCTAAAAATATAAACCAAAGCAATTGAATGCAAGAGGCTTTTTATCAAAAGATGGAATATGCTTAGCAAGCTCTTAACTCACAAGTATACTCTCAGACTTAACATCGCTAATCTGAACTGGTGTATTTACTTCAAGGAAAGCTTATCTAATTACATCACTAATGAAGGGGACTCTCCTTAGGTATAATAAGTCTTCAATCACAGTTAACTACGAGAATCCCACACAAAATCTATGGGAATATCTAGACATAGATGGACTACTGAGGTTCAAAATAATGAGCTGTACCCTTCTAGTACATTTAAAAAATTTGCATACAAATATACAGGAATACAGAACTAGAAATGTAAGACAAACAGATAATGAAGTTGAAGTTGTCCTATCATGCTATGCACTACTGTTACTGATACTTAAATAAGCTAATTTTAATTAAACAGGCAATGCAGCAAAAGATAGCTGTGCAGGAAGACAGCATGTAAACTTTAAGGTGGGTTCATGCCATGCAAGAATGCAGCAAAGAGATAGGGTGACCATTTCTGCAGGAAGATGAAGCAAGTAAGTCCAAGAGAGAGGATATAGCAGGTGCTGACCAGTTAAATGTCAGTGGCAATGAAATGTCAGTAGCAAATGAAAGACGTTGGGAATGCACCATGAAGGGCCTTGGACACAGAGCAAGGGTTTGATGCAACAGAGAAGAAGCACAAGGAGAAAGGAAGAATAGAGGCAATCTGGTCATGGGAGAGGGCTAAAAATACTGTTTGCAGTTGGATACAATCAGTGTGAGTCCGGAATCTGGACAGAATTATCCCAGATTACATTTTTCAAGGATAGAAATGAGGACATAAGCCACGAAGTGATGAGAACCTGAAATATAGATTAACACTGCAGAGCAACAGGAAGAGTTAATCACGCAGGAAGAATCTGCAGAACTGAGACGCAGCCTCATGTAGCAAGAGATCAGACTTGTAGACAATGACTGGATTACAGACCTAGACATTCATGGATGTGGTTGTTCTCAGCGAGAGCAGAAGGCTTGAAGCAGCTGTAATGTGGGCAGCTCAAGCTTGACTAAACAATTTTTTGTTATGTTGACATTTTAATCACAAAAAAATGAATATAATGGTTGAAATAGGTTCTTGAAGATTTTCAATTTAGATGTAAAAATTACGACTTTTCCCCTTGAAGAGTAGATTTTCTGCAAAGTAGTCAAACATCCAACCACATCTGTAGCTTTTTCTTTATTAGGAGATTGTCGGCATCTATATTATACTAGAGACGGAGGAAAAGTCCTTAATAAAAGCACCACCTGACAGGCTGCTCTTCACTTGCAAGGTTATGCATTGTCAGGGCTAAAAAAAGACAAGCAATAATACTACAGTATTTGTACTCACTACTCTAAATTGTTCCAATTTCTGATTGCCTTTAATAAAGAACGGGCATTCCTTATCTCCTGTTCTGTGTCCGTAACGTTTACACCTCCAACCTTTAAAAAAAGAAGCAGCAGTGAATTGTACCTCTGAGACAGATCAGAAGAAGAACAAAAAAAACCAAACCCACATTTATGCAAATTATTTCCATTTTTTTGGAACAAGCAGAGAGATACAAGTACTATGTTGATAAATTTAATGTCCATAAAATACATGGCTATTACAGCCTTCAAGATACTGGATGCTTTTATATCAATATGATGCCAATCTACCTGGACCTTGTTATCTGTCCAGCAACATTCTGCCCTCCCCCCAGAGTAAATGGGTGGATATATTAAGGTCTAAATGACACCTGGAATATTTTCAGCCTTACACTGCATAACTTTGACTTCTTTTCCCAAAGGCATCCAAAGCCCTTTTGTTGGGGCATGTGCCAGGAATTCTCGTGCGCTTTCATTGCCTGGTACATCAGGTATACAGTCTTCTGGTTTTGTTTCATTCTCCTGCCAAAAAAAGAAAAAAAAGAAATATAAGGACAATAACTTTCTTTTTTTCTTTAACTTTGTAAAAATTAATACTTTAAGAGTGCAGGCCTTCACTTACTATGAAACCTATGTCCCATTACTTTTTTTTTCTGTTGTAAGACACAAAGGATCTAAAATTCTTTTTCTCTCACCCTTGAATATTCCAGGGGGAACTTTACTGCCATATTAATTTCATCTCTTGCCATCTATTTTAGTAATTTAAATAAATTATATAAATGAAATATAAGCTGTATAAATGAAAACTTAACACTCTTCCTGCTACAGGACATAGCAATTAAAAAAACCTTTACAACACAGAGTGGTATTTTTTAATTTAAAAGCACTACATTATGGCTTAGGTATATGAATTTGGCAAAAGTAATTAATGTGATGAAAGGAAAGCACTTGTACAGAAATATTTAAGCCTAAGCAATGGAGAAGAATCCTGAAAAGTATGTCATTCAAACTGCAAATCTGCTTTCCAAAAATGACTCCCCTCTATCCACACTATTAAATATTACATGAAGTGTGAGTGCTAAGAGATGATAAAAGAACTGGTCTCCTCCTATCTGATTCTGGGCACTTCATCTGGATCTGCTTGTAACTGAGGATTCTCCAAGTTTTTCCTGGGAAGCACTTACTTCTCTCTGCAATTTATATAGGTAACACTGACACTTATATGTCTAAAGAACAAGTTGTGTGAAAATCCTTCGTAATGCTAAAAATTTACCAACCTTAATTAGCCCTGGGGGAGGTTTCTCATAGCTGAAAAGCAATAGAAATATTGTTACTCTGCAGCTTAGCACAGACAAATAAACTGAGAAAATACAGGTTTTCAATGGTATAGACCTAAAACCTTCAGCTCACATTTTTCCTTAAATTTTACTCTATCACTAATGACCAAGAACTACAGCAGAACATGGATGCAAACTGACTGAGAGACAGTATTCGTCATATCACCACATGTTGTCTCTTGCAAACATCCTTGAGATTCACATTCCTGTGGGAAAACAACTACTTGTTGTGGATGTGTGGTACATTTAGCTTCAGTTACCACAAATGCATCTCTCCTTTTCTCCCCAAGATCTCACTGATCCAAATTCTTTACTCCAGCACTGCTAAATCATAGACATAGTGACCAGAAAATGTCAAGTTGGACTGTTCCTTACATCTAGCTTTGCCAGCCAAACCTAATAGAAAATAATTTCATCATCTGTGTATTAAACCTAAAGAGAGAACCCTACTGACCAAAGTACCATATCTCCTGCATCATTTCTCTGGAGTTAACAGTAGATACAACATTTATTAAAATCCAAATAGCAAACAGGTGCTACACATAGCACACAGCAACTGAGAAAAGTGCATGTTCTTGGGATTTAAATGCCAAGGCACCACGAAACGGTCCCAGAGTTTTAGAACGCACATCATTCAGAAAGATGCAGGCCCATATACATGAATTTGTTTTGGGGTCTTTTTTCCCACACATCTCATCTGTATTTAAACAGACATTGTTTTTTTGTAGACTGCTACCTTTGGGGACAGTCTAAAGAGCCATCTCAGAAGTGGGCAGAGATTTTTTTGGTTTTGCTTTTCAGCGGCACATAAAGAACAGCAACGTGTGAGACCCGAGTCCTGAAATCCTTTGCTTTACCAAAGACTCTTTTCAACAGGACTTTCCAGACATTATCCATATGTCAGGACACAAAACATCTGTACAGGCTGTACCTCATTTTAGGCCCTAAGTTTAATGGTATATGCAATATTCTGTTGGCTTAGCTGCACACACTCACACCCTACCTATGCACCTACAGGAATGCCGGGCACAATCATACTAATACCATCAGAAAAGCAGCGAAAAGTTGTCTTTGTAACAGTAACTCTGGAGTGCCGTTTGGTGCACTTAATAACAAATTTTCACTTCCGCTTGGAAAAGAGATCACGTTCTTGTCAACCTTCCGATCTTTTTATTCCATTAAAACAGTAATTCCCTTTCAGTGAAACAACATAAACCTTTTACAGCACCGCGGACTCCTGACGGAATCATCAGGCAGATCTCAAACACTTTTATCCTGATTTTTAATATATATTTATTTTTTTTTAAAGTCCATCCTAGTGGAACAACCTCTGCTCCTACGCTGCATCCCTCGGACTTGGGAGGAACCTGGAACAGACCCGTCTGTCCCTCAACGAGCCTTTAGTTAAGTGGCCAAGCAGCTCTCGCAGGCGGCCCCGAAGCCCCTGTGCCGACCCACCCTTAAGGGGACAGGGGAAGACTAAACCCCCCCCCCCCCTCTCCTCCCTCCCCAAAAAAAGAAACAGCCCAGCCCTGCGCTGGCAACGAGCCCCAGACGCCGGCGGGGTGGCCTCGGAGCAGCGAGGGGGCGGGAGCCGCGGGCAGCCTCCCCTCCTGCGCTCCTTACAAAGACTCCAGGTGCTGGATCTTCTGCAGCTGCTGCGCCTCCTGCCTCTTCCGCTTCCTCTCATGCCGCTCCTGGGTCCTGCCGCCGCTCGCCGCGGGCTCCGCCTGGCTCTGGGGCCGCGCCTGGCTGCCCCTCGCCCGCTCCTCCTCCTCCTCCTCCTCCTCCCCCGGCCCCTCCCGCCGCCCCTGCCCCCTGGGCGCCCGCTGGGACATGGGCGCTCCGGCAGGACCCGCGGCGGACGGCGGAGCCCCGGCGACGCCCCCTCCCCGCCCTCCGCATCCCGGTTTCCGGCCGAGCGCCGACTTCCTCCTGCGCCGGCATCCCGCGGAGCGCCCGCCTCCCACGGGCCGGCGTGCGGGGAAGCGCCGGCTCCGTCCCGCGGGGTGGGAATAGCCTGCCGGAGAGTTCTGCCTTCGTAACACCGATGTTAAAACCAAACCATCAAACAAACAAACAAAAATAAATCCCAAACCGCCAGTCGTTCCTCCCTTGGAGAAAGGGCCACCTGTCCGCTCTGGTGAGAGCCCACCTGGAGTGCTGCATCCAGCTCTGGGGGCCTCATCGCAAAAAAGACTTGGATTTGTTGGAGTGAGTCTAGAGGAGCCCACCAAGATAATCAGAGGGATGGATCACCTCCCCTGTGAGGACAGACTGAGAGAATTGTGTTTGTTCAGCCCGGAGAAGAGGAGGATTCGGGGTGACCTAATTGTGACCTTCCAGTACCTGAAAGGAGCCTACAAGAGAGCTGGAGAGGGACTATTTACGGGGACAGGTAGTGACAGGACAAAGGGGAGTAGTTTTAGACTAGATATTAGGAGGAAGTCCTTTGTTGTGAGGGTGTTGAGGCACTGGAACAGCTTGCCCAGGGAAGCTGTGGATGCTCCGTCCCTGGCAGTGTTCAAGGCCAGGTTGGATGGGACTCTGAGCAACCTGGTCTAGTGAAAGGTATCCCTGCCCATGGAAGGGAGGTTGGAACTAGATGGTCTTTAAGGTCTGTCCTACCAAAACCATTCTATGATTCTATGATTTTGTACTTGCCAGTGATCAAAATATATGCAGGTGGAAGGAGAAGGTCAGTGTCCAAAATAAGCAGAGCTGGTTGTTTTTTTGGTTTGGTTTGGTTTGGGTTTTTTCCTCTTATTTTTTTTTGAATGGGCAGGCTGGTGCCACGGGCAGTACATGTTGGTTATGGGGCAAGGTCTAGCCCCATGAAGTCTCTAAATAGAGACTTTATTTGGGAAGCAAACGCAGCAAGGTCTGGCTTGGGCTATGCTACTGCAGCAGGAGCTACCTGACAAACAAAGGGCACCTCCTCTTCAGTGTATGAGCACCCCTAGGGAGCCAAATCTGCCCCCAGGCTTTGCAGTTTCCTGCCCCAGCTGTGATCTTTCTGTTGGAGGATGAGGAACAGAAGTAGGTCAGTGTTGGGAAGGCAAAATTTAAATTTCTACTTTAGTTTCACACTGAAATTCAAGGTCACATGAGATTTGCTTAAGAGCTGAGTGAAATGCAAAAAATATATCTTAGAAGTCCAGGAATTGAAGGTGTTTATAATTATGATCATCTTGGTGCTTTGAAATTGTACATCAATGGCAAAGGATGTTAATTGCTGTTACAGCACCCTGTGATTCTGAAGTACAGTAACACACAGTCCTCAGAAAGCCTGTCTTTTATGAGGGAAATAGCACTCTTGGGGATTATTAAACAATTATTAAACAAACAATATTATTTTAGCTTCTACTTGGTAAAGCCTTATTTGGGACAAGAGATCATGTGTCTTAAGTTTCTCACTTGCATTTAGCTAAGTGGATGCCATTGTAGTTTGAGATCCTGGAAAACTGTTTTTGTCCAGTCTTTTGCAAGGCTGTGGTGCTTATTTTAAGGTTTAAACAAAATAATCTAGCTTTTGCATGCCGTAACATGAATATATACTATTGATGAAGATTTTTATTTCATGCACCAAATTTTGTAGGTTTACTGGCACAGGAAATAATGCAGTGGCCCTTCTACTCAGCAGCACAGCCATTTAACCTTGCAGATACACTTCTCAAGAAAACCCAACCCCTGCTCTTCATAAACTAATTCCGAGGTATCCATCTGGCCGAGATGTCATGAGATGGCACATAAATTGTGAGTAAACCTTTTCCGTTCATCCCATGGGTTTGTAGTCAGATTGTGTGTTTTGCTTAGCAGTCAACCTTTACAGAAGTTTTATTATTAGCCTTTATTTGGGCCTACACTCAGAAGAACAGGCTGAGTTGCTGCCATGTCTTGAAATGGCAGATCACAGCAGATGACCCGAGGTGCAAGAGTTAATGAAGACCTTCTTGTCTAAAGGCTTAGAGGCAAAATCAGTTTATTTGTTAATCTGAGTTAAATATCTGTGTATGAGGCAAATGCAAGGTGATGTGAACTAAGATAATCCACTGTGAAGCAAGTTAAGCAGATGACTTGATATTTGCTGGAGGCTAAGAGATTTGCTGCTGTGACACACTCCTAGCGTGTGGTAACACGTCAAATCTCAATCAGTCCTTTACATGATCACGTATCTTCAAGCAACAAGTGAGGTGGGAGAAATATTTTTAGGTGTTGCAACTACGTTTAAAACGTCTGAAAGAAATTAGATGAGAACACAGTATCAATTTTTCACTCTATTTAGAGAAATGGCAATAGTTACTAAAAGTTAAGGACCAGCTGGACTGATGCCTATTAAATAGAGACTTTATTTTGGAAGCAAACTGAAGTGATATAATAGGTTTTTTTGGCCCCTTCTTCAGTCCAGTGTTATTTTGTTATTTTCAAGGGCCTTTTTACTTCACATTTTCAAACCAATAGAGTAGTCAGACCCTGGAACAGCTTTCTAGCATGTTAGGACAGTGACAGAAAACTGAATTAATTCTAAGATGGAGTGTTTCCAGTTTGTGAATGGTATTCTGTGGGAGAGATGTGTGCACCAGCAAAAGAGACAGTTCCCCCAGAAACCCTACCAGTCTCAGTTTTGCACACCCTCAATTGTCCTAGCTTGGCTGAAGTAAGAAGAGTTCTGCCAGTTTGGAGCAGGTAAGGGCCTGGCTTAGATGACCTCAGGTTAAATGACTTCATCCCTGACACAATAACTGGCACAAATTCAGAAACTAAGTGCGTAGTCTCGGCAGAATTATGGGGTTGCAAGCGGAGGCAGAAGGATAGACCATAGTATATATATTGTCCTCTTCTTACTGTTAAGTCAGTGGGATCTTGGCTGTGTTATTTGCATCCTGGTGGCTCTTATGTCCAGGCTGTAATTTCTGAGCAGATCAAGGCACTTGGATGACACTCTTTACCGCGGTAACTTAATGGGTCGCGCAGGAGGTAAAATTCAATAGGTACATTGAAAGTGGTTTAAATGTATTCTTTCTTCAGTTTGACACAAATAATTTTCCGTGCATTTACTCATCTGTCTTAAAAATGAACTTTATCACTTTATTACCCATCTTAGAAGAATCAAGGCCAGGCTTTTTTAATAGGAGATTATTTGAAGCTGTATGTGGTTTTTTTACTCCTTTGCTGAGAAAAAGCCCTGGATTCTTGTGCACGCTCACCCAAGAAGACAATTTCATTCATATCAGTCCTTAGGAAAGATCAAAAGAAAATGAATTGTGAAAAGGAGGGAGTAGGAAAAAAAACCCTGTTATTTTCAGTTCTATTTATTCTGGAGCAAAGATGCTCTGTATCTGTAAATTGCTTAAATCTGTTCTATTTAAAGGGTTCATATTAACTGAGGATCTGGTTCCTGGTACTTAGAAGGATACTTATTTGAAATTGGGTGGGTTTTTTTCCCTTTATTTGAATGTAGTGCTTCAGCCATTTCAAGTTAATTTTGTGGGGAAGTATTGTCTTATTGTAGGAGTTGGCTGTCATCACACTGTGATTCCAGCTTCATCAAAACATCTAAGGAGAAGCATTAATTGCTGTCGCAGTGTGAAGTATCTGAAAAGCCAGTATGTTTCATAGTATCCACTACAACTTCGTCGTGAACAACTGAACGTTTCAACTGCAAGCAATAATACTGGGACCAAATTAATTTACATCTATGTCTTCCCATGGGCATCACTTTTCCTGTGGGAGTGTAACCCTGGCAGAATGTCAGCCGATCTGTTTTTCTCCATTTTTGGCCGGCTCGAGCTTTGGGCCAGGATCTGTTTCTGATTATGTGTCAGATATTACACACAGGAGAGGAATCCAGAACCCGTGTTAGGCTCCATGGGAAGTTAAGCACCTCCTAATGGGATCCAGAGAAAGCAGCAGGCTGAGCAGAGCACAGTCTAAATCCAGCATGGCCAGCCCATGGCTGCCCAAAGCTAGATGATTGGAGACATTCAGAATAGAGTGAGTCTGATATCTGGAGCATTTCTGACCACAGGGATGGCTACCTCAGAACACCAGTGGCCCTTCTAACCACTTGGGAATCTCAGCTGCGAGGAGAGGTGCTGACACGCTCTCTTACAGAGAAATGAAAAGTTTAGTTTGAAGTGGAATTGCTAGCAGTTACTTGGAAGAACAAGTGCGTTTGAACTTGGTTGTGAGTACACTAAGAGGGGTGCCCATCCCAACACTGTAAACTGCACTTCTTTCTGTACTATACAAAATCAATACTCCAAGCAGGGGCCAGAGCCTGGTTCTCCCTTGATAAGCACCATTGCACCAGGCCTCAATACTGTCCTCCTAGTTCCTGCTTCTCAGATTAGTCTCAAGTTTACAACAGCACTGCTGAGCGGTGAAAAGTGTCCCTACACACCTGAACCTTACTGTGGTGTTTGCTGCCATATGCCATCACATAAAGGGAGCAAATGTCTGAAAGAACATGATGGCCACAGCTGGATTTTGTGCACTCCTGTCGGTGTTCAAGACTGTACATGTCTACGGGGACAAGCCTTTTAGGAAAACTGGGCAGAACAACAAAGTTCCATCAAAGTTGGATCCAAACTAAGCACAGATGTGAACTAAGCGTTGAATTGTTTGTTTCTACAAAGACTAGGTAACTACCTCGGGTATTCAAAAATGTGCACTTGCAGAAAAGCTCTCTAGCTAAGCAGGGAAGAGTCTCTAGAAATTAGCTGAGCAAAGCTGTTTGAACTGCGGCTTTTGTTTGAAGTCCCTTCATAAAGCTACGCCCCATTTTAAGCACTCAAATCAATTTGTTGGATCTATCCCAAAGACGGATTAGCTGGAATTTACAAGAGGAATGATTGTCTTCCTTTTTTGTAAATTCTGTCCTCCAAGCCTCTGATAGATGATTACATCAATGAACTCCCTGCATCCTTCTGTGGAGATACAGTCTTACTGATCACTTGGAGTTTGTGGTGGTAAAGTCACTGGTTCCACCAGAAGTGTACTGTGTGTGTACCATCTCTTCAAGCCATCACTCAGTGAAAATAATCTATATTTGATCTTCCTTCATTATTTTAATTCATGTAAGACTTCAGTGACATGAAATAACTGAATAATAATTACATTTTTCATTATTTTTTGCCTTTTTTTCACGGTCTTTATAAATAAATACAAATAACTGTATATAGTCTCAGCCATTTTGCGTTGTGCTATTTGCATTTTTTTCAGGAAGAAGGTTGTATTTGATGGGTGTATATTTGTGTAGTAAACTCTTGATTGACTGTATTGTGTCTCTGGGTATACATTGACACTGGATCATAGAATCACTAAGGTTGGAAAAGGCCTCCAAGATCTTGAAGTCCAACCTTTGACTGATCACTACATTGTCAACTAGACTGTGGCACAAAGTTCCACGTCCAGTCATTTCTTGAACACCTCCAGGAATGGTGACTCCACCACCTCCCTGGGCAGTCTGTTCCAATGCCTGGCTACCCATTCAGTAAAGAAATTCTTCCTGATGTCCAGCCTGAACCTCCCCTGGTGCAGCTTGAGGCTATGTCCTCTTGTCCTATTGCTTGTTGCCTGGGAGAAGAGACCAGCCCCCACCTTGCTACAACCTCCTCTCAGGTAGTTGTACAGAGTGACGTGATTTCTTCTCGTCTGTTAATATAAGGCAGAGGCAAAGCTTTATGTAGGCTTCAAAGGACTTTACCTGAGCAAGGACTGGCCACATTCAGGATCTGTGTGAGTAGTAGGAGCACTCAGATGCTAATGGCATGTTATATAGCAGCAGGGAAGGGAGATTTTGGCTGACAACCCTTGGATAGTCTCCCAACTTCTTACAAAACATACCATCATTTGTGGGATCGCTTGTGCCCAAGCTGAGTGAGCAGGACCTGAGTTTCATAAGAAACAGTCAGATGCAATGAAATCCATAATTCTCTATTTATCTGTTTTTTACAGATGAGAGGTTGGGTCAGGATAACTGCAATTTGAACCTCTTTTTAGGGGCATGATAATTATTCCAAATTGGATGTTCCTCTTGTATTTAAATATATATATATAGCGTCTTAACCCCTAATAGTTATAGTCTTACTGTCACCGAAATTGGCAGTTTTGCTACTGACTAAGTATGGATCAAGGCTAGATTATTTGCCTGGTAGCCAGTTTGGGGTTTTTTTGTGTTGTTTTTCATAACTGCAGGAAATTCCTCCTTCTGAGCTTTGGCTATATTCTCAAATCAGTGATCAATTTACAAGAACTTTTCCCTTGCAAAAGCAGATTCCTTTTCTGAATTTTGTCTCTATAAAATAGTGACTGATAAAACAGTTCCCGTTTAAACGGTGCCCAGCGTGTCAAGTATAATAGGCAAATTCATCTTCAGTGCCAGCATCCGTCCTTGGTATGTCCCCTCCGAACTGCCAACTTTCCAGTAGAACCAAAAAAGGCTCCAGTGTTTATTAATGGGTCACAGAAACTGCAGAAATAAAGTGATGAGAAATACAATCTAAAAAGTTGAAGGCAAAGATCCTTGGTTCTGCTTGCCACCTCCATTAAACAGGAAGATGACTTTCTCTTGTTAAAAGAAAAAAAAAAGCTGATCTGTTAGTTCCATGCAAAACAGCTGTTCCCACTTAACTGTTTCAAAACTATCCAAAATTCGCAGCTCTTTAGCTTAACATACTTCCCATATGTCAGGTCACCAGCAGCTTCTTTCTAGGTAACTTTAAAGAAAGGAATGGAAACTCACAGTTCTAGACCTTCTTCCTTCCCTGTACCTCTCACAAGGGTAATATTGTAAGAGTAGTGTAACAGTGTTACAGCAGTGAAGTAAGGACTAGTTAAGCAAGTTGACCCAGGAGTCTCTGACGGGAATGAGAAAGGAATTCTGATACGGGATGTTGAAACTCACGCCAAACACACAAAAATAATGTTTTCCAATGGCGGGCTAGAAGCCTCTATATTTTCATTCCGTTATGCTAGTTTTGCTATGAATGACATCCAGGAACACTCCCTCATAGTTACCTTTGCTTGAAAGTTGCTATCATCTGTAGTTATATAGATATAGAAATGGAAGAATAAATATATCATTGTAGATAGAAAAACCCACATTCTTTCCTAATCCAGTCTGTATCTAGGCAGATTCACGCATGGCCTGTGTTTCTATTTGTCACTTGTGGAGTGTGGGGGAAAAAAGAAATCACTTCAGCATCCTCTAATAGGGCTTTCTCCTGCCAGCCTTGCGTGGTACTTTTGGGTCATGCTTGAATAAACTAAGAAATGAGAGATGTTCTGCCCAGTAATAAAGTAATTTTAATAATGTACCAGCAATCTTGCCAAAAAAAAGTAGATGTTGGCTGTAGGTGGTTAGGCTGTGTTCATAAAACATTAGTTAAGCTATCTGGAAACCACAGCTTGAAGGCTGTAGATTAAAAAAACAGGGTGTTTTGGGCCTCCCAAAATGCAAGTACAAGATAAGAGTGGAGGGCTTGAAAATTCAAGCACAGGACTGTAATGGAGGCCCCCAGAACACAAACCACAAACTGTCAGCCACAGATCACTGAAGAAATGAAGCCTCAGAAATTAAGTCAATGGATTTTGTGGTTTACCTGCAACGTAGGGAAAAATCTATAACCTGCAGTAGAGTGAGATGTAAGATACTACTGTGAGCCAACAATGAAGGAGCAAGTTGACAGACTGTTAGGAAACATAAAAAAATGACCCCAAGCAGACCTAGAGAGACGAGGAGGAAATCCACAACATCACTCTTCTCCTGGCAAAGAGGAAGAAGAAATCATAAATATTAGCACTGTAATCATGGCAAAGAACTTGGGATACTGACAATTTACTACAACCAACCCTTGCTTTTCGTAAAGATGATATTATTGACTTTTGAGCCCAGTGGGTGAGCATGAGACCAGAGAAAGACATAGTTAAGTTTGTGTATAATAGTTTTAATTATATCATTATTGCATTAGCTGCAATAATTACCTAATTTGGACTTAGCGTGATTGTAGCCAGACTAATAATAACTCTTTCATTTGCTAAGACTTTAATTCTTGGCTTTATGTTTCTATATGTTTCTTTAGCCCACATAGATTGCATGGGATGTTTGGTCTGAACCCTAGGCATGAGCTCAGATAGATAAAACTTGGCTGCAACAATTAGTGGAGAAGGCAGGCAACAAAGGCTGTGACCTGTGCTGCAACAGCACAGCACACCAGGAGTGGGTTCAGAACGTGCCCAGCACTCAGAATGATCTCACCAGCTCTACGCAAACACCTAAAGATGGTTGTGTAACCTGAAAGTTCCCGATTTTATGAGCCTGGGCCTAAAACTGTTCATTAGTACACAGATCAGATGGCTGGAAAAGATTATTGGAATACCACCCTACAGTTGCTCTACAGATGGACTCTTTTCTGTTAAAAACAAGCTTGAAAGATGCATTACATATCTGATGAATCTGTGTGAATCTGCTTCCAAAATAATGCTGACATTTTAGTACAAGTAAAGTGTTCAGAGTTGATGTCTGAATACATGATTTTTTTTTTCTCTCTCAAGATGCAAAATGTAAATAAAAATTCATACAAGAAACACTAAATGCTTACTAATTAGGGGAGAAGATTGCTGTGGTCTTCTTGCACTGGACTCCTGGTAAGCACCTGCTTTAATGGTCACACACATAAGAACCAGAGAGCACTATTTTCTAACACCTATGCACTTCAGGCAGTTCTCAGGGGATTCATGCATGAATATTAATGAAGGAGGGGAAAAATAACAAGGTCTCCTGTTTCCAGTTTGCTTAGGCAGGGGACTCTGGCAGCTACAGCGCTGGTATGCAGAGACTGACCTGACTTGCTTCTTTTCCGATCACCTCTGATAATAACCCTTTTACTCAGGACAGGCAAAGTGAATTTGTGGTGTTCTCATTTCAAAATGTAGGTGGGCTGTACCCCTGGTGGAACAGATACCCTTACATTTCAGGAACATTTACGTAGTTTATTTTGTGCCAGGTTGTTTGCAGAGGAACCATTTCCTCTTCTCCTCCCAACACAAACAGCTTACAGAAGGCATTTTATAGGGAAAATGCTATAGGCAGGGGATGGGTGGATGTGGGGGTGGTGGTTAGACTGGAGCTTGGATAAAAGGGTTCTGTCTTTCTGACTGGGAGTCATAGTCCACACCTAATTTGCAAACCAACTTTATTAAGGAAGCTTTGTTTAGAAGAATGCCGGAACAAAACATTATTATTTTTTAATTATAGAGCCGCATCAGTCCTAGCAGGCAGAGTACGGATTGCACGTGATAAAACTTAGCATGATAAATTAGTTACCCAATTGTGACCCTTTGCTTTTGAGACTTTAGTGTCTGTGATGCTTCTTGAGAAACTGTTTAGTCTTCAAACAAGTGCATAATGCTTCTGCCCTCCCTTTTGATTCAGTGAAGACCCTTTGTAATAGGCAAACCATCAGTAATTGTTTGATTGGTTTTAGTGCATTTAAGAAAACCAGAGTGATCCTTGTTGCAGAAACCACTCCTTTCTGCACAGTTTGAGCCACACAGTTCTGAGATCGTTGTAGATGCAGACCCCCTCTCACTGGGAATTCAGGCCAGTGGACAGTAGGATCCCCTACCACTTCTGCATGACGCTGTAGAAATCCACAGACCGAAAACCTGTGGCTTAACCACATGTATCGTTTGCTAGGAATATCCAACTCTTTCTGCAGCTTAGTATAAGCAGCCCGTTGTTTCAAAACCATTCCCTGATTTTGTGGGTACCTGCATTATATTTAGAATATGCTTTAGTTCACGTGAGTTGTTTTAATAATGTGTTATTCAACACATTTCTCATTTTGTCTCCAGCTACTTGTGTTACGTTCAGTATGTCACTTATGACCAGATTTTTTAAACTGTAGCCCCTCCATGGATGAAGTTTTCTGAAAATCTGGTTACTGACTTTCATACTTATGTTGAAATTATAACTTTTCTGAAACTGTGGGTTTTAACCTCTGTGGTCTCTATTTTAAAGGGTATTTACGTCTGAAAACCCTTTCCTTTTTTATGAAATGAGGGTAATGACATTTTCACATTTAACACATGCACATATATATTGTCTGATAAGTGCATGAACATTGAATGGATATTGGTAACATTTGAATATGTAATTGTGAAAAATGGTAGGAAAACCCATATGCATAGGGTGTTTTTTCTGCAGTTTTACACTGGCACATGTACACTGAGGCCAACACCACTGCTCTAGGGAAATTAGAAAATAGTTTTGCCCAGAGTTGGCTTGCTACAGCTGTTTATTTCTAGTAGCGTGCAAACTACAGCAGTTGCAGTGCAAGCACAAAGGCAGGCATGACCGATGCCTCAAAAGTGTGCGATCCAGGCTTACACTTTTGACAGCCGTTTGCCTTACAAACAATAGCAGTGTTGGTGGAAGACAACAGTCAACTGTAATTTATCCTTGTGTTTGGCTGTTGGGAGCCACTGCCTCATCTCTGGCGGCAGTGGGCCTTTGTAAGTGCTGTCTAACCCATATCCGTCAGAATGAGCCGGATTTGCTAAATCACTTGGATAGTAATTTAGCGTGGCACATTTGGAATGATGGGCTATTCATAAGCACTAATTAAGACAGCTCTGTTGGTGTATCTCATTATGCTCTGACGTCCAACAAAGGAGTTGCTGAGTACCTTTGGGCAAGTGAGACTTTCTCCTGGCACGGCAGGTCCTGGAAGAGGGCACTGGTTCACAGCGTCCCCCGCTATTTGTTTGACTTGCATTAGAACAACTATAGTGGGCGGAGTAGAGATAAACTGAAGATGAATTGGAGTAATTGAAATGTATCTGCAGTGTCAGCCCATTAAAGCGTATCCATTTCTCCGATGCTCTGTGCGTTTTATGTTCCCTGCTAAACCACTACCAGTAATAAATCGGAATAGAACCTGCATATTAAACAGCCTGTGCAGGTGGCTGATCAGTCCAGGATGGCTTTGTATGAAGAGTGAAGAGCTCCGTGTCACAGTATTTCTCATGACTCACCAAGGAAGAAAGAAGCCCACGTCACCTGGATCACTTTGATCACCAAAGGCATTTAGGGTCATGTCAGTCCTTCGTGACTCACACCACTGACAGTAAATTACAGACTGTAACACTCCAGATTTTAAGCCATAAACTGCCCAGAGTGGTTACATTTTATGTAAGGCTTTTTAAAAGCCTTTCAGTTCCTTATAACCTCAAATTCGCATCCAGAGAGAGAGTCACACACTCTTCTCTAAGAGAAATTCTTTTAATTTAGTGAGAAAAATAAGGTATTTTGGCGAAAGGTTTTACAGGAGTAAAATACAAACCAGAAAAAATATTTCACTTAAACACTTAGCACAAAGACTCATTCCACAGAAAACGCTCACTACAAACAATCAGTACACCAGCTTTAATAATACACAATTCATTGGTTTTAAGTGACCGACAAGAGAAGGAAAGGAGCAAAAGAAGAAAAGAGATTAAAAGGGTAAAGAAAGAGAGAAGAAACAAGGAGAGAGGAAAGGGAAAATGGTTACTGACAAGATACGATGGTTCACATGGTTCAGGTTGCAGGAGAGGAGAGACAGAGAGAGCTCACATGGAGTCTCATGTATTTGTAGAGTTCAGTTTTCCCTCCCAGGCAGCATATCCAGTCAGTGCCTTCCAGGCCAGGGTGAGGTGTGCTGTAGGCAGTCACAGGCTCCAGGGGCGTGCTGTGGGCGGGCTATCAGGCAGGTCTGCTTTGACTGACAGCCCAGCGCACCACCTTCAGTGATGAAATTAACTTTTTAGTTGTAATCGGGGTTTTTACTTTCTTTTCTTGAAATTTAGTTCAACAGAGAGAGCACAATGTTTTTTTTCACATTATTTGGTAACCCGAAACTATTCTCTAAAAAGCTGCTTAGGAGTTTGAAAGAGAGTACATACCGAAGTGAACAGCTTTGGGAAACTGCAGAAGATAAAAATAATTCAGAGTCCCCTCTCACAATCCCCTGGTAGATTATACGGCCAAACCCAGCATTACATTTTGATATTTATGAATATTATCTATCAATTAAATGCAGATAGTTGGGTTTTTTAAAACTGGATTTTATATCAGTTCAAGCTGTGATTCCCATTGCTCTTACTTTTTTTCCGTCTAGTAACTGAGTTATCTCTAAATTTGCCTGCCATAATTTTGAGGTATCTGCAACCTGCAGCATTTGACATATTCTTTCTAAGAAAAAAAGAACTTCCTCTGTTTTCTTTGATCTGTAATTGATAGAGTACTTAGAAAACATTTCAAATCCACTCTATGTTTTTCTGTCTCAGTATGCTACCTTTTTAGAAAAGCTCTGGATCAAAGCACAATACATACATCCTTCAGGCATCCAGGGACTGAATCTTTAGGCCTGTAATCTTAGCTGTGTGAGGGGTAATTGGCAACAGTTAGTGGTTAAGTAGTGAGTGGGTCCAACGGCTACTCAGCAGAATATTTCACTAGTCACAACCTCTCCTATGTTTATGTGACCGAATGTGTTGCAAACATTTTAATTTACATTAGGCCCACCATGTCATGAATGCCTGGCACTTGGCTTCAAGCACATTCCAAGGAGCAGAACAGCATCTCAAGTTACAAACCAGTGGTATCTTGTCTAGCTCAGATTCAAGCTGAGGCTTTATTTCCTTTTCCCAAGTTACCATAAATTAATCTTTAATTGAAGTGACTCATCAGCTGCTCCTCAGCTTTCTTCAGTGCTTCTGAGACATGATTTGTACCAAGCAGTGTATGAAGGAATTTTCTTATCTACCTTCTTGGAACTTGAGCTCTTGGATTTCTCCTCTGTGTGACACACTTAATGGTAACACTGCTGGGACACACAGGTAGACAATGAAAGCTGACATTTTGCTTCCTTGCCCTTCAAAAGATATGGGAATAGCACTGAATCTATTTTAGATTGATATAACGTAGCCCAAAGCCAGGAGAATTGCAGCCCTTTGAACATTACATTGTGAACTCCAAAAGGGGATACAAAGGCATGAATCCCAGCTCCTTAATCCGATTCCTGGTCAGGGCCACTCCCCGGGCAGATGGAGCTCGTTAGCCCTATAAGGCAATCCATCTACGTCCTGAGGA
>JAYRBT010000082.1:45649586-45673915 GCA_036023395.1 Myiotriccus ornatus
CACCTAAAAAATCCAATGCGCAGGCTGGAAGGTGTAAAGACCTTCCCCGGT
Organism: Myiotriccus ornatus; assembly: GCA_036023395.1. NCBI lineage: Eukaryota > Metazoa > Chordata > Aves > Passeriformes > Tyrannidae > Myiotriccus > Myiotriccus ornatus. Next base: position 45,649,638 of record JAYRBT010000082.1, read on the forward strand.
TCTTCGTTCGCGAAGTCTGGCCAAGAAAAAAAATCCTCATTTAATGTCTGACCTGTGACATTCCTGAAAGCTAACTTTTGAGAGAGGGAAAGGACCTCATCTGTACTGTGTTTGAAAGTCTGGAAAGGATAACCCTCCTTCCTGGACCAGCTTCTATAGGAGCTTTAGGCATGTCTGTGCTCTTCTCCCCTCTCTCACTGTGTTAGTCATGGCTGTGTGTCAGGCTGACTGAAGAACAGATCTGATGGAGCTCGGCATCCCCAAAATGTTTCCAGGCCACACTGGGTTAGTGTTCAAACAAACAGGCATGTAAACAGGAATTCGTGTGTTTGCGTGCTTCGAAAAAACAGCAAAATGTTTAAATCGACATTTCTAAGGAAAAGACTGGATCTGCACATTCGCTACCTTTGTGATCCCTCAGCAAAACTAAGAGGACAGAAAGGAAAGTGCCTCCCTGGCTGACAGCTGCCTGGAGCTCTGTGTGCTTATAGAGAGGCACGAGGTGTAGGAGCCATGGGCTGAATAGAACTGGGGCATGAAGCGAGCAGGTTTGGTAACACAGAATGGACACGTGGCTCTTTTAGGAGTCAATAAAACTGGAAACACTTAGAGCAGTCTTGAGGCAATGGTAATTACATCAGAAGTGGAGAACTGTTATTGACACAGGTGAAGAATAATGAGTACAAAACTTGCATAAATATTAAGAGTCCAAGGAATTGTTTTGAAAACATAGAACTTCTTAAATAAATGTGCATAAATAGAGACTGTGTCACTGCCTGGCAATTAGAAGTGCCAAGTGCAGGGTAAGCTTTATCTTTATGTTGGTTGTATCAACATACTCCAATGGTGAACTACGAGCTCTCCTTAAGAAAATAAATTGTGTCCATACAAACCAACATCAAAATAAGCTATCTAATTCCAGGCAACTGCCAGACAATTTACATAGCTTGTTTAAAAGGCTGATTTGGAATGTGCAGTGTGACTATTGCTGGAAGGAGGGTGCGATTTGTAACTGCAAATTTGATTATCTTTAAATAACTGCCCAGGTTTCCAACTTTTTTCACTGGTTAGGTCATGGTGCAGCAGCCATTTCCTAGCAATACATCAACATTATACAAGAGTGTTTTTGAAAGCACTTTGAAAACCTTTGTTTTGGCTGTGTACCTTCCATTGCTGGGGTGGTACAGCTGGCTGGCAGATGAACAAAAAACGGGGAACTGGGCCTGTGAGCCATCACCTTCCCAGCTGTGATACTCAGGCATACCACCTTCCCTTTTTTTTGTGGTTTGGCAGGTGGTCCACCCAAGAGTACACTGTGCTTGTTTAATAATTTCTCAATAACAAAATCTTATCATTGATATTTCTTAAATTATATTCCTAGGGTGCTTGCATTTCCAACCAGTTGCCCCAATTCCTCTGCCATAAAATTCTCTTATTTTCAAAAATATTGTATTTTAACTTCATCTTGCTTGGGTTGGGTGCTTCATGTGCAGATACTTACCTTTTCCATGCTCCTTCACTGAAACCAGTTAGAATAATAGAGGATAAATCTAAGTTCCTCCTCACCAGTGTGTGCAAGATCAAAGAGAGAGAAAGGGGATTGCTGGCAGACCTGGAAGGTGATTCCTCTTGAACACTGTGTCTTACTGGGTGCTTGTCAGGTCAGGTTCAAGACCACCTGAAGAACCTCAATGTACATAAGTCTATGGGACCCATGAGATGCATCCCAGAGTCCTGAGGAAACTGGCTGACGTAGTTGCCAAGCCACTTTCCATGATATTTGAAAAGTCATGGCAGCAGGTGAAGTCCCAGGTGACTAGAATGGCTGATGGGTACTGACTATACCCATCTTTAAAAAAGGTAGAAAGGAGGACCCTGGGAACTACTCACCTGTCAGCCTCACCTCTGTGCCTGGAAGAACATGGATCGGAGCCTCCTAGAAGCTGTGCTAAGGCACATGGAGGATAGGGAGGTGATTCGAGACAGCCAGCCCAGATTCACCAAGGGCAAGCCACGTCTGACCAGCCTAGTGGCCTTCCACAATGGAGTGACTGCATCAGGGGACAAGGCAAGGGTTACAGATGTCATTTTTTTGGACTTCTGTAAAGTCTTTGACATGGTCTCCCACAACATCCTTCTCTCTAAACTGGAGAGACAGTTTGATGGTTGGGCGGTCACATCCAGACGGTAGTGGTCAGTGGCTCCCCATGGACAAGTGATGCCCTTCATTGGTCCCTATTGGGACCAATGCTATTTAATATCTTCATTAGTGACATAGATGAATGGATGGAGTGCACCCTCAGCAAATTTGCAGATGACACCCAGCTGAGTGGTGCTGTTGACACATCTGAAGGATGTGATGCCATCCAGAGAGACCTGGAGAAGCTTGAGAAATGGGCCCACGGGAACCTCATAATGGTTAGCAAGACCAAGTGCAAGGTCCTGCATCTGGCTTGGGGCAAACCCCAGTATCAGTACAGGCTGGAGGATGAACAGATCAAGAGCAGCCCTGCCAAGAAGGACTTAGGGGTGCTGGTGGATGAGAGGCTGGGCATGAGCCAGAAATGTGTGATCACAGCCAGAAAGCCAAGTGTGTCCTGGGCTGCATCAAAACCAGCGTGGCCAGCAGGTCAAGGGAGGGGATTCTGCCCCTCTACTCTGCTCTGGTGAGACCCCACCTGGAGTGCTGCATTCAGCTCTGGGGTCCCCAGCACAGGAAAGACCTGTTGGAGTGAGTTAAGAGGAGGGACATGAAGATGACTAGAGGGATGGAGCACTTCTCCAGGGCTATGGAGGGCTAAGAGAATTGGGCTTGTTTAGCCTGGAGAAGAGAAGGCTTCAGGGTGACCTAATTGTGGCCTTCTGCTTCCTGAAGGGAGTCTACAAGAAAGACTGAGAGAGACTTTTTACAAGAGTGTGTAGTGACAGGACAAGGGGGAATGGTTTCAAACTGAAAGAGAGCAGGTTTAGTTTAGATATTAGGATAGATATTCTTTGCTGTGAGGGTGGCGAGACACTGGCACAGGTTGCTGAGAGTTGTTGATGTCCCATCCCTTGAAGTGCTCAAGGCCAGGTTGGATAGGGCTCTGAGCAATCTCGTCTAGTGGAAGGTGTCCCTGCCCTTGGCGGGGGGGGGGGTTAAAAATAGATGGTCTCTTCCAATTCAAACAATCCTGTCATTCTATGATTTTTCTCTGTGTCATTTTAAAAGTTTCCCTGACAGGGAGATGCAAATCCCTGTGACAGCACTGGTGTGTGTCAAGCGTAATTGGCCAACACAACCTCGTATTTTTGGGGGTTTTTGATCTGCAACGGAACATTTACGCTGGGACTTTAAACCTGCAAATACTCGAAGTCGTGCACGGACTACGTGTGCAAGCAGAGTGACAAAAAGCCGTGATGCGGGGTGGCGGGGGTGGTCGTGCGTTCAGTCCCCCCCAGGGCGTCCAGCACCGCTCCCGAGACCTGCGGGGAATCTGCGGGAAACGGCGGGGGCTTGTTTAGGGCTTTCGGGGTCCGCCCGTGTCCCGTGCCACACCCGGGAGCGAAGGAGCGCCGGGGGAGGGGGCAACGCCACGTCGCACCGCCGGCCCGGGGAGGGCAGGGCAGGGCAGGGCAGGGGAGCGGGGCGGCGGCGGGGCCGGCGGTGCGGGGGCTGCTCGGCCGCGCTCCGAAGTGCGCAGCGCCGCGCCGGGCGGGGGGAGCCGGCGCCCAGGCTGCTCCTCCCCCCCGTCCCGGCGGGAGCGCTTCATCCACGTTTGCAAGTTTGCAAGCTGCGGGAGGAGGAGCGGCCGGGCCGGGCCGGGCCGGGGCGGGCGGTTTCCCTTCCCGTCCCTCCCTGCCCTTTTTTCCCTCCCTTGCCCGTCTCCCTCCCTTCCGTCCATCCCCTCTCCCTCCCCTGGCCGCCCGGTGCGCCCCGCGGCTGCCCCGCTCGCTGCGCTCCATGGCGGGGCCGGCGGCCCGGCGGCGGGGCCCCGGCTGCGGGTCGCTGCTGCTGCTGCTGCCGGCGCTGCTGGAGAGCTGGGCGGCGTGCCAGGCGCCGCCGGTGCCCGCCGCCGAGAGCCCTCCGGGCGGCGCCGAGCTCGGCGTCGAGCGGCGCTTCGTGCCCGAGAGCTGCCCGCGGGCCGTGCGCCCCGGCGACTTCGTGCGCTACCACTACCTCGGCGCCTTCCCCGACGGCACCCGCTTCGACTCCAGGTCTGGCGTGAGCCCGCCGCGGGAGGCAGACCCCTCGGGGCTTGGTTGGCTTCGGCGGGGTGGGAGAGAGAATGGTCCTGTTCCCACGACCGTGTTTCTCGCGGATGCGCGGAGATTGTGGCGCTGGGCGGAGGCTGCGGTTGAGGTTCCGTTCGGGTCCCGCTGCTTTTTCCCAGCTGTGCCCCGTGGGCCCTTCTTTTTTTTTTGGTCAGCGGCTGGATGGGCAGTGTTGTGCAGCGGGAACGCGGGACGTACAGACCACCATGGGAAGGTGTCTTTGAAACGTGAAGGAGCGAAGGGCTAGGGTGTGACTGCTGGGGACTGGGGGGCAAGACCGCTGCCGTGGCTGGGTCCGGTTCGCAGCAGTTTGCCCTTATGGATTCCCACGACGCTTTTCCAGCTGCTTCTCCAAGGCACTGAGTGGGAGCTTTCTGCTCCAAGAGAGAAGACTATAAGGTTATTCTGTTAGCCTTAGCCTGGTAAACAGGAGCATATGTGGTATCGCAGTCTCTCACAGTATTTAGTGATTTCCTGCCCGTTTCTTTTTGTACATGTACTGTGTCTTCTCCGGGCTCAAACCTACTTCAACTCAAGTGTTTCTGAATCATTATCCTTGCCAGAAATGTAAGAATTAATAGGCTGTACTTACATAGAATTTTTTGCATGACTTTCCCTTGAGTAAATGTGACCTCTGTACAGTGAAATGCCTGGCTGCTTTCCTGCTGTTGTTTTAGCATCAAGAAGCCTAAATAGTGGGATCAGGAGGTTGTGAAGGATGCTGATGCTGCTGACAGCTTATTTGTTTTTTCTTGCTTCATTCATTGCCACTGATCAAAGTATTATTCAGAAAGATAAAGCAAAATGTATTTTCAGTAATCCTGGTAATCTGCCTTGTGCTTCAAGGAAAACCTACAGCCTTAGGGAAATAACTATCCTTCAAAGTAAGCTCCGCTCTTCCTCTGTAGCTGACTGTGTGTGGTATTCCAGTAGTGCCATTTCACCAGCACTTCTCTGCATAAAATGTGGGATGTGGTAGCTGGTGGTTCAGCTGGTGTGGGTGCAGTTGCAGTGAAAAGGCGCAGCAAGGACAGTGGATTCATTGGCAACTGACAGGCTTGGAAAATAAGTCTTAGCTGCAGATGTGAGGACACACAAAGGAAGCATCCTCGTGGCTCATTTTACAAATATGTGACAATTGGAAAACTGGCCATGTGTTCAGAAGTGTGTTTCTGATTGCTGCAGATACATACAGAGGCTTGCTTGCACCCTGAGTTGTACCAAACTTGTGCATTGAGGCAGAGCACCTGGAGGGGCTACCCAGGTGCTGGCTCTCATTTTAGTTCTAAATCCCACATCATTTGGTTCTGAATTATTTGGGGCAGTAACAGACTGTGCAGAACTGTACAGTAATTATCTCTCTGGGTCCTCTAAATATCAGTAAATAAGTAGTAATGATGATAGTCTAGTCTAACTTGAATATTTTATCTCCACCTTCATTTCAAAAGGGTGCAAAACATCAGGTTTGTTCAGCACAAGGTTTTTTTTCTAGGTGGCAGCTCATGTTGATGTACACTTTTCATTATTCACTAACTATGATTTTTTTTAAGAGTGATGACAGTGTTTTATCATGTTAAGACAATGGAAAAGTAGGACAATTTTATGTTCTGTTGGTTAATGGAAGAAATATTTTGGACTGTTTGTCGTAAATTTTTTCTGTTCCTTGCAGACAAGGAGATTCAGTCAATTTAGAAAAAAGTTAGCCTATTAGAAAGCTCATTTTCCTACCTTTTTTCTGTTCGTTTGTTTCCTTTTTAAAAAATTTATAAACGTGCTTACCAGCATCAGTTTAAGCAAACACTACTATGCAGTCCAGAAAATACTCTAGTTGTCGAACTAAGGGCAGGTTTATTTTGTTCTTCTGCTGTTGAAAATGTTCTTGAGTTTTAAAATTAGTTTTCTGTATTTCTGAACAGAAAGTAGTAATACTGCTCTTTGTCTTAAAAGGATGTTGACAAAGTCTTACTAATCAGGACTGTGTCACATAAATGAACTAATGTGCCTGTTTATTATTTTTCTTTTGCATCAGCATTTGCATTTTTATTTCCATGACCGTAAAATAATTTGCACTTTAAAGTCTGAATTGAATTGCCTAGTCATCTGCTATTAATTTGGTAAATTCCACTAATGGAAGTGAATTTTTCTTAGTTTTAAGGAATCTGCAAAGTCAGTCCTCCGAAGCTGCGTGATCTGATCACTGCTTTGTTCAGTTCTCTGCTTAGCATCAATGTTTTCTTAATTGTACATTTATTTTTATTAAAGAAAATCTCTCCCGTTCTAAGTTCATCCCAGATGCATTGCCAAACTTTGTTAATTGCTACAAAATACCATTTCTTGCAACCTGTTATGTAACTAGTCTTAACATCATAGTTATGGTTTTGTGTGTGTAATAGAATTTGTCAGGAGCTAATTTAAATATTTCCCATCCTTTCCTGGGAGTGGGAATATTTGTGGAAGCGAAAGTCACTGCTCGGTGTAGAGGGTTGTCAATTTTAGGGGAAATGTTTGCCAGAGCACAGAAAAATAAAGTTGGAGCATACAGAGAGATTGCTCAGTAAAATATTTGAGAGGTTCGAGGGTCTGGGACTGTTAAGAGGCTCAGTGTGTTGTGGAAGTGATGTGTACAGTCTTGGAAGGAAAGTTTGACATCATTTCCCCAGCAAAAACTAGCTACTGGCTGCTTTCCAAAATATTTTAGCAGGCAAAGAGGCAGAAGCATTTTTTTTTATTTTTCAGCTGCCCCCCGCCCCTGTCTGATTTTTATCTAAAAAAGAAGAAAAAAATTGAAATTATACAAGGAATTTGAGCAAATCAAAGCAATAAAATCTTAAAAATAGACATGAAGCCTTTGAAATGCTTCCTGCTGTATGTTTATACATTGCTTAAAAAAACTAAATAATAGCAGTAATTCAGGCATGGCAAAGTGGGGTCCTTGTGCAGATTTAAGGTGGTCAAACTAATCACTTCAGCTGATATTAGTGTTCTTCCGTGGTAACACTTTTGTTTTCCATCCCCTCTGGAAAACTGTAAATCATTTAAACATCATTCCTTTTACCTTTCGAATGTTTATGTATTATCACAGGGGAGAATAATTTAGCTGGCCCTCTTGTTTTTGGATCTGGCAAACGTGCTGTTTAAAATGTATCTCTATACTTTATTGAGAGCTGTGAATGTGGAGGAGAAAATAAATGAATAACCAGTTGGCAAACCTCACAGCTATGGCTCAAAAAGGCGTATTTTTCCTTTCCTCTTCTCCTACAGAGATTCCCCAACTGTGATGTCCCACATCGTAAGGCTTATCAGTCTCATGCAGTATTTCTGTGATGTTACTCACCAAGATCAGTATGCTGAGATTGTGCTGTGGGAGCAGTCATCCTTTCATATCTCGTAATAGCGTTTAATTTTTCCTTTTCTTCCTTAATTTTCCAGTGCTGCTTATAATGTTAGTGTGTAAATTAGCTGTTTGTAGTTACGGGCTTCGGGTGCCTGCAGTACACATTGCACACTGCTAGAATGTGTTTCAGATAGACAATGAGCAGTGAACAGAAGCAGAACTGGGTTGAAGTCTTGGAAACACTTGGATTTACCTCTTTTCTTAGCAGCTGTCTCGCGATGAAATTACGCTAACAGGGCCAAGAGGGAGACCAAGGTAGAGTTAAACTCTCTCCCTCAAAAAAAAACCAACAAAAAAGTAAATGAACCGCTAACTCTTTTGCCTGCTTTTCCCCTTCAGCTATGACAGGGGATCCACATTCAACGTGTTTGTGGGCAAAGGTCAACTTATTGCTGGGATGGACAAAGCTCTGGTTGGCATGTGCGTGAATGAGCGCCGGTTTGTGAAAATCCCCCCTAAGCTTGCCTACGGAAGTGAAGGCGTCCGTAAGTACGGCCCCGGGCCATTGAATGAACAGCTGGTTGTGTAAGTGATGCAGCAGAAGAGGTAGAAAATGGAGTCACAGAATAGGAGGGTAGAAATTGCAAGTGCTGAATTTTGGAGAGGTTCTCTCCCCTGTTCTTCAGAGGGGTTTGTTAAGCCTGTAGCCTAGCTAATTTCTCCAGACACCCTCTGCATGCTGAAGGAAGAGCTGCTTGTTGACTGTAGAGGACCTTCAGCAAATGAACCTTGCTCCAAAAGTTCACTATTTATTTATATCTACCTCGCTGTTAAATACTTACTGTGGTTTGGCATTGCAGAGCTGCACGAGTTTTTGTCAGTGCCAAAAGCAGCTTTGTTCTGCAGCCTCGGAGAGACAACAAATGCTAACTCAAGATGAGTTTGCCTGATAGACAGCTTTGATAACAGTTCACCTTGCCAGATTTCCCCCCTTAAATATCTGCAACAGTGGCAAGAGCCCAGGGAGTTAAAAGCATAACAACTGTGTATTATTAATCATTCTTTTTAGGATATGCATGGCTTGATTCCTTTTCACTGATGCCCTGTATGAAAAGGGAAGCAAAACTGACTGTGTTTTTTTGTTGCTTTTGCAGCTGGTGTGATACCCCCCAATGCTGTGCTCCATTTCGATGTGCTCCTGATAGACCTTTGGAACTCAGAGGACGAAGTGCAGGTTCAGACTTATTTCAAACCTGAGAAGTGTCCTCGGACAGTCCAGGTGTCTGACTTTGTACGGTACCACTACAATGGAACGTTCTTAGATGGGACCCTGTTTGATTCAAGGTACGCAGCTGTGTTGTGTGTGTTTGTGTATCTTGATAGGTACCTCGCCATCATTTGCTCCCCTTTCACCGGTGTAACAATTAATGCTGATTGCCCAGAAACACAGGAAATGAAAGCTAGCATCATGTGTGTGTCAGTGATTTATTCAGGGATTATAGGATAGCAGTACTGACTCAAACCAATAAAACTATATGTTATTTCTGAATGGGCATTACCAACATATATGCTTTTTTTTAATTATTATTTTGAAGTCCATTCCCTGTATTTATATTGTTCTTTATTGCAGTCAGTTAAAAGTCTCTACAACCACTGCAGCATAGCTATTCAGGTTAGATACAATTTTTTTTAAACTAAGCAGAGTTTGTAATGGAATCAAACTAACAACACCTTCATACTGAGATTTTAAGTATACAGTGTGTGTATTTCATTAGAGCTCAGTGGAAAATGGTGCTTTAATAATAGCTGCCATTGTATTTATGAGTGACTTTTCAAAGCCCCTGTTATGTTCCTGACATAGCTAAGCTCTTTGGAAAACTCTACCCAGCCAGCCCTTGGTAAATGAAGGACTGATGCTTTTGGAATAACAAGTTGTGCACAGTATGTGGATGTATGTGGGTTTAAAGATTGAGATTGTTCCTTTCTTGTGGCTGTCTGACATTTGGTTGTGGGTTTGTTTTTCTTTTTAATCTCATTTTTAGCCATAATCGGATGCGAACTTATGATACCTATGTGGGAATTGGATGGCTGATTCCTGGTATGGACCAGGGTCTCTTGGGAATGTGTGTAGGAGAGAAGCGCATTATCACAATACCACCTTTCCTGGCATATGGAGAAGACGGAGATGGTAAAAGTTACTCCTTTAGTAATTCCTTTTTCTTCCTCAGTCCAAGTCAACCATATTTTAAAACAAACTTGACTTTCTATATTTTGAATTTATGGGCAGCATTATTACCCAGTTCCGAACAAAGTGATGGAAAGTTCAAAATGTGTTATGTACAGGATTGGATTGGTTAGAAAGTACAGGATTTTAAAAAAAATTAAACAGTGCATTGCTTAACAGACATATTGTTTGTGTAATTGTAGTATTTATATGATGAAGTTGTATTTCAATTGGGGAATATAATCTGTGATTAATATCTAGTGGAGCCAAAAACTTGGAGACAGGTGACTCCATAGTTCTTTCAATGACTGCCACAGAAAGCATAAAAGTTTTGGGGAAAAGAAAAAGTATTTTTAATTCTAGTTTTGGTTTTTTTTTTTGCAACCAATGCCCTAGCGATAACTACAAGATGAAGTAATTGTTTTGTGAGACTAACTAGCCTGCAGATCATACACAGAGGTCCCCATTTTAAATTAGAGGACAGTTAAGGGTAGTTTGTGACTCTTCCTTGTATTTTTTCTCTGCTCTGATGTTTAAGAATGTGTCTGTGGTGTACAAGGTTTCATACCCCTTCCATGGCTTCATTACCATTAACTGTGAAAGCCACGTCCATAGATAACAGGTCTCTGTGAAGTTATGATTCAAAATTTTGCTGAGATCTTTAACTCAGTGGTTCTTGGTCAAAGCAACCCACACACTGTGATTTGTTCATTGATGGGAAGGTAGTTTTTCACTGAGATACTCAGTTTGTCCTTCTTCGACTTCCACCATGTGGTCTCCTGTTTTGATACTAACAGGATGGGAGGAGTGAATGTACCAGATTTGTATTCTAATGGTTATTTTATGCAGTTCTATGAAGTGTGTTGGGAATACTGGTAGACTAAACTATGCAGCTCAGATGGAGCTGGTGTGTATTGACTAAGACGGGTGTTGCTGAAGAGGCAGCTGTTTTCAGTGAGGCAGTGCCATCACAGTACAAGCAGAGTGAAATTATTGAGTTGGAGAACTGAGCAAAAAACCCACTGGAACAAAAAATGACTGACTGGAAGCAAATTTGCAGAGAGATCTAGACAAATTAGAGGGCTGGGCAATCACCAGTCGTATGAAGTTAAACAAACTGGATTCTGCACCTGGGATGGGGCAGCCCTGGATGTCCAGACAGACTGGGGAACAAGATGCTGGAGAGCAGAAAGGGACCTGGGGGTCCTCGTTGATGGCAAATTGAATATGAACAAATATGAGCAAATTGAATAATGTGCTCTGGCAGCCGGGAGGACCTGGGGGGCATCAGGCAAAGCATCGCCTGATCGATGGTCGAGGGAGGTGTTTGTCCCTCTCTGCTCTGCACTGGTGCGGCTTCCCCTTGAATATTTTGTGCACTTCTGGGCACTGCAATATGAGAGAGATATTAAGCTCTTAGAGAGTGTCCAAAGGAGGGCAACAAAGATGGTGAAGGGCCTTGAGGGCAAGCCATATGAGGAGCGGCTGAGGGCACTTGGTGTGTTCAGCCTGGAGAAGAGGAGACTGACGGGAGACCTTTTTGCAGTCTGCAGCTTCCTTGTGAGGGGAAGAGGAGGGGCAGATACTGCTCTTTTCTGTGTGGTGACCAGTGACAGGACCTGAGGGAATGGCATGAAGCTGTGTCAGGGAAGGTTTAAGTTGGATATTAGGAAGAAGTTCCTCACCCAGAGCATGGCTGGGCACTGGAACAGGCTCCCCCGGGCAATGGTCACAGCACCAAGCCTGACGGGAGTTCAAGAAGCATTTGGACAATGCTCTCAGCCACATGGTGTGATTCTTGGGGTGTTTGTGCAGGGCCAGGAGTTGGACTTTGATGGTCTTGGTGGGTCCCTTCCAACTCAGGATACTCTGTGATTCTAACTTATTTTGGGAGGGGAGGAGCTTGATATTTGGCAGTAGGCTACTTTTCTTCAACAAACATGTTTAAGCTTCTGCCAGAACACCTGCTGTTTCTTACCAGTTTTTCTTCTCTAACACTTTTGTAGGTAAGGAGATCCCTGGCCAAGCTTCCCTCGTCTTTGATGTGGTTTTGCTAGATCTCCATAACCCCAAAGATGGTATCGTTATTGAGAACCAGGTTGTGCCTGAGTCTTGTGAGCGGAGAAGCCAGACAGGAGACTTTCTCCGATACCATTACAACGGCACACTTTTGGATGGCACATTGTTTGATTCCAGGTAACCAAACCATTCAAAGCAGACTCTTCTGTCTTGTCCATAATATACCCAAATACAAGTCTTTGCTTTTCCTTCGTGTTTGAAAGTTTTGAGTGGACTTGGAGTCGTCTTAAAAAACTCATAGGAAACTTTTCCGTGTGGGAGGGAAAAGAGCTAGTTTGTACTATGACAGTGTCACAGACGCCATCTAGGGGCGGTGACCCACCCGGTGAAGCCGTGAGTGCTTTAGGCATGTAAGCCTGAAGACTCTTGGCCCTACAGAGTTTATACCACTGAATAGAGAGAAAATAAATATGATACCTATTTTATGTCCTGAAAATTGTGAGTCAGTGTGCTAGTGGCTACTTTGAGGTTAATTGTATTTATACTTGAAAACTGTTTGCGTTTTGAAGGCTGTTGTCTTTCAAGGCTGAATTACAGAACTGCAGAATTCAACAAGAGGGTTTCTGTGATTAAGGAAGAGGGATTACTTTCACAGTAAATTCAAAGATCTCTTGGCACATGAGCCTTGTGTACAGAATCATGTGATGAATAATACCCTTGTAGCTTTCTCTGACTTTTGTTACTCTTAATTGAGCAGTGCTTTACCATCCCACTCCAGTTTTCAGAACAGCTGGCAGAAGTAGCTAAAAGAAGATGAAAATGAGCCAATGTAAATGTTTTATGAAATAAACTCATGGAAAAATGTTTAGTACTATAACAGTACAACAACTACAAAAATGTTTAGCACTACAGCAGTACCTTGATTTGCAGCTTCTGAAAGCTTGTAAGTTAAGAACTTAAATCTTGTCAACAGTGCACCTACCCAGAATCTTTCTTTTTTGAGATGTGAATGAGTGTTGTCTGTAGTAATTAAACAAATTTTGAAAAAAGCTGTATTACTGATATTAGGGTTGTTGTCAATAAATAGTAATAAGTGCTTTGTAGACAGCAGCCTCTGCATCATTCTGGAGTGCTGACAGTTGTTTGAGGGCTCATGCATTAGGGCGTCGTATCCTGACCTCCTGCAGGATTCAAAGATGAAGAAATAGAGCAGCTAACAATACTTACTGGAAACCTCGGAGTTAGTTATCCAGGAGAAAAGTTGTTGCTAGTATAGGGAATATGCCAAAAGCACTGTGAATGGCTGGGGTTGAGAGCTCTAATAATATTTTCCTTTGCTTTTTTGTGCTGAAATATTCAGCTGCAGAACTGCCCCTTGACAGCTCAGTCAGGGCCGTCTTTTGGACTTAAAGCAGTTGAATAAACCTCTGAATTACATCAGAGTCTGGTCTTGTACTGGTCCTGTTCTTTCTCAGAGCTGCCTTGTAAAGATTAATTGAAACCTTTCTACCTTTTCTTCGTTGGGCTGTGCTTTCATGTAACATGCCTTGAAGAAAGGCAGAAGACAGTCATGTCCTTGTAATAAACATCAATTATTGTTGTAACCTTGTTTTATTCTATCATTAGTTGCTGAAGCAGGTCCTTCAACCTACATATAAGTGGTTGACATGGTTTGGAAAGGAGGGATAATGTTGGTACTCCTTTGTTTCAGTGACTCATTTTAATGTTGTGCATCCCAGAAGAATCTATTTGTCCTGCCGGCTGCTTGTAGTAGTTGAACTACATAGCTGTGGTTGTGAAATGAGGTAGTTTGAAGGGTGTCTCATGAAAATGAACGTCAGCTGTATCTAGTTGATAAGTACTTATTAAAGTAGTGTCAGAGCAGAGGAACTTTTAAAAGAGAAAACTAATTTTTTTTTCAGTTACTTGTCAAAAACTGCTTTCTGCTTAGTCTAAAATACGTAAATAAGCGTGATTTTTCTTTCAAGATATAGTAGAAATGAGTTTGCAAATTTGCTGACTGTTCACTGGCTAGGGTCCCACTACTGGGTGATAAGTGACACGTGTCACTGACTGATGAAACCTGGTGGCCTGGATTCACGGAACATGGTGATTGCTTTGTTCCTCTCTGTTGCTGGTTAATGACCGTGTGTTAGACCTTAACTGTTTCAAGAGCTGTGTTGCAGAGCTATTGCAAGATTGCATGTTTTCTTGAGTACACACTGCTAAAATGCAAATATTTTCCGTAGTTATTCACGAAACCATACGTATGACACCTATGTCGGGAAGGGTTATGTCATTGCTGGAATGGATGAAGGTTTGCTAGGTGTGTGCACTGGTGAAAAAAGAAGAATAATAATCCCCCCTCATCTTGGATATGGAGAAGAAGGAAGAGGTGAGCTTGAATTTGCGTTCAAGTCTTCCACAGTTAATGAGGTTTTCTTTATGGTTTAGTCCATCTGTTTCTATTTTCGTTTTTCTGGCATTTTAAAATTCTGTGTATTAGTTTGTTAATTTGTGGGCATAAAACTGACAAGACCACACCCAGAATGTGCAGAATTATTTTAATTAGCTCAATAGGTAGGACAATAAGAATACAGAACGATCTCACGTGTAATTGGTAGCCTGAACTCATTTGGGTAATTGGTGTTTCAGGCAGACTGGTACTTGCTGACTGGAATTTGTTTGGATAATTAGTGTCTCAGGCAGAGTGATACTTGGGTGCCAGGAGCTCTGCACTGTGAGATCTTCCAGCCTGTGTGTCTTAAGCTCTGTATCCTGAAGGAGTTCATCCTGTTTTCTTCCCCATTCCTTCCACAGCCACAGGTTTTGTGGAACTTCTAAGCCGCCTCTGTAAATGGTGGATGCATGTAACAACAAAGTATCTGTGTATGTATAACATACAATTAGCATTCTTTTGGGAAAACTCATTAGTACCTAAAAGGATTGCTGTGAGGTTGAATATGATAAGCCTTCTAGCTAATCATGGTGCTATGGCTGGTGTTTCAAAAGGTGGCTTCTGGGATGTTGTTTGGATAAGTGACTTTTCTTCTGGGACTTCATATTCTGTGCTGTTGATTTGGGAATTAGACTCCTTTACCAACAAACCCCATTCCTGGGTCTGGATGTATCTGTCAATTCTGGCAGTGCAATTGCACGTAATCCTGGGGAGGCGGGGAAGAAATTGCCTGCTATCAGGACATTTTAAGGAAATGTAACTTTTCATGGCATTCTTTGAAGCACAAGAAGTCCTATGAGAATTTTGATGATCAATACTGAATTAGTACATCAAACACAGATGAGTTATTTGGGATGGTCACAGGAAATATGTTGATTACTGCTTCATTTCTGCATAATTTTTGATTTCAGAATGATGAAAATTTTTCCCTTCGCTGTTGAACTTCGGAGCGCGTGTCTAGTGCTTTTCCTCTTTCCTACACTGGATGCAGCTTGCATCTGTTGCATCCCTTGATTCTGAGTGAGCAGAGTGACTCAGTAACAGACGCAGCAGGAGTACGTTTCCTTACAGGGTGCAGTGCCTGGTCATCATAAGCCTGTTTGGGTACCCGTTCTTCCTCCATTGACCTAATCTGGTTCCTGTTTAGGAAAGATTCCAGGGTCTGCAGTGCTGATCTTTGACATCCACGTGGTTGACTTCCACAACCCTTCGGATTCTGTCGGCATTACTGTTAAATACAGACCTTCCAACTGCACCGTGCTCAGTAAGAAGGGGGATTACCTGAAATATCACTACAATGCTTCGCTCCTGGACGGTACTTTGCTGGACTCGACGTAAGTATTTGAATGATCTGGTAAGGAAAATACTCCCAGCAGCTGTGAAAGCAGAATGAATTGCCTGCAAAGCAAGCTGTCGGGGAGTAAAGACTTTTTAAGAATAAAAATGGAGTATTTACGTAGAATGTATTTTTCTTTTTATGTCTGCATGCCTAAGATATATAGGAGGAGGAAAAGAAAAAGGCAGTCTGTCATAGCATAATGAGAGAACTGGGAACAAAAAGGACGTAGGAGTGTGTTGGAGAAGAACATAAACAGTGTGTGTGGAGTGATGAAACAGTTTGCCTGCATGGCATTCTGTTTAAATGGGCTAATTCAGGTGTCTGGGCTGGTCATGCCAGGACAACACAGGGCTTGTTATGAATGAACTGTCCTGGTTTATTCAGTTTTTTGGGAAGGATTTTCACTATGTGCTGATTCAATGCTCCTGAGAGAGGTCTGGTCGGGCTGCTTGGTATGGTCTTGTTAAAGATATCTTGTGTGTGGTTTATAGTAGATGGTCACCTGTCATGTCTGTACCACACATGGGTGCTGGTTCTTCTGCACTGTGGTGCTGTGGTGTCAGCATGGAGAAACTGTCAGAGAGCTTGATCATGATTCTGATAATGTTCCTCCTGCGTGCTGACAGTGGGTTTATGAGGGAAGCAAGAGATTGCTCCAGTCTGTCTCCTGTAGAACTAAAGTGAGCCTGTCACACTGTTTGCTGCAGCTACAAGAATACTTCTGCTAGCTTTTTTTTCCCCTCACCTTCATCTTTTGGATAGCACAAGTCATCTGAATGATATTTTATTTTTCGGAAGGGAAGTTGGGAAAAGCTATTTTTAACCAGGTTATAATTAACACAGGAAGCAGCTCATGGGTTTCACAGCGTACACAATAGTTTGCAGAGCTGAAAAGCTGCCTTAGGTTGGAGCACGTGATGGAGTGCTGTAGGCAAGTAATGTGTTTGGATTCAAAACACCTTTTATATGTCAGGAAGGCTGAATTCCTATTTTGTAGCAGGAACCAAGGGATATTGAGACTGTCTTATTCAAAGCAGTTCATAGAGTATCAAAGATCATGAGTCATGTGCTCCTAATTTTAAGGCTGACCTCGTAGCCACTGAGTTGTTTTCTTTCCAAATGATACTGTGTTGTACAAGCATGTCCTGCAGAGACACAGCCAAGCCAAATAACCAAAAAAATGGAGACAACAGAGTAAAGTCTCAATGCTGGACACTCCGTTTTTAGAATCACAATACATGTTTAACTTCTGGGCTTTTAACTTGTGATAATTTCTAATTTTAGAAATGAGCCACGTGCAGCAGTGTATAATTCCAAATTTAGTATGGGTAAATAGCAGCAGCAGTAGTATACTTCCAGGCTCTTCTGGTTAAGTAAATACTACATCATAGTGACTGATTTCATTTAAAGGGATGGCTGATCCATGGGAATGCACCCAGATGCCCATATAGGAGTGATGGATCTGGGTCAAACTTACATCTGGAATATTTACATCTGCCGAAAAGTCCAACTGCAATGGACTTTTGTGAAATGTGTGAAAGGCAAAAGCCTGTGCTTCAAGATAAAATGCCTTGGGGGTGTAATTGGCACAATTAATGATTCTAATTGAATTTCATTAAAGAAGCCTATAATTTTAGTGCCAGAGGACATGTCAGCAGAAGGAATGTGTCTGTTTGATGCTGGCTGTAATTTGAGAACAACTTCTTGGTAGAACAGAGCATTTGGCTTGAAGTTAATTTTTGGGAGTGACAGCACACTAATCAGAAGTTTTTGTATTAATTTTGAACAACAGAAATTCTGCATGTTGAGGGTGTTTTTTAATTTTTCTTTCCTTCCTCTCTAGACACAGCCTTGGCAAGACTTACAACATAGTTCTTGGGTCTGGACAGGTAGTGGTGGGGATGGACATGGGCCTTCAAGACATGTGCGTTGGGGAACGACGAACAGTTGTTATTCCACCTCATCTTGGTTATGGAGAAGATGGAGTTGGTACGTGCACACCCACTTAGCATCCCTTGAGTAAATGAAACACAAGTATGCATGTTTTGTTACTTCGTATGTACTAGGTTCTAAGGTGAGTGTGTTTTAGCTGCTTGAATGGCATTTTTTGGAGAGATTTTTCATTTCATTATTTTAGATACTCCATTTCCCCCCCCCATCCCACTCCCCAATGGAATAAACATACTGTCTGTGTTGCATTTAAAGCCGTGCTGTTGCTGTGGCCAATAGAAAGACCATCACAGTACAAAAGGGAACATGTGCCCCCAGTAATGTTGCTTTGTCAGAACAGAAAGCTCCAGGCAGTCTGGTGTTGCAGAGAGATGTAAACACTGTTCTCCATGGTAGGGAGTTGGGTGCTCGCGTATGGACATGCAGCTTGTTATTCAGAAACAAAACTGAAGGGGGCTGGTCAGCACTGATATGTTAGGAAATTGAAAGAAAACTCAAAATTCTTAAACTACATGAACTGAATGTAGGATGTGAAGCAGTGTATTGGTGCTGTTGAAACCTCAACACCAGTACATTTTAAGGAAGCTTTAGAGCATTGAGGCTTGTCAATTTTTAATGACAGGGACAGCAGTAATAAAAAGAACAATGCAGAAATGACAAGAACTTGCATGTCCCAGCGTGTGTTGTTGTTACTGGTCTTTTAAGTTAAAAGACTCAAGGGAAAGGACTCTAAGAGAAGGTCACCAAGATCAACAAATTCTGATGTGTGTGGAAACATTTAATTGTTCTGTTCTTTAAACAGCTCCAGAACAGTTTGTAGTTTATAAAGACTGTAAAGCATCATGTGCCACACTTAATGGAGAATTATTTGTGTTAAGAGGAAAGAATGCATTTGCACTAAGTGCATTTCATGCACTTCCATGAAAAATTAAAAGTATTAAATATACAGCATTTTGTAGATGATTTGATCTATTGTATAGAAGTGTGTAGTTATACATAATAAATTGAAAATTTCTTCATAACATAAGAAGTCTATTGTGTTAAATACCTGTCATAGGTATTTACCGTTGTTCAAGTTACATTTGATAAGCATGATCTGAAACATTGCATGAGTGTTTTGGCATATACCTGCCTCTCTGAGAGATTGCTTGTTTGCAGTCTCTTGCAAACAGAAGATTAGAGGTGACCTTGGCTTTTCTTCTTCAAGGATAAATTAAACTCCTTCTGTGGTTTCATTGAGGTAACATCCCAAGATGTTGTTACAACCCTGTTGAATCTCACAGGAGTACACCGTGTATCTGCTAGATAAAGGAAAATTGATTTATTCACACATTTTAGTTCTATAAGTAAAAAAATTGGTGCAGTTTTATTATGAAAGCTTTCTTTATGTTTTGATCACCTCTGCTGAAGTGAACAGGAAGGTTTGATGGGCTCTGTATCACAGTAGAGAAGTGCCTGTTGGAGTGAGAAGATTAATTATAGATTAAAAGGAAATATACCCTTTAATGTAAGTGAGGATAAATACCCATCTTTGATGTTTTTTTTTGTGACAGAAGGAGAAGTGCCTGGTAGTGCTGTATTAGTTTTCGACATTGAGCTGCTGGAACTGGTGTCTGGCTTGCCTGAAGGGTACATGTTTGTATGGAATGGGGAAGTCTCTCCTAATCTTTTTGAAGAAATAGACCAGAATCACGATGGAGAGGTTCTTTTGGAGGAGGTAAGCTGAAACAATGAAAACACCTGCCGTGGTTTTCTCCTACCACTATCATCAAGATGTTTTCTCTTACTACCATCAAAGCAGATTTTGAAGAAGGGATCTCTCCTCTTCTCCTCTTCTCCTTTTCTCCTCATCTTCTGACATGGTGTTGTCAAGTTAAAGGAAGGCAGCATGTCAGTTAAAACATGTTTATTTTACCTTAGAAATAGAAACAGAAAAGAAAAAAAAAAAAAGGCCATACTACTTAAGAACATTTATTATTATGGTCAAAAGTAGATCCTTAGGACACAAGTGTAAGAGGCAGAGTTGGTATCCAACAATCCTTCACTATATCAGCCTACTCAGTGCCCATTAATTGGCAGTTTGTGGTGAATTCCTGAGTCAAATCCGAGCCTGCAGCAGTATATCCAGGAACTGAGTGTACTGCTCTTATGGAGCCTGGAAATGCCTGTGGCTGCTCCTTCCATGGGTGAATTGTGTGCTTGTCATTGAGCCCTGATTGAGGGCTGTTTGCCTTTGCCACACCATCTCTGTTAATATCAGCCTCTGTGAGGTTTTTCTCTGCCTTTTAACTCAGGAGTTCTATTTTTTTTTCTTCTCTTCCTAAGTCGTCTTTGTCACCTCTCTCTGTCATTCTGGTTTTTGTTTTTCCTCTCTGGAGTAGAGCTGCCTGCAGTGCTCAAGAGGCAGGTTATGGCCCTGTGGAACAGCATGAGATGCCTTTCAGGATTTTAACAAGCTAATGGGGTATAATCAAAATCTTGTTTTCTTTTTTTTCTAGCACCGTCTTCCACCTCTTTGTTTTACTTCCATCTCCATCATCTCTCTTGTGTTTACCTCCACTTCTGTTCTTGGAGAGAAGAAAAGAGGTTTTACTGGTTTAGAGAATGAGGTAGGATGTGGCTTTTGCTATCCACATCCTTCTAGTCACCTAGTAGGGAGAAGGAGAAGCCAAGGAGGTCTGAGAGGATGCTTGGCTTAAAAGCTGTAAATGAGTGTCAGTAATAGCTCTCGTTGCTGAAGCTCACGTGACAAGTAGCACCAGAGAGAACAGTAATTGGAAAAGTTGTGTTTGACGGTGGACTTCATGGTTTTGGCAGGCCAGCAGTATGACTTCAGTCAGATGTTGTATAATCACCTTTAATAGCTTCATCATACATATCGGGAGAAAGATCTTTAGAGAAAATTAACCTTACAACCTTCCCCACACAGGAGTCAAGTGGAAGGCATAATGCCTGAAGCTACTTTAACAAATCTCATGGTATCCTGATATTTAAAGTCTCATTTCTGTGTTTCATTCTTTTTGTCTTGTGTGTCGCTTCTTGTAAAACGCAGGCTGGTGTCTGTTTTATAGCATGAGCTTCGTGTACTGGCCTGCGAAACTACTCCCTCTGGAGTGATGTAACCTCCTGCGTCTGTCCTAATTAGTCCAATTTAGGTGGTAAACTTTATAGGCAGTAAGAGCATGCTTCTACATACATCTAATAAAATAGTAAAGTGCTGGATAGTCGATGACAAGTAGATGCTACTTCTGTAAGTACTCAATTTTAAATGTCCATTTAATTGTGAGCTGTTTTCTTCTCCTTTCCCTCTGCTTAGTTTTCAGAGTACATCCAAGCTCAAGTCGATTCTGGCAAAGGAAAACTAGCTCCTGGTTTTGATTTTGAGAAGATTGTTAAAAATATGTTCACCAATCAAGACCGGGATGGAAATGGTAAAGTTACTGCTGAAGAATTCAAGTTGAAAGATCAGGAGGCCAAAGAGGAACACGATGAACTGTAAAGATAGGAAAAAAGAAGAGCCCTGAGCTGACCTACTGTTTGAACACGTGTACTGGAAGGGGTTTTGGCAAGCATGGTTCTGGAAGGATAGCCTGGGTCTGCCTGTGCTGGGGTGTGGGTAGGCTATTAAAATAGGAAGAGATTTTCGGTTGGAACTGTTAGGTATATCTGAAGAAAGTGTTAAGTGCCTCAAGGTAGGATGTATAAACAGGTAAAGAGCGTACTGCCATACGTGGTGTCATGATCCATGTGATCTGTTTTTGTGCTAAAGATCAGGAGTTCTCACTGAACAACACACGGTCACTTGGATGGATGGTAGAGAGAAAACTTACCAAGTGCTTTTAAAAGAGTTTTTAAAAAACCTTCTGTATCAGAAATATTTGTGCAGAACCAAAACATTCCTCATGAAAATAACATGTAAAAGTTGTTAGCTGTTGATCCCGGTTCCTTTCAGAAGGCGTGAACACTCTTTCCAGTAACTGAACAAACTCACACGGATATTTGCCAGCAGAAAATCTGATTTGCAAATTGCAGAACGTGCAAACGATGGCTGTGCCATTGCAAAATTTCCATAAGCTGTGAATTATATTGAACAGGCCTAGGATCAATACTGTGTATGTGTTGGGTTTTTACCTCACGGAATAAAAGTTTTCTTCCATCTGTATTGTATTGAATTAGTAACCTTGTCTCTTGCTGGCCAGTGTTCCCATCAGTGATTCCGAAACCTTTCCAGTTGCAATCCTATTTATAGTTTTGTTAGACATTAAATATTAGTGTTACAGGTCCAAGTGCTGTCATAAATACTGGATACAGTTGATTTTGTGTTGGGCTTCTGTCTCCTATTTTGGAAATTGCTAGACTAAGGAGTAAGTGCTTAGAGCTTAAGCAGCAGAGCAGTCTGCAGTGGCAAAGAAACAGACAGACAGTGACAGAGTCAAGAAATAGGCCCATCTGTTTGTGTGTGCAAAGTTCTGGCCTATCCCTCAACACAAAGTCAGCCCTGAGAGTGCTGTTTAGATTACGCGAGCCCTTGAGGCAGTCACCCGTTCGCTCGATAAACAGAGCAGAGCCGCTCAGCGCTGAATACCCTGAACACACATTTTTTGGAAGGCCGTGTGATCCCCCTCAGTACACCACATGTAGAGTGCACAAATACGGATTAGCGAGACACTGTCGAAGAGGAGTGGGAAGGGAGCTGCGTTTCCATTATATGCTTTGTGTCTAGTTTCTTGCTTTCCTTGGTCTGTACATGTGGGATGTAAGCTTCCTGAGATGCTCTTTCTAAAAGCTGGTATTTCAGTCAGATGAAAACCTTTTGTATTGGTTTTTAATGCAGTTCTTACAGAAAGTGCGGAGAAATATTTTTTTTGAGTTTGATACTATTAAATGTTGGATAACTGATCTTTTTGTTAAATAAAATTTCTATCAACTGCTAACTTTTTTCTTTCTGGCATTTTGGTGGGTTGGGATCTTGAGTTGAAGCAAATACCCTTCCAGCAGCTCTCTTCTCTTGCATGCATCAGGCTTATCCTAAATATGTTCATTATTGCTATTCATCTTCAGGAAAAATATTTTAAACTAAAATTATGCGTTCTTTATTTGATTCAAGAATGATAAAAAATAATAGACCACTATTAAAGACTTTTTTTTCCCCCATACCTCACACAGGTGAAATGAAATAATTCTTTGGCTTTAGGAGGCATTCTCTAAATTCCCCATCCCATATTGCCATTGGCTGCAACAGTTGGGAGGATGATGGGGACTCCACGTCTTTCACTGAGTGCAGTTGTTTTATGTAGAAATCAGCATTTCATTCCCCAGTCCAGCAAAAGCAAACTCACTGAGCTTTGTATGTAAGGTTTGATGTTTTCACTTCATTTGTAGCTCAAAACCCAGATGTATTGTGTGTAAAATATTGGAAGTCTGATCTGGTTTGGGCTTTACGTAAATACAGGCCCTTTATAGCAGATGTAAAAATGGTGGTTATCGGTGGCTGGTACTTGGAATCAAAAGGTTTGTGTCCTGAATGGCTCCTCAGAAGCCTTACCATCTTGTGAAAGCAGTTTCCTCAGAAGACTTACACACATTTTTCCCTTTTGTTTTTTGGGAAGCAGGTTGCTCACTTTCTGCTGTGGTTCAGATGGATTGCTTCTCCATCCTGACAATGCTGAGAGAAGGAGTGGGAAGCAAGTTGTGATTTGAGTGCTTCCAGAAGCAGTTCCCAGGGTGGAAACAGCTCCTTATCCTTACTTGGTTCTCATACATACCCCCCCAAAAAACAAGTCTGTCTTCTGGATATCTCCCATCCTTTTGGGAGTTTGGAACTTTTAAAGTCCCTTCTAACCTAAACCATTCTCTGATTCTGTGATATCCTGAATCATTTTGTCTGAGAAAATCTTAGGGAATGAACCCAGTCTTTCTACACAGAGAAACATTCCAGGTGGGTCCCAGGAGGTGGGCTGAAGAGTTCCCAGTAAACCAGGAAAACAGAGTTGTCCTCGGGGGTAGATGCAAGGCAAAGAGCAGCACCAGAGTGCAGGCAGTTGGTAATCCCAAAGATCGCTGTGCTGGATTATGTGGAAGTGCTTGTCAGTGATGGGATAGCAGGGATGACTTTACCGGTGCCTCCAGCTAGGGTAAGTGCATCTGAAATTCTCACTCCACTGCTGCTTAGGCCTTAGCAAACATGGCTTGTGATCCATCTAAAGATGGTTTTCTGTCTAGAGAAAAGAATTTGTTGGTCATTCACCTCATCCCTCCAAGTCTGGAGGTTGCCGTTTTAGAAATAACAACGCAACTTCGGGGAAAACCAGAGAATATAAGGAAAAACTTGATGCAGAATAATTGTATTTATGCTGGGCATTGCCCAGGCAAAGGCAACAGAAGCCGGGTCTGTCTGGCTGTGTTAGGCTAAACTGCGTAAAATCCAGAATTTCTGACTATTGGCGTAGACCCAATCCTTTTCCTTTCTGTTGGTACCTGTTGGCTTCTCCCTCTAGGGAAAGCTCAGGGCCAACTTCCTGAGAAAAGATTTGCAATTTTCTTGAATCCTCTGCCCATTGCTTCTCAGGGTGTGTGGCAGCCTATCGCGGGGGGGTTTTGGTCCCCCGCGGAGAGACCCTCGGGACACACTTTGGATAGGAGACAGTCACACACGGATGACCCCAAAATGGCTGTTTATTAGAACAAAAGGACAGCTTAT
>JAYRBT010000082.1:45689955-45703939 GCA_036023395.1 Myiotriccus ornatus
CACTACTGATTGTGCACTCTGCTAGCATAACCTGAGCTCAGGACAAATACTTACAATTTATAATTACCAAAACCATAATACATTTTATATTCATATGATGCAAGCTCAAATACGGTAAGAAGTCCTTAGGAACCAGTAATTACCAAATTACTATTTTAGTAGTTCTGTCAAGAAATAGCCTTAGGACGACTTGTCTAAAAAGTAAATAGGCAAAGTTATTATGTGAACGAAACAACTGAACATTGAGTATCTTCAAAGTTGCTTGATAACATGCTGTAAAACTAGATACCCAGCACAGGTTATATGAAATAACTTGAATTGGCTTCACTGCCTAAGCTATTTTAAGACATGGAATAGGATGCATATCAAAAATTATTTTTCCTGTTTTATTTTATTTATTTACATCTTTTTTACACCTTATGTGCTGGATTCTGATAGTTAATTTGAAAAAAAAACCCACTAAAAAAAAAAATCTGGAGAGAGTGCTTTCACAGAAAACATGACAACAGCGTTTCCTCTTGTGTTTTTAAAGGAGAGTACCTGTGCGTTGAGCTTAGGGCACTCCTGATTCTTCTGTCCTTGATTTTGTCCTACTGCAACAGCATAGGTGGCAAGCAGAGTCCAGAGATGCAGGGCTTGCATGCAGGCTGCCAACAAAAACCAACCAAATCCTTTTAAGAATTGGTCTGCTATATTATGTGATCTTTCTATTCCTGCTGTATAGAAATAAAAGCTGACATGCACGGTACATAGTGACATCACTCTGAAAATACCAACACTTAAGAATGCTCTGATAAATACTTAAAAGTAGAGAAACATTTAAGCTGAATTAACCTATTCAATTAAAACTGTATATTTATTCCTTTGATGCTGTTGCTAATTCAGTACTATCAGATTTTTAATACAAAAATACAGTTTGTCACAGTAAACATCTGCAATTAAGCCCTCAGCTCATAACCTTGGCTTAAAAATGCAGGCAAGAAGACAGTCGGGACTGTTGACAGAAGCTGTGCACACTTACCAGAGGGTTTTGCAGGAGCAGCTGCAGAAGCAAAAGAAAATTCCTCTTGCTTGAGAAACACTAATATAGCAGCACAGGGTGCAGTTGAGGGCGTTTCCAAATACAGCCTGACTAATCCCCGTGCAAAACCCCAGGGTCCTGTGACGCACGTCAGCAACGCACAGCAGTTTGTTATGCTCAGCAGTACAGCCCGACGGGCTTACGGATCAGCTGGTTCACCAACAACAAAACCTTTGACCTTCACAGAATGAACAGCTTTCGTGGATGCAGCAGGCAAATTTGGGCTGCTCTAACAGAGGAAGGCACTTGTTTTTCAAAGCAGAAGTTGGCTACTTTGTTACTTTTTAAACCTCTTCCAAAATCTTTGCAAGTATTTTAGGATTTCCTTTTGCAGAGTGCCACAAATTTCCTACAGCTCAGTGACATGCTCTCATTAATGTTTACTAGGTAGCACACATTTATTTATGTAGAAAGAGCAAATGAATTAATTAATCTTCGTTTTGGCTGTAATTATCTGTGTGATACTGAAACAGGAAATCGAGGAGCCTTGTTTGTCAGGGTTTTTGAAAGACAAGGCAACTCAACCTGCTCTCAGAAGTTTGTCATTAGGCATGTTGCCTGATCAAAGACCGTAACTGGGTGACACAGAAGATAGATTGAAAAGAAATTAAAGCATGAGAGGATGAAGGAAGTACTGTCTAATTATATTTTACACTCTGAAGTTGTGTAAATGCTTGAAAGTGTCACATGAAGTTAACTCTTGCTATATCAACAGCGCAAGCTTCTCTATATCACCCCATAACTCATGTTCAACCTCAGGTTCATGACCACTGTTTCAGGCTGCCAGAATGAACCACAAACATCAGGCCAATTCATATGCGGCCATCAATGTGAGCAGTGTGATCATCAGAGCTGAAGCAAGGGCAGGTTAGTAGTGTAGCACATACAAAACCCTCTACTGCTACGGAAAAAAAAAAACACAGCAGCAGGACTCCAGAAATTCATTAGTTATAAAAATTTCCTTCTAAGCAGGATGTGCTATTCTTCTACATTAAAAAAGCCCAAAAATTCAACAGATTTTTTTTCTGAATGGTACAGCGGATCCATATGTTTTGAGTCTACATTCCAACTGTAGGTCAGTATGTACTATATCAGAATTCCTCAGTGTATCTGGCCTACTTTCATTTTTTTCAGTGGTGTTCTCTGTGTTTTGACCCAACACAACAACTAATGAATACTTCAGCTTATACAAAACATGCAAATTGAATCAACATTCATCCTCTTAGAATTGAACAAGATCCCCTTAAATGTACATGTTAAGGTCTGCTGCATCCTGAAGCAGCAAAACCATTTGAAAGGTATGTTCAAAATATAACATAATCCATGCAAAGGCTATCTTCAGTAAATTGAACTTACCTGGCACTGGTATTTGCCAGGATTCATAGCTCCCATTAATTTACTTGTTAGAGCATTTGTACACTGTTGTAGAAGGTACCATATAGGGAATATTACCTTTTATAGTATTTTATTATTGTTAGCATGCTTTTCATTAATATTTTCATATTAATGTTTGGGAAACATATGTATAACGCAATATCTTGAACAAATATGACTAATTCGCACAACAAAAAGTTGTAGTTCATGTCAGTGCTAGATTTCCAATTTAAAAAAACCCCTGGTGAATAATGAAGTAAAAGATGCTTGCTAAATGAATCATGTAGTTCAGGGAAAGGCATCACTTTATACATTCAATTTGCAAAGTAACTGCTTTTGGGCTTTTATATATTTCAAAGATGACGCTGGTACTGATATATAGATGGGTCTTGTAAACCTAATTGATGGGACTGGGATTGGGTGGGTTGTGAAGCTGGCCTGTTGATATTCTGGTACTTCTCAGACGAGATTCAGTGAGAAAATTAATTCTGTCAAGAATTTAAAGAAAATTAGCGTGCTTTTTATGAAAGTTGGGAAACAAAAAAAAAGGGAGGGTTTCTTATTTTATTTAATTAAATTTAAATACAACTCCAGATTTAAAAAAAAGAATTACAGAAATTAAGTCCAACTCTTGCAGACTGTTTTTGGGTATACCAGACTAAATGGAAAGCGTTTCACATGAATGATTACAGTTTTAGTGGAAGAGCTAGAGCATGCTGTGAGCAAAATTTATGTAAACATTAATGCAGCCAACACCTAATTCTTAGAAAAACAGCCACAGTATCTCTATCAGCAATGTACTTTCACTTTAATGAACTTGCCATATGTGAAACTCCTCGTCTACAAAACAAGGAAGACTGTCTTTCCAACTCCAAGAAACCTTTGTGTCAAACACTTCAATTACTTAGCTCCTATTAATTAAGCTATTACTTAGCTCCTACTAACCATGTTCTGTTACTGCTGATTTGAGAAACAAACTCCAGTATGACATTTCTACTCTTTGAAATACGGAAGGTCATTTAAATATATTTTAAGAACCACGAACTAAAGAGGTATAGCTATGTCAACAGACAGGTTCTATTTTAACCTTTTCTCTTTGGCTGAGGGCCATATCTCAACTACAGAATATTCTACATAGAAAAAGAGAGAGAGGTAAAAATTAACAGCATTTAAAACATCAGATAATTTGTCATTCATGTAAGACTAGGAAAAAGTTCAACTTTATATGCTGGCGTGTTAGACAAACTTGGTGTGTAGAGATTCAGGATGCTCTCAAAGAATATGAAACACTGCAAGTTTTAGTCTAAAGCAAAGAAAAACTGGTTTTACCGGTCCTTACACACCCTTGCCCTAAGTTGCATCTATTTGTGGAAAGATATTAACAGAGCACAGGTAAGTTACCTAAGAAACTTAGGTAATTTACCTTAACTGTTTTTTAAAGTAAAAAATTGAATACTTCAACTAAACTGACATCAGCTTTTAAAGATGAAGAAAGAGGACACAGTTAAGAGTAATTTCTGCTCATTAGAATATTTGCTACAAAATTCAGAGGTGACTGAAACCTGTCTGCATTGTAAACATTAGCTAGTGTCTTTTTGTGAGCTTACTACATTTTATTCCTCTGTAGTGACCCTACAACAACTGAACAAATTTGAATATATCCTCATATTTTTAGTATATTGCTCAACTTTACTTGAGCAATACCTTGCTTTATTGTAGGGATCAATTTTAAACATTAAAGAACTGTATTTGTTATCTAATTTTGCTTTTGTAGTAAGTTTACTTAGTACATATTTTCCAAAGCAGCCTACTTGATATAATCTCACAAGACAGGGAAAGCTACCTGAACCTCAGTGTACTCAGATACCAAAACCAAGCAGAAGAAAGGAACCAACACAAGCCACCTGTATCCAAACATGATTATCATTCATGCCCTAGTGAACTGAGTTAATGAGCAGCATGCTGGTTCCAGGAATATCTTTTTATATTTGTGACAATTAAAAGGAAAGTAAGACAAATGCTCAGTTTGATGAAGCTGGGGTACATAAAGATTTAGCAGGTTGTCTTGCAAGAAGGTTGGATACTATCTATTTTTCCAGTAAATGTTTAGTGTAAAAAAACTCATATGAGCCATATTGGCAATTGGGATGATGCGATACAGAAATATCATTTGTATATGAAAGTGTATGTCTATTATAGAGATGATTTGTGAGGAGTGTCATTCTTCAAAAAGAAGAGCTTGAACAGCACATACTATAGAAAAATGCTAAGGACATATTAAAGATTGAATTCATTAAACTGTGATAAATCCAGAGAAGACAAATGCTAAGAAGGTGAGGGTCTTAACCTGAATGTTATCACAAGACATATTTAATGACTTTTTTTTGGATAGAGATTTTTCTGGATCTGATCAGAGATCCATCTTTCTTTACAATACATGAGAAAACTGGTGATCATCTACAAGTCTGACCATTTATGGCTGTATTGAACACTTAAGTTAATAGTGCTGACACATACACTCAAATGTATAAAGAAAAGCTAAACTTCGTAAGCATTTTTTCTTATTGCATTTAATACATCTCTCTGATGGGAGAATAAAAGATACTGCACCATCATTGTCCCTTATGCGCCTTCCTCTCATGCTTACAAAACCACTCTAAAAGCAGTGATCTCTGCTTAATTAATCAAAGACATATTTTTCAAACACAGGTATTGTTACACGTTACAAAACTCAGAACTGTAACAACTATGGCAACAGATGTCAACAGTTTATGCAACATTTCAACTTCTCTGTAGAAGTCTATGAAGATCTAATAGTAACTAAGGCCTGAATTTCCAGTATTTTATGTGATCTCCTCCTGTCACTTATTAGTCCATGTCAAAATTTAGTCTGAGAGAATATAGGGGGTACAGAACATATAGAACCAGTTTTATAGGTTCTGGGATGAATGAATACAGCTCTGGACTGGCATCTTTTTTTCTCTGATTATATGTTAGGGGAAATCACCTCATCTCTGCTTAGTTCCCATTCCCTCACTTTGGAGAGAATTAAGCTTTTTAATTGTCAAGTTAAAAAGGAAGTTATGTATTGTGTATTGTTTAGTAATCAGTGAGTATCTGGAAATGATTAAGTGATCTTCGGGCAGCAATCATGTATCTATCTTGGAAATATCACTCTATAAATGACATCCTACTTACTCAAAATTTAATCTGATTAGCTTCATTGTTTCTCTCCTGACCTTGCAAAAAAAAAAAAGAAAAGGCACCAGAATTGAAAGAAGAAATCAAGGTTGTGACACTCACTCAGTGGAGGGCAGAAGAAAACTGAGGCTTTTTTATTGGCCTTCATACTTATATTTCACTGGTGCCTTTTCCTACTAATGCTCTCTGGATAGCCCTCTTTACAATTCCATCATGAACCTGCAGCTTAAATACCAAATGCAGTTCTGGGTTCTCTACCTTACAGGCGATAGAGCAGAACTGGAAAAGGCCCTGAGGAGAGGAGTAAGAATGAGCCAAGATATGAAAACATTTCATAAAATGAACAACTGAATATATTAGAATTCTTCAGCTTGGAAAAGAAATTACGGGGTGGCTTAGAAAGACTGTTCACTATCTCTTTTAGTGTAAGATTAGAAGTCATCAGCTAAAATTAAGAGGAGGTAGATACAAAACAAAGGAGTCAGCTGCAAGTCACACAACTAGGTAAAGCAGTAAGATGTGGAACTCCTTTTTGGCAATACTGTGAACTGACACAACCTTAGAAAGGTATGGGATAACAACATGAAAAAAAGCTCATCTTAAATTACAGACACTGTCTCTGAAATGCAAGCTGCTGGAGGCTGGGAAATCATTCCGGGAAAAAAATTCATGACAACTTGCCACATTCTTATGCTTTCTCTGGGTCTCTGCTATAGACCACTGCAAGGCAGATGATTCTATCTGTATCAGGTAAGACCTTTCATGGAAGGCAAGTCAGTTCTCCCTGTTTGTAACATGTGATGACAGGGAAAATAATTTGCTTTTCCTGATAGTGTTTAATTGCAACTATCTTATTTTTTTACCGCATCTTTCCTTCTTCTTGCCAGTTCTTCTGAGAGCACAGATACAGAAAATTCATTTTGACAAATAAACATTTTTTAATTGGAGTGGTAGTCTCATTTTCCTACGACACTGCTATGGAGTGTGTTGGAGTCCGGCTGTTTGAAAGATCCACTTCCCTCTCACATTACACAGAATCTAACACTTACTTAAATAATGCTTACAGGTGAGGCTGCTGGTACAACTAATCCTTCCTCAAAATACTTACGTAAAAAGTGTAGAATTCTAGGAACTGACAGTATGTAAATATACTGTGGTATGTTTATAAATCCTTAATTAGCTATCAGGTGTACAAAAGCTCACCTTGCATAATAATGTAATTTTGAAGAGCTATACTATTTTTTCCCCAAATTGTACATTTGCATGTATACTTTTTATAACTAAATACCATTATATAATTATATGCACATGCATTAAAAGAACTTAAACAAATGCCTGTTTCCCTGGAAGTTTCCCATGTAACACTATGTAGAATGGAATTTGCATTAAACCCAAGGCTTGAACTGAAGCAGTTGCTGCTGATTCTCTTCTTCTCTTATCTGCTTCTAAGAAAAAAAACCCACATCTGCTTAGATTTCTTTTCACTAAGCCTAAGAATGCTGTATCTAGATCAAATAAACTCTGACCCTTGAATAGTGGAGTTGTGGGACTCAGTTTGAAAGCAAAGTCAGCAGGACAAAGTTTAATCTATAATGTATTACTAGACACTACAATTCTGATGGAAGATTGTAGTGCTAATATAATATTTCAATTAAATGACACATTGAAATTAATTAGGTTCTCTTTGAGTACAGACCCTTCTTTAAAGTTCTTGAAGAAACCAATCTGTTAAGTCTAAAGATGAAAGACCTTCCCCGGTTCTTCGTTCGCGAAGTCTGGCCATTATTATTAAAGATGAAATACAGCTACCACACACTTCTTTAAACGTAACCAGCAGCACGATGCCATGAGGCATGGGGTATTGTGTCGCCTCCATACCTCGTTGCGTTTTGGGTGTTTCTCACAGCTGGATCCATTCAAAGATGCAACTGGATGCTGCTTATTTCTTGTAGCTCTGTGTACTTGCCTTCTAGAAGTGATACACGATGTGTGCAAAACTCAACCTGTAGTAATACTACCACTACTATACTCTGCACTCTATTACTGCTAATGTGTTAATATGCTACTGCTTCATGCTAATTTCTACCTTTCAGTTTCCCGTGCAATTTTTCCATGGTAACACGCAGACCAAACAAAGGCTGACCTATAAGAGATACATGTTGCAAAGGCAAATGCAGTTGACAATAGTAAGTGTTTCATTAATAACTGCTGAATGTAAAAACCACATTTTTAGTCTGATAACTAGTAAGTTTCCAACAGAGAGGGAAAAGCTTCAAAGGAACAGGGTTAACGGTACATTTCAGAGGTATTCATTTTGTCAGCATTAAGGTGGAGCAAAGCAAACTCTTAGGTAAAAAAAACTAAACCGCTAATAAACTTGGATTATTTCAGTGATCCAATTTGCAAAGCAGACAAACAGATCTTTATATAAGGGTGCAGGAAGGAAGCTACAGCTAACAAGTGGGAAACAGGTAAGAACACGTACATTTGAACAGCAATCTTGGTGGCTCAACAAGTCTGAAAGTCTATATTCGGACACTTAATGAATCTTCAGTGTCCAAGTCTGGGCTTTGCCCCAGCCCTTTAAAATTAAAATAAAATTACAAATTAAATAAATTAACTCTTTTTTAAAAGGTTGATATATATGAAAGTAGAAGTCACATTTCTATCTAGCAATAGGTTTTATTTCCATGATTTATGGAAATGTTATTAAAAATTATTTTTGTAATTACTGTCTGAGACAAGTCAGTGCAGTTCCGTATATCTTTTGTGGCATTAGTGAATGCAAATAATATAGTTACTTTTAGTATTTAAAAATGGCATCTTCTTTGACCTTAAATGTATGTCCACTTACACGGAAAAATGTCCCTTTTTTAACATTCAAACAAAGCACTCTATTGATATTAGGATTAGCCAAATTAAAAAAAAATCCAGTGGATTCTAATGAGCACTGAATTTTTTTCTTGAACAGTCAGAAACTCCACACAAATAACCTAAGACAGAGGTGACTAACAAAACAGCCATGGATTCCAACTTAATGGCACAGTGGCAGTCAGGCTGCTAAATGATAAATATGGGACTCAAAAATTTGCCTACTGCAATCATCATAGGTTCTCTGATGTTTTACAGCAGCTGACCACAGGTGATTGAAGACTTGCGGACAGGAGAACGTGACTGACATCCAGCAACTGGTCAACATAACTGCTATATGAAGATCTCTGCCCCAGGAAGAAACAGGCACTGCAGATCAACTGCTGCACAGTAATAT
The DNA here is from genome assembly GCA_036023395.1 of Myiotriccus ornatus. Lineage (NCBI taxonomy): Eukaryota > Metazoa > Chordata > Aves > Passeriformes > Tyrannidae > Myiotriccus > Myiotriccus ornatus. The sequence goes on from JAYRBT010000082.1 coordinate 45,698,880, forward strand.
GACTGCAAGAAGGCCAGAGGAAGCGCTAACTTTTATTTTCCACACCCTCCACAATAGTATACTTACACAGCTATCTTGCCCAGTCTTATTTGCCCTTATATCTCTGCATAGTGGTTAGGAAAGGAGGCCATGAAGAATAGTTGTGAGCTATTCCTGCCTCTCCGTTGCACTTAGCATGTGATGGGATCTGCCAAATTTCAGTGCTGAGCATCTGACAGGCAGCAGAGACAGCGCTGCTACTCTGGGCCCTCTGCATGCAGGAGCAGTTCAGTTGTACGTGTCTGACCTGGAGTCAGGCACTGGCGAAGAAATGCCAGTCGCAGGATTCCTTAAAGGGCCGTGTCCCTCATCCACCTCATTCCCTCCGCCGGGAAAGCTGAGGCCCGGTTCGCACCAGCGCCACCTGCTGCTCCGCGCTGTCTGATGCAGCTCAACCAGCGAAAATTTAAATCTTGAAAATTAATTACCGTCTGACAAACGCATCAAAATACAGCAATAAAATCTAACACTCTGCTTATTTTCTAATATATTCCCTTAATCTCTCTCCAAGAATTACTCTTTACAGTAGCTGAAGAGTATACTGTACTGTACTTGCACAAAATAGACTTGTATGCACTCAAGGAGGGAAGAAGTGTGGCTGATGGCTTGAAGGCTAGTAACATAAATTGGAACTAGCCAGCATAGAAGAGAATATGTATTTTGCATTATGTAACTCATGCTAGTGAAAATAGGTAAAATGAAGCTTTTTTTTTTTTTTTTAAGGAAATATCTTCAAAAGTTCAGGCATTTCCAACATTCCAGACTTACACAAATTGCACTGTTTTTACATTTAAAGCTCCATTGCTATTGAATTTACAGCTAGTATTCTCCTGTCTATAAATGCATGAATCCATGCTCTGTGTCTCTTCAATACGCATATCAATTAATTTATAAAAGCTGATAGTTTCTGTTAACTCAAGACTGAATGGTATGGTTGAAATGCTATGCAACTTTAATTCATAATATGAACAGATTTGCAATGATATGTGTGTTCACACAACTAAAAGAAATTTATTACTGCTTATATTGTTTGACAGTTAAAGGTTCAATATTTGCAGTATTTGCTATTGATTTTAAGCTGTAAAAAGTTTAATTCAACAGACGCCATTATAGCTCAACCAACAACCACAAGTTATCATAAGGAGGAGAAAAATCACTTAAAAGTACGACTTAACACATACCGAGCATTTATTAGAAGGTAAATATATTCCAGAGCAAAGTGATTAATTGAAAGATTGCTTTTCTGTTTTGGAGAAAGACTTTCTACAAAAGATAAAAGAAAGCAACAAACAAGCTCTTATGAGCCTATACTTAAAATACATACTATAGCCTGACATGGCTTATACTTACTACTTGGAGCTCAGTTTTCAGATATATATTGTCATGTTTTTGAGAATTGTTGTAAGTAGGATAAATGAGTCCTAATGCAGAATTAAAGATTTAACTGATCTTCCCATACCCATTTCTTGTAAGAATCTATATTTCAAGATTCGCTGAATTAAATAAAAAAACCCAAGGCAGCAGCAATTTCAGAAAATTAAAGCCTACTTCTGAAACGGAAATTTGACTTTTACAGCAGCTGATCACTGGTGATTGAAGACTTTTGGATAGGAGAAGATGACTGACATCCAGCAACTGGTCAACACAACTTTGTAGGATCAACTTATTATATTAAATTAAGTAAAATATTAGTATGTACATAATCTGTATAATAGACAACTTTTTTATTCTTAACAGTAAGAGCAGAAAATACTGGCATTGAGTCAATTTTTATTCTCCAAGGACCCAAATTTTTTAAATTTCCAACTGAATTATTATACAGTGAGAATAAAAAGATATTACTAGTATGTAGGTTGTATCAACATGTATTGTGCTTAAGTGTTTTCCTGCCCCATGTAAACTTGTGTTAGTGTCTTATATTATGCATGGTGTTTTATATTAGGCATGCTTATATTATGGATTATCTCAGCAAACTACCTGTGGGCAACACAACCTTGTTTTAGTAATTGGTGTCTATCACTGTCAATGTGATTTTTCTACTGAGGAATACAGTCTAAACAAAAACCAAGTTTTATGGAAATATTTATATGGCATCTCCAGCAGTCATATCAGATTTAACTTGGTTTAAAAATGTTAACAGTATTCTAAAAATTATTCTAATATGCTATTCACTAATAATATAAGGGCTCTCAGTCACAGATTAATAAGTAGGGGCAGTATTACATCTCAGCAGTTACTTTCACTTTTCACTACTTAGGTTTATGTCACAGCACTATTGTTTTTGAACAGCATTATTCTCATGTGGATCACATCACTGGATAGCTCTCAAGGTCACATTTTAAATATTATCACTGCACTACTCAGACAGTGATCATGTCCTGCAGTGGTATCTTCAGAGAGAGTTCATTTTCCTTCGGTTCCCCTTTTATTGATTCCAGTTTACTCAGGCTCAAACTCTTCATCTTTGTACAGGCAAAAATACATATGAAGGAGTTTCAAATACTAACCATTTAGATTCTTAATTACATATGCTACATACTACATGCTCCTCTACTTTATTCTCCATTTGGAGTCAAAGTCGCAGTTACTATAACAACTAGTTACAAGCAACAAGACAAGAATAAAGAAGTAAAGTGGTGTGTGATTGCTGCCAGTTGTAAGGGTCTGTATCCTTCATCTGTGGCACAAATGCTCTTATGCCCTATGAAACAAGAACCTAGTCTCACCAGAATCTGGTGAGTAATTGAAAGTAATAACAAAAAAACCAAAAATGCTATATAAACCCTGTAACAGTCTTACTTGCAGAATTTGTTCCTTTATTTCTTAGGGAAACTGATAAATAGCATCTACCTCTCTTCTTATTTACTTATTTATCTCCAGATAAACTCTAATAATGCAAAAATTCATGTATTTCTTTTCCTCCCCAAACACAATAAAATGAAAACTGTCCAGAGACATTTAAGAATGGATGATTGAAACATTTGCTGTAAACTCAGAGATTGCTTTTTTTTTAAAGTTGATTTTTAATTTGTTGATGCTGAAACTTGATTCAAAGTATCTTTGTCGTATAATTACATCCCCTCACTTCAGGGAGATAACTAAGAAATAGACAAATGTAACCAAGCTCTTGCCCAGTATTCTAGAAAAGAAACCTGGGAGAGGAAGCCTCAGTTTAAGGTATTCTGCTATTCTGTTTTCAACCAGCTCTATTATGTTTCTCATCCTTATAAGAGAAATACACTAAAAACACCCAAAACTAAAGAATGAGGAACAAACTGCTGAAAAAACCCCCAGGGTTCTAACACCTTTGTGTATGAAAGGGACAACAAAAAATACCGTTACTCTATTAAGAAGTTTTTCTTACATTAACCTCGTATTTCAATTAACATAGGCTATTCCTTACAGGTGAGTGTTTTTGAAAGTCTCAGGCAACATTTTTCACTCTAGTTTGTAAGCACCTGTTTTGCGCTTAACTGCTCAAACTGCTTTGCAAAAAATAATCAAGAAACTGAAGTCTATTGTTAGTAGAACTATTTGCTACACCAGAATCCACAACTACACTGAAAAACTTGTCTGGGAGCCGAAAAATCCAAAAGATTGAATGTTACTGCAAGGTTTAATTTCTTTTTAAAGGAGACATGAAACATTATCTAAAAAGTTACTTTCAGAATCTAATTAATTATTAACCACCCCTTTAAATTAAAGTTAGAAACCTTGCAGCTAACTTTTGCCTTCACCTGACTATGGGAACACTTAGGACAATTTCACAGAATTGGGAATATGGCTGTGCAAAGTAATACAGAAGGCTTTGAGAGATGGTTGTTTCTTAACACACCGAGTGGAACTTCACGTGACTAGCTATATATTTACTATTAATGCTTCTGTTACTTCAGAAGTGGAGCTGAAGTAACTCTGTCTACATTCATGAATGCCTAAGGGAAACTCCCTGTTTGCAAACTACAGATGGTTGATGAAGACACAATATTAACACTATAATTTCAAAGTTAAACCTTTTCTTTCAAATAAGATGCAGTAATTTTAAGGTGTCTTCATTAAGCTTAAATTTGTGTAACAGGCTAATTACTGTGCTAAAAAAATCATGTACTGAAATGTGAGCTGGACATTTAAGAGTTTCTTGAGTTTTATTATTAAGCAAGGAAACATGGTTACTCTTTTCCACAATGATTGAGAATCCTTTCCACTTTTCTTCACATCAAACACTCTAGGCATCATAATCCCTAATATTTTGTTGTTTTACAGATATTCTATTTGATTTGTAAAAGTCACTGTCTTTTTAGCATTTAAAGACAGTTATAAGTAATTTTTAACTTACATCTATATTAATCTGATTTTAACTAAGAAAAAAGTAAAAAAAAATTGCTGTAATTAATTATAATGAAATAATACTTAATTGGCAAGAATTCACATAACTAAAGTGTAAACTGGCCTGCTCCCTACTGATTTTGATAAACGTTATATATCAAGGTAATTCTGAGTTTAAGGTAGGTAGGTAATTTAGCATTGGCCTGACACTTTTTCCCCGATCAAAAGCAAAATCTTTGGAACAAAGATAAAAGTTTAGGTCGTCCCAGCCAAAACACCACTTAAACATTGTACAGAGAGTTAATATAAGTACATCTTCAGCAATTATTAGGCACTTTCTGAACTACAGCTCAAATCGGGTATTGTGAATCTGAGTTAGGGAAACTACTGGGTTTGCCTTTTTGAGTGTTCATATGATCAGGCTTTTAGATGTTGGTATTTTATTGTTCACATAACTGAAAAGTAAGTTTTAGCATTACAACACTAGCTGTTGTAAATGGGCTCAGAGAAACTAAAAAGTAATGCACCTGCCTCTAAACTGTTGAATGACATTACTGATGACTAGAAACAACATTTTCTCCAACAGTAAGAATAATAATATAATGGCCAGTCTTCGCGAATGAAGAACCGGGGAAGGTCTTTACACCTCCCAGCCTGCGCATTGGATTTTTTAGGTGAGTTACAGTGTGCGCGGAACT
>JAYRBT010000082.1:45704039-45736493 GCA_036023395.1 Myiotriccus ornatus
GCCTTACAGGGCTAACGAGCTCCATCTGCCCGGGGAGTGGCCCTGACCAGGAATTGAACCCGGGCCTCGGCGGTGACAGCGCCGCGTCTTTACCACTAGACCACCAGGGGCTCCCCAACAGTAAGAATGATGACTCTATAATTAGCAAAAACTCACAGTGGAATTCTTCCTCGGACCCACGTTATCACAAACTGCACTGTATGAATTCCGCTGGCAAGTGTGGCAATGCAGGGCCAAGCCAGCAGTCAGGCAGCTCACAATTTACATACACAGTCCTAGCTCTTAACAAAACCTGTTTCCACGTGTAATTAAAAAAAAAATAAATCTGAGCTTTTAGTAAAGTTTTTCAGCGAGAGCACAAAATATACATGGGCCAACACCGAGTGATTTGATGATTTCAGTTCAGCTCTTCAGTTCAGTGGTGTACAAATCACTAATTTTGAAGGATTGCCAAATAATTAGCATGTTGTCCAAACTAAGACCGTTTACCATCCAGTTATAGATATTCAGCAGATATTTAAACAGTACCCTAAATAACAAGGGTACTTTAACCAGGGCAGTAGAGAGCGAGCGAGCTCCATCTTCCTTTTATAGTAACCGTGAGCAGGCAGTGCTTCCCAGTTTCAACAGATGGTTGGACACGCGCGTGTGCACGTCCCATTTTTCCTTTAAGCGAGTTACAAGCAGGCTTTTAAACCACCACCGAAACCTCCAGGTACATATGTATCCTACAGGTACATACGGGCCGCACAGGACAGGCCGGGACGGTGGGTGCCGCCGTGGCGAAACCGCAGGTGCTCCTGCCTCCATTCTCTGTCCCCACAGAAATCCCAAACTGGGCTCAACATCCCCTCTCTGCCCTTTCAGATATCCCTTCAGGATATCCGCCTGCCCCCGCGGGAGAGGCCGTAGGGACCCGCCGGCCGCAGGACAAGGAGAAGGAGAAGGGCATGCGGCCGAGGGGCTCTCGGCCTCTTACCACGTACCATCTCGATGATCTTGGTCTTCTTACCCGTCTTCTTCTTCATGGTGAAGATGTACTGCGCCAGCACCACCCCGCCCACCAGCGCGCACACGCTGGCGCTCGCCATCGCTCCCATCTTGGCCACGGCGGTCCTGTCCATGGCAGTGGTTCCCGAGAGCCGCGGCGGGGAAGCGCGCCCGCCCCGTCCGTGGGCGAAGGAGCGAGACCCCGCCGCGCCCCACACGCCGCCGGCTCGGCAACAACGGCGCCCCACGCGCCGCGCCGCCCCGGCCCCGCGCCGGCCGTACCACGCCACAGGGAAAGGGTGGAGGGAGGGGAAGAGGCGGCTGCAGCTGGGCCGCCTCGAGGGAGAGAGGTTCCTGTCAGGGGCTTTGAAGAAGGAAAAGCACAAGCCACCGGGAGGTTAGCTGTTTTTATTTTCTCCTCCCCCAGGAAAGTCTAAAGGAATGCCACTCTTCCTCCCTCTGCACCCCTCCGTCAGAGGAAGGAATGGTAAAGCCCAACGGCCCGTGGCGCCGCTTCCCAAACTACACTTCCCAAGCTCCCTCCTGGGCGGGGCGCGGGGCGGCGCGGCTGGTGCCGGCCGTGGGGAGAGCGGGATGCTGGAGATGGCGGCGGCGGGAATGCGGCTGTAGCGCTGCCGCTCTGGGCTTCGCCTCGGGCCGCGCCTGAGCGAGGAGCACCTGTGAGGAAGCGGGGCTGCCGCCCCGGGGCGGCTCGGACTGCGCCGTGCCAGGGAGCTGTCGCGTCCCGCCCAAGTAAGCCCCCGCCGGGCTCTGTCTCCCTTGTCCCGCTCCACGGGGATGTGTGGGGGTGTGCGTCCGGGGCTCGTGGCGGTGCTGTGGGTGCCGCACAGGGGCTCCGTGGGCGAGGGAAGAAGGGGTGCGTGGCGAGGGCTGTGCCGTGCCAGCCCGCCCTCGGCGGCAGCAGGTTGCCTAGCGGGCATAGCGACGGCAGCCGCCCCGGGGGAATAAAGAAATGCTTTAATTTGCTGGACGCGGTATCCTTTAAAGAGGAAAGGCGCGGGCTTGCAAGGCTGCTTTTGCTCCGAATCCCGTCTTTTTTCCTTCTTGCCTCTGGAGCTGCTGCTGGCTGGCTGCCCCTCGGCGCCTCTGCGGGCTGTGGGATCGACTGTGTCCAGGTTCATGGGCATGGGCTGTGAGTTTTGAACCAGGGTAACGTTATTGTCAAGCCGCCTACAAAAGGATTAGTCTCCTCGCTCCCTCCCTCCCCCATTCTTAAAATAACAGCAGGTAGGGAGCAGAAAAGCTGATTTGTGCCCTGTGTGACCGAGTTCTTTAGTCGTGTCACTGGAGCATCTTCAAGGCGATTACTTGATGGAGGTTTTGATGATGTCTGTTTATGCCTTCGTTTTCTTTTCTAAAAGTAAGTTCTCTTGCAGAAGACTTGCCTCAGAATATTTTTTTTCCTGACACTCCTTGGTAAGAGAACCTCAGTTCTGTGACTTTGAAAACTTCTTATTACTTAATGGTTGTAACAGAAGGTTTTTCACGTTTTTTAAAAAAATCTGTCATTTTGTTGCATTTTCTTCGCATAAATACCAGATTCTATCACAACTAATTTCACTAATGACAAGAAGGTTCCTAGGGTTGTTTCTTGAACTACATTGGAGTTTACGTTTATTCAGCTCACACTAGTGCAGTGAGAAGTAAGAGGTGTAATATGCTTGCTAAAAGCTGTTGCTAACAAAGGAGAAGTTGTTTGTATAAACAGTAGTGTGTATATTAGTATACACTTTGACAATGGTTTGTTTCCTTTTCAGTAAAGAAGAATGTCCTTGTTTAAAGCTAGAGACTGGTGGTCCACCGTACTTGGAGAGAAGGAAGAATTTGACCAAGGCTGTCTGTGTGTTGCTGATGTTGATAATAGTGGCAGTGGACAAGGTAAATTCAGAATTCTGTGTTTGCTGGCTTGTAAGCCACTCAGCTGCAAGATTGCTTTGACCTGAAAGCTTGTTAGCCAGGCTAGTTGGCTAGTTAGTTTTAACTCTTCTATCTTTAATGTGTCCTTGTAGGCTTAAGCAGACAAATTCAGTGCTCTCTGTCTTTGTATGTTTCTAAACATGTTAATCCTTGCTTGTATTCACTAGTAGTTTCTCTCATGTCTTATTCCCTCAGTGGTAGATATCTTTAAAATAAAGCATTTTCAGTTAGTCATGGAAGCAGACGTTGCAAGCTGTTGTAAAAACCTAAGGGAAAAAAAAAAGGAAGGTAAGAGCTAATAAGCTAAGAATTTAGAAAAAGAAATAACCCTTTTGGTCTGGAAAATAAGGGACAATTGCAATAAGTGACTCTGCTTGAGCAAAGCCTGCTTTTCTATGTGGTCATTAATAATGTGAAATGGTCTTTGCTGTCAGGGAAAGTTTTTTGTGTGTCTGGTTTTTAAATTAATAAATACACTCATGCTCACCTTGGAGCTCTGTTTTTGCTCAGTAGAGCTACTTGAGTTTGATTTCACTGCTACCATACTCTTCTAAAATTATTTTAATTATTTTAATTTTAGATTTTCCTTTTTCGGGAGAATTTGGATAAAGTTGAGCTGTTAGTTATTTGATGTACAGCCTTTTTCAGTGGAAATTCATAGAGTCATTTAGGGTGCAGAAGATGTTTAACATAAGTCCAGCAGTTAGCACTCCGTGTTCACTATTAAACCATTTCCTTAAACACCACGTCTGCATGTCTTTTAAATACCTCCAGGAATGGTGGCTCAACCACTTCCCTTGTCATTCTCTTCCAATGCTTTCAGTGAAGGAATTTTTCCTCTAGACCCCTCACCAGCTCTGTTGCCTTTCTCTGGACATGCTCCAGCATCCTCAATGTCTTTCTTGTGGTGAGGAGCCAAAAACTGAACACAGTATTCAAGATGCAGGCTCAGCAGTGCTGAGTACAGAGGCACAATCACTGGCCTGGTCCTTCTCCCCACACTATTTCTGATACAAACCAGGATGCCCTTGGCCTTCTTGGCCACCTTGGCACAGTGCTGGCTCATGTTCAGCTGGCTGTCAAACAACATCTCCAGGACCTTTTGCACTGGGATGTTTTCCAGCCACTCTGTTCCCAGCCTGTTGTACCTCATGGGGTTGTTGTGACCCAAGTGCAGGACCTGACACTTTGCCGTGTTGAACCTCACACAATTGGCCTTGACCAGTTGATTCAGCCTGTCCAGATCCCACTGTAGTACCTTGCTACCCTCCAGCAGATCAACACTGCCACACAGCTTCACTGTGAGCTTATTGAGGGTGCACTTGGTCCACTTGTCCAGATCGTTGACAAAGATATTAAACAGGACTGGTCCCAGTACTGCGCCCTGGGGAGCAGCACTTGTGACCGGCCACCATCTGGATTTAACTCCGTTCACCACCAACCTCTGGGCTCAGCCATCCAGCCACTTTTTTACCCAGGGAACAGTATACCTGTCCAAGCCATGAGCAGCCAGTTTCTCCAGGAGAACGCTGTAGGAAAAGGTGTCAAAAAGGCTTTACTAAAGTCTGGCTAAACAACATCCACGGTCTGCCCCTCATCCACTAGGCTGGTCGCCTTGCCACAGAAGGAGATCAGGCAGGTCAAATAGAAACTGCCTCTCATAAACCCATGTTGGCTGGGCCTGATCCCTTGGTTGTCCTGTATGTGCTGTGTGAAGACACTCAAGATGATCTGCTCCACGACCTTTCCCGGTACCAAGGTTGGGCTGACAGGCTGGTAGTTCCCTGGGTCCTTCTTCTGACCCTTCTCATAGATGGGTGTCACATCTGGTAATTTACAGACAGCTGTGACCTCTGCAGTTTAGCCGGGACTGCTGATAAATGATGGAAGGTGGCTTGGTGAGCACTTCCACCAGCTCCTTCAGTACCCTAGGTGGATCCCATCTGGCTCCATAGACCTGGGTGTGTCTAACTGGTGTAACAGAATGCTGACCATTTCCCCTTGGATTATAGAGGCCTCATTCTGCTCCCTGTCGCTGTCTTCCAGCTCAGGGTGCTGCATAACCAGAGAACAACTGTTCTGGTTCTATTAAAGACGGAGACAAAGGTGGCACTAAGTGCATTAGCCCTTTGTCACTGTGTTCCTTCCTGCATACAATAAAGGATGGAGATTCTTCTTGGCCCTCCTTTTGTTGCTGGTGTATTTATAGAAGCATTTTTATTGTCTTTTATGACAGTAGTCAGATTAAGTTCTAGTTGGGCTTTGGCCTTTTTGATTTTTGTCCTGCATAACGTCAGGACATCCTTGTAGCCCTCCTGAGTGGGCTGCCCCTTCTTCTGAATGTCATAATCTCTGCTTTTTTCCCTGAGTTCCAGCCAAAGGTCTCTGTTCAGCCAGGCTAGTGTTCTTCCCTGTAAGCTCATCTTTAGGCACACAGGGACAGCCTACTCCTGTACCTTTAGAGATTCCCTCCATGAAGAATGTCCAGCCTTTCTGGACTCCTTTGCCCTTCAGGACTGCCTTCCAAGGGACTCTCTCCTAAAAGGCCAAAGTCTGCCATCTGGGAGTGCAAGGTATCAGTTCAGCTCAACTCCCTCCTTTCTTCTCTGACAACTGAAAATATAGTTTCGTAATTGCTGTGCTGAAGATAGCCTCCAACCATCACAGCACCTACAAATCCTTCTCTGTTCACAAAGAAGTCTGGTGGGGCACCTTCCCTAGTTGGCTCTATCACCTGTTTCAGGCAGATGTCTTCCACACACTCCAGGAATCTTCCGGACACCTTCCTCTCTGCTCTTGTATTTCCAGCAGACATGTTAAGTCAAAGTCTGCTATGACAACAAAGGCCAGTGATTGTAAGACTTCTCCCAGCTGCTTGTAGAATATTTTATCTGTCTCCTCATCCTTGTTGGGTGGTTTATAACAAATTCCCACCATGAAAAGCCTTGCTGGCCTTTTCCCTGATTCTTACCCGTAAACACTCACCCCTATCACCATCATTGAGCTCTAGACAATCAAAACACTCCCTACCATACAGGGCTACTCCACCACCTCTCTTTCTTTCCCTGTCCCTTCTGAACCATCTATAGCTATCCATTGCAGCACTGCAGTTGTGTGTCATCCCACAGAGTTATCATGGTGTTTCTGTCATGGGAATTATGTCATAATTTTCTAGATGCACAGCAGCTTCCAGCTCCTCCTGTTTGTTGTTCATGCTGCATGCACTGGTGTAGAATTGGGTTATTGATCCTGCCACCATTTTTTTGTGACTGTTCTCAAGCATTTCTGTGGTTTCTAACACATTAGTAACCCTTGAGCCTTTGCTGCCATGTAGATCTCCATCCCTTACCTCCTTTGAGATGGCAGATAGAAGGACCTCACTAGCACACTGTCCCTTAAACACTGGCATGACACCACAGGCTTATCTCTAGCAATCCTGGCTTTCTCCCTTTCCTCCTTCAAATGCAAATTAAAGCTCTCTAAACAAGACCTCTAACTCCGGAGCTAAGATCCTTTTATCCCTCTGAGACAGATGTACCCCATCTATCATCCATGGGCCTGGTATCCTGGTCAAAACTCCCAGAATTCTGCTGGAGTTCAGCATTGTCTTTTCCTAGAGGGAAAAAAAAAATTATATAAAAGCAGGATTTAAAAGAGTGTTGTGGGAATAGGAGTTTGTTGTTTTATTAACTTTCTCAACATTACATTTTCTCCTCGTTGGTTAGACTAGGCTGTTTTTCTTCCAGAGTTCAGGAACAAAAGTTAATCAATTGCTTAATGTCCAAAACAGGTAAAAATGTCCTCACTTAAACTTAAGTATTAATAAATTAACACTATTAATACTGTATAATACTATTAATACGAATAATACCAATACTAATACTAAAAATACTAATGATACTATTTTAATTTTAAGATGGATTTAGTTTACTGCTGATGGAATCCTTTTTACTGAGTTCAGGAAAAGATGAGTGGGGAAGGCAGTCAGTATTTTCTGAATGAAGGACTTGGAGCAGGCAAGTTTTTTTGTGGCTGAAGAAGAAAGGAAGAAACCAACTGTTCTGAGCTTTTAATGTGGGATCCTGTGGAACTATGCAAAGACTTTGTAGTCTGGTCAACATGGTTTAGGGGTACTTGTAAGGCTCTCTTGACTTGTGGACAAGTTTTACTGATTTTGGTTTTGGTCTGCATTGATATGATGACCTGTAACTTGAGGAAGTAAGTATTGACAACCAACTTGTTGGTTGTTATCATGGGAAGCACCTCTGGGTTTTTTTTTCATTAATAGTTTTTTGTTATTCAACTAACAACCGAATGATCACTTGCCTAAAATACCAATTCCAAAAAAAACTCTAACGTAACCATTTCTTCATCTTTGAGATAATGGATCTGTCTCAAGAGCAGATGATCTCAAGGCCTAGCTTTATTGACTTCATGTAGTGTTTATCGGGCTTTAGTTTGCATTTGGATAAATGCCGTTGATCCCAGTTTTAAAACTCCACACTTCTGCTGGGGTGATATGTGTGTGCACAAATCTAAGATGTATAAACTGAAAGTTTGAAGTACTCTTCAGAACCAGAATGAGAGTGTTTAAGAATTGTGGACATCAATCTAAAATGATGGAATAGTAACAATGGTCAGTGCCACCACCATGATAATTGTCATATTGAATCCGTTGCTGACAAATTTTCATGAATCTGCAAAAGAAGTAATTGCTTATCTTAAAGACAGAGCGTAATCAACACTAATTGAATCAAGTCAATATACTATCTTTTTAGGGTATTATTTGAAGCACTTCTGCAACAAATTGAATTCCACATGTGCTACTATATTGTGTAGTATCCTTTGTTTTGTTTTGTTTTTTTTTTTTGGTCTTTTTTTTAGATAAAGTTATTGTGGGCAGTTATATGGGATATCTCCGAATCTTTAATCCACATCCTGTGAAACCTGGAGATGAAGTACAGCCTGAAGACTTACTCTTGGAAGTGCAGTTGCAAGAACCAATATTGCAGGTGGAAGTGGGAAAATTTGTTTCGTAAGTAAATGATTGGCTATGTTGTTTATTAAAGTTTTAGATGTGATTTTCTTCCTTTGTTTGGGAGGGCAAGTTTCCAGTTTCCAGATGGACAACTATTAATCAAATCTATGAATCCTGTAGTATGCATTTGATCTGCTTCTTACATCATCTTGATATGAGAGAATTTTTACTTAAGGTATATGTGAAGGATAATCTGCCAGATACTTGTACAATTTTTTAGAGCATGTAGAACAGGAATAACTTTTTATTGAATGTTATCTTCTAAGGTATTAAGAAAACTTGACTAACTTGTTAGGATCTAAGATGTAATATTGGCCAGTTGTTTTCGTTTTGATAGAGAACAGAAGATCTTCAATTCCAAAGAATTTAGTGCAAGTAGATGGCCAGATAGAGGAAAGATAAAGAAAAGACGGCTCTAAGGAAAAGAGCTTATCTTTATCTGGCTGTAAGGGAATCTACTTAGAAGAACTTTATTTTAGAGTTTAGTTCCTAAAGGATTCATTTTAATTTTGAAACTAACTTTTAATGCTGCTTCATGAACTTTATTTTGAAAATTAGAGGAAAACCACGTACTAAACATGGGAAAGACTGGTTCTCTTGAGACCAAAGGGCACAAGCTGGAAGGCCTACATCAGCTGGAAATTGTTCTTTTATTCAAGTACTCATGGAGTGACCCTGTGCAAGAATTCCAATGCCTTACTCTGTGAAATGAGCTAAAACATTTTCTAGAGTTACAGCAGAAGTACTCTCTCTGCTGGAAATACTGCTTGGGTTTGGGGAAAGAAGTATGTGAGTGTTCAGATATTTCACACAGCTAGTACTAAAGTGAATCTTAAACAAAGTAGTGTCCGTGGCTGCTGAATAAGACTTGTTTGGAGCGGTGATCCTCATATCATCCTTCTGTGAAGGATTAACAGCACCTTGTTTGAAATGAGTTTCAATCTAAACTGGGTTGCTCTTGATATTTAAATCTGAAAATATGTCCTTAAAGGATTCATTTTGATTTTGAAATTAACTCCAAGTACTTCAGCATGAATTTAGGAAGATCAGTACTTTTTTATGCTAGCGTCTAACACCCAAACCTTTCCATTTGGTCCACACGAGAGCAATTTCAATATGTTACTTGAATTTTATCCTGTATAAATTTTACTTGGAATTTATCTAAAAATAGTGGTTTTTACCCTTTTTTACAGCGGTACTGAAGGACTTCATCTGGCTGTGTTGCATTGCCGAAAACTCTGTGTATATGCTGTTTCAGGTTAGTTTACAGATCTAAGCTTTCCAGTGATTTTAAGTGTATTCTAAAGTTTGGATTAGGTTAATTGTAAACTTGGTATATGCAGTGTTTGCTCATCATCCCTGAGGAACTGCAGTCATATTCTCTCACTTGAACTCGTGTATGAAGAGGAACCATCAGTAATTAGGTCGAGATATTTCCTAGAGGTTAACAGAGGTTTGCTGATCTGCTCAGTGCCTGACATGCTGTGATGTGTGTGATGGTCTGTGGTTTATAGTGATTGTAAACAACTAGTTCTCATTACAGTTTTAGGAGTGGATGTTACCGTTGAACATGTTAATGATCAAATGGTTGCATAATGCCAACTTACTTAGCTCTTTAAAAATAAACAATTACAACTATTTCTGAAATCAAACTCCAGATAATTTCTTAAAAACCCAGAACATTGGTAAGGTAGCCCACGAGAAGACAGGAGGTTAATACTGGTAAGAATGTGAAACCACTATGTTTTTTCTTATAGCCTCTTATCTCTACTGCCTTTGGCTGGTGATTCTATGTGATGTGTTCTCTCTGTGTGATGAGGCAAGTCACAAAATACCCATTCTGTGCGTTGATTTCTCTCTTCTGTATGCTTAGAGCAAAGCTAAAATTTAAGACATCTATTAATTGTACACTCATCTTCAAAATTCAATAGGCAACAGGGCATTTTTCGTTTTCTCTGTGCAGGGACATCTGTGGCTCCTCTGTCGTTACAAGAGCATGGTTTTCTTGTAGGAGCAGCTTGCTTTCTATTCACAGCCTTTTAGGTTACAACACATGGTCTATTTTCAAATCCTGTTTGCCTACCTGGAGACACCTCTAAAAATGGTCTTTGTTGAGAGGTGACACTTCAAGATCTACTCCAGTTTTCATACTTTCCCATCTCTGTAACAGTGTTTATGTCTTAGGTTTGTAGCTTACCAGTACAATTTTTATTAAAATAATAATTTATTTTAAAATTTGCATTAATGGCATACAACAGTGAGTCTAGAATTCTTTTCTAGGTGTAATTTGCTGTTTGGTCTGCATGGCTTAAGCAGTTAAGTAATAATAAAAGTAAAATTTTGCAATCCTTACTGGACTTTTCCTACTAATCTGTAAATGTACATGCTTTAATGGTAATTTCTGTCCTCTGAATGGATACTCTCAAACAAGCTCCTTTGAGAAATAATGATCATTATTTCTTTATGCTTCCATGGCAAATTACATTTTCATAAAGTAGAATCTTTACTTTCATTATACATCGTGGTACCCGTATCTGTTATTCATAATAAAATAACTATGCTGCTTCTCCTTAACAAATGAAAGCATCCTTCAGGACTGACTGAAGTATGGTCTGGATGTTTTATTAGAGGCAGAAAACCAAGACTGACAACTTTCTAACTTGTTTTTCATCAAATGTTGCTGATTATCTAGTTACTATTCAGTCAGGGATTTCCACCCTCATGTCTATTCCAGTCTTTTCCCTAATAGGGGCCTGATTTAGGGGTAATTGGTTAAAAGCTATATTTGATTTTAGTTGGAGAAATTGCTTAAAAGGTTAGCATAAACTACAGGTCTTTCACAGCATGTTGTTAAAGATGGTGTTGAGATAATTGTATAGTAAAGCCTTGGTAGGATTTAGCTTATGCATCACTCACTCAAAACACCTTTTTCCCAGATGGTGTGACTATTGAGAAAGGTTTGGTTTGGTTTTCTTTCTTTTTTTTTTTTTTTTTTGTTTATAGTTTTAGTCTTTAAGTAATACTTTATTCATGGGGTGCAGACTTTCAATTCTTAAAAGGTGAGCTTTAGTTTCCTTACAAAGACTTTCTGAATTTCTGCTGCTTCCCTGGCGGGGTCAGGAAGTTAAAATTCATGAAGACTTTTTCAGAGAATATGATGTATATCACAAAATTATTTTTGTTAGCATTTATTTGTCTTTTTTCTTTTATCTTTGCATTGTTGATCACAACAGTGTGAACCTCCATATCTCAAAGTCACTAGGATTAAGTTACAGTTTTTTCAGGTTGTTTACACTGCTACTCCTTTACTTCTTCCACAGTGTGTGGATCAAAGTAATAAATATATACTCTTCATTTTTTGTAGGAGCTCTGGGAAATGTGGAACATGGGAACCAGTATCAGATTAAGCTGATGTATGAGCACAATCTTCAGAGAACTGCTTGTAATATGACTTATGGTCCATTTGGTGGTGTAAAAGGTAAGGTCCTTGTTGTATATTCATTATCATTAGCTGTTTAACTGAGCACTGAAAGTTTGAAAGGCGACATGATGCTGCTGTCCAGAGGAAAACATCTTTCCATGAATGGTGGTACCTTTTACCTGAAGCATGTCGAAAATAACTGAAGTTAGAGTGAGACAAAGAGTATTAAATGCAGAATAGTTGTTTTCTCACATTTTGAACTGTAGATGAATTTACAAGGCTAATACTGATTTTAAAAAACATGACAGAATCCCTGGCTCTTCCCTTTTAAAATACTTTCACATCTGAAAATAATTGTTTTCTTCTGTGCTTCAATTCTCTTTTGCTTTTCTACACTTGCTTAAGTTAAAAAGTTAACATCTTCATTTGCTGAACCTAAAATACCCAGTGTCTTGAAAGATTTGTAATGCAGACTTCTAAAAAAATACTTAAACTTTGACTGGAAAAATGTAACAGTGGGCAATAATATTTATGGTGTGTTTGTAGATTTCAGTGAGTTTATTAGATACCAGTCTTTTTTGAACTTGTGGATGTTTTTGTGTTCCATGTGGAAGCATTTAGATTTGCTTTGCATTGCATCTCTTTCTGTTCAGAAGTAAAGTTTGCCCAACAGTACCGGGGGGTGGCAGTCAGCTACAAAAGTAGTGTCCCTAAGCTGTTGGCAGAGTGATAGTCACTTTCCAAGGTAGAAAGTCTTCTGGGTCAATATGGCAAATATGTGCAGACAGTCCCTCAGTTTTATGGCTGTAATAACCTTCTAGTAATAATGCTACAATGCCTTACCCTAAGCTCACGCTTGTCCCTGGGCTTCAATTCAGCTGACCAAAATTTGTACTGAGTGAAGAGATTTTCAGTTACTAATTTCTTAAAACCATCTTGGGGAACATGGTCAACTCACGTGGGTGAGAAGGTATTAATGCTATGAGTGTCTTGAGGAGTGAGTGTATAGAGCAAAAGCATATTCCTCTTAGTAGCAGAAAGACATTACGGAGATTCCTAAATCTGAGAAGAGGGGATAATGTGCTTTCTGGCATACTACAGTGGGATTGCAGGAACAAGTGTATAGGGGATCATAAACTAAGCATTGTGAGTGTTTGGAATGGTTCAGGATAAATAAAACAAGTACCCATGTACCACCCTGCAGTTCTGCAGGATAAACTCTCTGGATTTTTGACGTGCATGTTTGTTTACCATGGAGGTCCGAATAAAGGTCTGACCTCCAGCTCAGTCTTGATGCCAGACCTGTCTCATGAGCTGTGGTGCATGCAAGTAATGTAACGAAGAGGGTTTGTTTGCAAGCTAGGGAGACAGAAGGTACTGTTTACCTTAGAACCTACTCAGCCAGCCAAACAGTTTTCAACTCGTGGAATGGTCAAAATGAGGGCAAATCCTGACAAAGCAGCAAGAACTCTGGTTTTTCATAGTCTTCTAGTAGCACTTCTGTGTTAGCATGTCATGCAACTTTCCTTTTCCTTTTTTCTTCCCCATGTTCAAGTTCACATAAGCATATTTATTGCTGTTGGAAAAAGAATGATCTCAAGTCATAAATAAACAAGGAAGGCAGAAATTTGTATGATGTAAGGAATAATACATGTTCATACTGTAAAATCAAGATGCTTTCTGTTTAAGACCTAAATCTAGGAAAATTACAATGAATATTCAGGTACTTGATAGCAAGCTATTAAGGCATGTATTGAAACATCAGAGAAACTGGCAAAATGGACACTGGAGAAGGTTTGTTTTGAGAAATGAAATTATATTCTACTTTTTTGTAGATTTCCTGCACTGAATACTCTTTTTTTATGTGGCTTTTCTGGACTGTTTGATTAGATTTCCTATCAAGGATGTGCTTTTAATCTTGTCCCAAACCTTTTGCAGTGAATCTATTTCAGCTTTTTCTTTAGTATCATCTTTAGCATTCTGTTCTCTCCTTGAGGTTTAAGAGTGACAGTATTATGGTTTTATTTCCATCTTGCAAGACCATCCCTAGTGAAACAGAATGGAGGTCTATCAAGCATTGTTAAGTTTAGTAAACCAGTGCCTGTCCGGGTGTGGCCTACCATGCTATCTGTGTGTCTCTGTGTTTGGCACTTGTTCTGGGGTGCCACTGAGAGTCTGTAAATAAGTGAGTATTTTTTTTTTTACTATCAGCCTTCTGCTGGCTTCCCTGGAATTCTTTTCAGGCATCTGCTAGCAGTCTCTCTGACCTTCAGCAGAGGTTAATTCATGATGGTGGCGGTGCCGTAAGCGTGCAGCAGTGAGCTTGCTTTGCTCACAGTCTAACTTCTACACCCACTCTGGAAGCAGACTAACAAAACGTTAGGGAGAGTTTTTTATTCATTTCCTGCTGTTACTGCTGTGACTAGTATGTGTCTCATTGCTGTACTCAAGCATTTTTGAAACAACGTGGAGGTGAAAAAGGCACTTCACAGGTCATGTTTACAGAGCCTCTGAAGCAGGCACAGGAGAATGGCAGTTGAGCGGAAGGAGGAAAGCATGTGTACAGGGAAAGCACGCTGTGGGAGTGTTGGGGGTAGGGTGTGTGTCGGTCCCCCAGGAACATGATCTTGCGTCTGAGGAAGCAAAGAATGCTGCAGGAGTTAACACAGAGCACTTGATCTATGAAGTTGCTCAGTCCTGCTCAGATTTCGCTTGATGAAGGTTATGTTTTTTGTCTTTTTTATGGAGCTCTTAATCCTATGCCTTCAGTGGTAAAGATGCTCTTTCTGCCCAGCCATATGAGTAACACTGACAAAAGGAAAAAAATACTGAGTTTGTATTCATGAGGGGTATGGGTCAGGTGAGGAGCAAAGTCAGGGCTCTGAACTTTAGGAAACCAAACTTCCAGCTCTTAAAGGGTTAAACTGCACATCTCTTTGGCTGAAATGTGATGGAGATGTAAAACATACAAAGTACAACTGTCACTTCTCAACTGTTGATTTTTTGTCTCTTGTATTAAGAAAAAGGCTCTTACAGATTTCTCTGTGGAGAGAATTGTGAAGTAAAGAAACCTGTTTTGTAGCCTAGTTGCTAAATTTCATTCTTGCTAGTGTCTTCAGATTAATGATTTGATCTCTGAACAATTTTAACATTTGGAAGAATTGACACAGATGTTCTCATAACAAGAAGAGATGAAGGAAATCAACAAACTCGTTTATTTATTCTCATCATAGAAGGTCGAAACCTAAATTAAAGAAACTATTAAAGCTATGGAATAAAAAAAACAAAGACTGAAAGTTGACCAGTGGCTTGGATAGATTAACAGTATGCATTTTTCTTACAAGTAGCAGAGTGTGAATTGTGGTTGTCGCCACTAGATGGTCCTCTCATTACAGTTACTGGTTAGTAGGCAGCATCTCTAAAGCTGCATTTATCCTTGAACTGATTCTACAGGCGTATTTACTGCAAGACTTAAAAGCACTTTCTGCAAACCTCTATAGCTAAAAGTGTTTTATTGATTGAAACAAAATGTATTCTGTTGGTTGTAGAACTTCAGCAAAAAGGCAAAATGAATATTAAAAGGCCAGGGATGTGAAAAATAACAATGAAATCCCTTATAAGGTTAGCTGGAATCCTAAATAAAGCTAACGGAAATGTTTAAAAATAGTAGATGGGAAACACCTACAAAGATGAAATACAAGTCAAGCACAGTATAGGCAGGGCTAGTTGTGACTTATAACTTTAAAAATGTGTGGCCAAGGAAGGGATTATAATGCAGAACTTTACATTTCTTTGCTGCTTTAGCTTTATGTTTGTTCCTTGCCGTCTCTGAACACTAATGCTAAAATGTAAACGAAAAACTATCAAGAAGGGACATAGGAAGATCTACTATTCTTTTTATATTTAAAAAAAAGTGTGTTGTTAGTCCAGACTTTCAAAAGTAGAAATTAACTTTTAAGACGTTGCCTTTGTTGTTTAGAATGCATGTCTCCTTTCCATATTTCTGAACTCTTCCTCATGATCTTAGAGCTGTAAGTTGAGTTTGTCATCCAAAGCTCCAATTCTAGCGTATGAGTTGTTTTAGAAACATGATTCATGATAAAATTATGAGTCAGTAGTGCTGAACACTGTTTCTTAACCAAGTGAACTCTTAGCCTAGCCACAACATGTAAATGAGTAATGAACAGATTATTAAACTTCATGTTTTACTTCAGATGTAAAATTTAAAGAACTTGAGTGTGCTCTACCTTAAGTTCACTTGATTTTTTTTAGAAGAAAGTGAAGGTGAAAAACGATAAATTTTTCTGATTTATGTTGTATCCTTACCTATGGTGAGGACTCAACTCTATAAAAATTGTAGTTTATATAAACCCGTTCATCACATAATTGTTATAAGGTTAGGTTATACTATTACGGCATCATGCAGTTGGGCTACCTGAGGTTGCTGTGCTAACGATTCAACTTTTAGTATATAAAGTGATGTTTGCTGACAGTTTTCAGTATCTTGGAAAGTATTTTCTGGTTTCACAGCTGTAGTATGTTGTTCTGGGTCAGTGGTATTTGACTCAAGCTCATCATTTAAGATGATGAGCTCATTAGAGAGGTTAAGTTTGGAGGCAGCCTGGGCTGTAGCAACCACATCTCGGTTGTGATCTCAAGGAGGGTGGGCCCGGTGAGGCATGAGGTCAGGACCCTGAATTTTGGAAGACTGAACTTCCAGATGTTTAAGAAATTGGTGAATAAGATCCCCTGAGGAAACTGTCCTTAGGGACCAAGGAGCTGACCAGAGCTGGCAGCTCTTGAAGGACACTTAGATCGCAGAGCTCTCCTCCCCAGTCAAGCAAGGCCGGCTGGACACCAGCAGGAATGACCGAGGATCTGCTCCTCAGACTGAGGAGTGAGAAAGAAATACACAGCCAGTGGGAACAAGGACAGGTGACCTGGGGAGAGTACAGGAGTATGGTTCAGATGTGTAGGGAAGGGATCAAGAAAGTCAAAGCACTGATGGAACAGGACTTGGCAAGGGATATAAAGAATTACAAAAAGTGATTCTGCAAGTACATAGGTGAGAAAAGAAAGGTAAAGGAGAGTGTACCTCCTCAATAAATGACAAGAGAGAACTGGTAACAAATTTGGAGAAGACTGAGGTACTCAGTGAGTTCTTTGTCTGTCTTCACTGACAGATTTCCCAGACCTCTCAAGTCCCTGAACCTCTAGTGGGAGTTGGGGGAGCAAAGTCCCTCCCACTGTAAGCAAAGAGCAGGTTTGAGACCACCTGATGAAACTGAATAGCCACAAGTCTGTGGAGCCTGATGACAGGCATCCCAGGATCCTGAGGGAACAGGCCAATTTTGTTGCAGAGCCATTCTCCATTGTATTTGAAAAGTTATGGCAGTCAGGCAAAGTCCCTGGTGACTGGAAAAAGAGAAATATCTCTCCTATTTTTAGAAAGGGAAGGAAGGAAGATCCATGGAACTACAGACCAGTGAGGCTCTCTATGCCTATGAAGATCGTGGATCAGATCTTCAAGGAAGCAATGTTAAGGCAGATTGGAGGTGACCTAAGATAGCCAGCATGGCTTCACTAAGGGCAAATCTGGTGGCCTTCTGTGATGGAGTGACTGCAGTGGTTGAAGGGAAGACTGACTGATGTCATCTACCTAGACTTCTGTAAGGCCTTTTACATCGGCCCGTGTGGCATCCTTATCTCCAAATTGGAAGGACATAGATTTGATGGATGGACTATTTGGTGGATAAGGAATTGTCTGTGTGGATGCAGCCAGAGACCTGTGGTCAATGGCTCTATCCAGGTGGAGGCTGGTGAAGAGGAGTGTCCCTTAGGGAGTGGTGCTCTTCAATATCTCCATCGATGATGTAGATGGTGGGATTGAGTGCTCTCTCAGCAAGTTTGCAGGATGACACCAAGCTGTGTGGTGCAACTGACACACCTGAAGGATGGAACAAAGAGAAGACAATAGTTTGGAAAATGACTCCTCCTCCTACTTTAGCAGTTTCTGTTGAATGGATTAGGGGTCAGCTAGCTTATAGCTGTTGGCCTAAGTCCTTCTACATCTTGAGAAAGAGCCCATATACTTCTTGTATCTGACTGTTCTTAAAAGGAGAGATTTATTGATGTGGAGCCTGCTTATAAGCAATGGTGGTATTATGCTTTTTATAGTGAAAGAAAAATGCCCTTATTGCTGCTTTGAAATTCAAAGTGTGCAGAGCAGGCCACAATTTCATTCTTTGCCTTTTTTTGCCTTGAGTCAGATTGTTGATTTATGTTTGAGGAAAGTATATGCAATAAATTTCTACTGAAGTGATGAAGAGAATGAAGAAGTGCTTTAAAGTAAAGCCAAAACCACTATTACTTGAAACTTAGGCAGCTTTACAGTTTATCACAGATTTCCTGTGGTCAATTGTGCATTAGACTGAATGGTGGGCAGGATAGTGGCTCATGTATGAACAAACAACAGTGTGTAAGTGAATGCTAAACAACAGGGTGTAAGTGAATACTGAAATTCTATGCTTTAAGGAGTGGTGTATGAAGTGCAGGTTTCCTGAGCTGTTGTCTGAATTGCTTAGGAAGTGTGTGAATGATCACATGCTGTAATAGGAGGATGACCTTTCCCAGGTGATGATTGAGTTCTGTGATTGTTCTTCAGGGCATAAGTGGCACATTAAGGTGGGTGTATGAACACTCTTAACACTTCCAGTTTTCTTTTCCAATTTTTTTTCAGTTTTGAAGATTTTGTCTTCTATTTAAGAACTAAAGAAACAGCACATTGATAGCTTACCAGTGGGACACACAATCTATTGGGTTACTCTTGAAAAGAATACTAATTTTATTTAGTGAGAGACAGAAAGTATAGTGTAATAACCTTGCTTTCTTACTTGCTGAATTATTTTTGAATGGTGTTTACTTATAGATAATGGCATTGCACTGCAGAAGCACTATTACTTCTTTGTGTGATTCCAGAAAATATTCTTGCATTATCTAGTAGTTAAATAATAAGTGAATTCATCCTGATTTTATATAACCTCTTCAAATGAGTTGATAAATGATTTAGAATTGGATCCTCCTAATAATGCACAAGTCTTGAAATTTACTTTTTATTCTGAAACCTTAATGCCTTAAGTTGGCTTCCAGAGTAGTTCAGATTTATTTGAAGTTGTTCGATGGATACTCTACCAATAAAAGTGAATAATAAAACAATAGCAAAGGGGAGGAAAAAACAAAATACAGCTTTGATGTGAAAAAGTTACAAGCGAGAAAGTGTGAAAATACCTTGAACCTATCTTTTTCTCAGCAAATGGCCTTGAATTCATTTTGCTTTTATTATAGCACTGGCCTTGAGGCAAAGTATGTTTGAGTGTTACCACAAAGAGGGTGCTGTACGGAGGAATTTTTTTAATAATGAAATACAACATATGCATAAACCATGCAACCTTGTAACAGGAAACTTTGTAAGAAGGGTAGACTGTGCTTAACTTTTCCACAATTCTGCAAGAATGAATTTTATTAGGTGTTGGTCAGAAAAAAAATTATCAACTGGGTTTTATGTTGTAAGGTTAAATGATTCTTATGACTATGTTTAAATACAGGAGCAGTATCAGTTTGGACTTTGATTTATTGGCTAGTTCTGTTAAGGAGTAGAATGTCTAACTGTTGCCTTCCTGTTAAATTGCTTCTGCATAAGGACAGATTATTTGAAAGAACTGGACTTCTGAAGCTTTTTCATGGAATAGATCCGCTGATACCTAATTCTAATTGGTTTCTGACATAACTTTGGAAACCTGCTAGTATTTTGTTTTTTTCCTTTTAATAATGGAGTTAGAACATATTCTCTAAATTGAACATGTGAATGGAAAAATAATCAGGGAAAATGTTCTCTGAACCTCTTACCATCCATTTCCTTTTACCTTCTTCAGCTTCTCTTAACACTAATGATTGTAGCCTAATGCTCATAGCCTAACTGAAATAAAAATTCCCATTGCCTTCAGTGTGCCACAACTTTGCCTCAATTATAAATTGCTAGATATTTAATCTGCATTTTGTGCAAACAAAACACTGTAATTAAAATGAAGTAAAACCTGTTGTAGAAATGCACAACTTTGGGACCAGGGGTATATGTAAGTGAAAGACTTGTTTTTCAAAACTTTGGTAAATTCTGTATGATACTTTTTTTTTCATTTCCTTTGTTGAAGTATGGTTACCCAAATGTGTGCAATCATTGTGCACTGGTAGTATAAAATGTTTTGTATCTTACACGTGGGGTTGCGGCTTGTGCAGTGCTCCTGCCAAGAATCAGTGAGTGCCAAGGCAGAACAATAATTACCTCATATGTTTTTAATAGTACATGTATATTAATAATGACCCAATCTTGCATTTGTCTTTTTGCTGACATGTTGTTGACTCATATTTAATTCATCATCCTACTCTAATCCCCAAATTCTTCTTCTTAGTGCTATTGCCTGCCATTCTCTGGTTTCCTGTGAGTCAATTGTCTGAGATCACATCAGATGTTTTACTTAAGTTTAGAAATACTGTCTCTGAAGTTTAGAAATGAAGTATATGTTATTACCCTGTCTAATAAATAGTTTGGCATGATGAATTTTCTGTTGCTGCAAACCTATGTACAGCTTTGTTATTTATATATATGTACTTTCTTATTAAGTGTTCCAGCATTTCTTGTGCATGCATTTGTGTAAGATTTGTTTGCTGCCCTGTATTTTTTCATCTAAAAGAATGCAGTACTGGTTTCTAACTATTTAGTCTGTTTTGTCATCTCAAATGTCTTTCAGAAATGTGTGTATGTAGCTTTTCTGTAATGCTGTATATAATTGTACTTTGGGTTATTAAGTTTGGTGCAAATCATTCTTATAAAAAAGTCACTCTACTATATCACTGTTGTGGTTTAATCCAAGCCAGCAACTAAGTACCACACAGCTGCTCACTCACTTCTTCCCACCTCATCTGGGTGGGATGGGGAGGAAGATAAGAAAGAGGTAGAACCTGTGGGTTGAGATAAGAACAGTTTAATATTTGAAATAAATCAAAATATTGTAATAATTAAAATAATAATAATGAAAAGAAGAGAGAGAGAGAAATAAAAGCCAAGAAAAACAAATGATGCACACTACAACTGCTCACCACCCGCTGACTGATGCCCAGCCTGTCCCCCAGCAGCAATCAGCCCCTCACAGCCAACTCCCCATCATTTGAGTGTTCGCTGTGTGCTTCCAACAGTCTTAAAATACAAGACAACAAATTGTTCCTGCTTGTTAAACCTGTGGTGTCTTTTCTGAGGTTGCCAAAAAGTCAACCAATAGGATGGTGATTTTTTTTTGATAGAGATGTAATTCACTGACTCATTTGACCACAAATTTAGAGTTAGGCTTTTCTGTATGTTGTTTTCTAGATTAGGATATATGTAGACAAATGATCTGAATGTGAAAGTTATCTGTGTTTCCTTGGTGGCTTTGAACATATTTAGTCAACCTGTTTGTTTTTAATTTTAAGGGGATATTTGAAACTTGTTCAAGAGATATAGGAGCTCCCTCTAATACTTTGTACAGTAAACTATTTTTGTGTCGTAAGATTCAGACTGTTCAACTTTGTTATAAACTACTTTCAATGAGTTCTTTGGATGTGACTGCAGTTATTCTGGAGAGGATTCTTCAGCAAATGTCTTCAACAATTCTCTAGCTTTCTGCCCATTGCCACTTGTTCTGTTGCTTGGCACCACCAAGGAGAGCCTGGCTCCATCCTCTTGGCACCCTTGCTTCAGATACTTGCAGACATACTTATAGACATATGCCCTCTCAGTCATCCCTTCTTGAGGCTGAACAGGCCCAGCTTCCTCAGCCTTTCCTCGTAAGAGGGATGTTCCAGTCCCTCTGTCATCTTTGTTGCCCTCCACTGGACCCGTTCCAGGAGCTCCATGTCTCTGTTATACTGGGGAACCCAGAACTGGACACAGGGTTGAGTAGAGGGGCAGGATCACCTCCCTTGACCTGCTGCCAATGCTTTTCATAATGCATCCCAGGATACCATTGGCCTTCTTGGTCACAAGGAGACACTGCTGGCTCATGTACAACTTGCTGTTCACCAGGATCCCCAGGTCCTTCTCTGCAGAGCTCCTTTCCAGCCTGTACTGGTGCCTGAGGTTATTCCTCCAACATGCAGGACCTGCCCATTCCTCCATTGTTGAGATCCCTCTGAAGTACTGCACAGCACTCTGGATGTCAGCCACTGCTTCCAGCTTTGTGTCATCAGTGAATCTGCTGAGGAGGCATCTGCCCCTTCATCCAAGTAATTCATGAATATGTTAATCAATACTGGGCCCAGTATTGAATCCTGGGAGACAGTGCTAGTTACAGGTCTCCAACTAAACTCTGCCACTGATCACAACCCTCTGAGCGCTGTCATTCAGTCGGTTTTCAATCCACCTCACAATCCACTCATCCAGCCTACACTTCCTGAGTTTGCCTACGAGGATATCATG
This sequence comes from Myiotriccus ornatus, assembly GCA_036023395.1. NCBI lineage: Eukaryota > Metazoa > Chordata > Aves > Passeriformes > Tyrannidae > Myiotriccus > Myiotriccus ornatus. The sequence continues at coordinate 45,725,934 of JAYRBT010000082.1, forward strand.
GAAGATAGTGCCAAAAACCTTGCTAAGTCCAGGTAGCCAACATTAACTGCCCTCCTCCATCTATCCATTAGTTTTCCCATTGGAGAAGGCAATCAGGTTGGTTAAGCGTGATTTCCCTTTGATGAATCCATGCTGACTACTCCTGATCACCTTGTCTTCTAAATGCTTAGAGATGATCTCCAGGATGAGTTGTAACATCTCCTTCACAGGAATTGAGGAGAGGCTGACTGGCCTGTAGTTCTCTGTGTCCTCTTTCTTGCCTTTTTGAAGACTACGGTGACATTGCCTTTCTTTCAGTCCTCAGGAACCTCTCCTAACTTCCATGAGTTTTCAAAGATGATTGAGAGCAGCCTAGTAATGATACCCATCAGTTCCCTCAACACTTGTGGGTACATTCCATCAAGGCCCATGGACTTGTGGATCTCAGCTTTGACTAAACGGTCTCTAAACCTCCTCAGCTAAGGGAAACCAGACCTTCTCCCTGGTCTCCTGGATCAGGAATTCCTGAGGGTTGACCTTGTCAATGATGACTGTGGCAAAGAAGGTGTTCAGCATCCCAGCCTTCTCTGCAACCTCTGTTGCAAGGGTACCTGTTCCATTCAGTAGGGGCCCCACATTTTCCCTAGTATTCCTTTAGTTACTGATTTATTTGAAGAAGTCCTTCTTGTTATCCTGGATATCCTTAACCAGATTTAGTTCCAAATGGGCCTTGGCCTTCCTTGTTGCATTTCTGCATATATCTGCATATATCCCATAATATCTGCATAATATCCCTATATTCATCCCAGGTGGCCTGTACCTGTTTCCACCACATGTATCTCCTGCTTATGTCTGAGTTTTGACAGAAGGTCCTTGTTTATCCATGCAGGTCTCCTACGTCTTTTGCTTACTTTCTTGCCCATGGGAATGCACTGTTCATGAGCCTGAAGGAAGTGATCCATAAATACTGACCAGCTCTCTTGGACCCCTCATCCCTCTAGGGCATGTTCCCATGGGATTCTTCCAAGAAGGTATCTGAAGAGGACAAAGTTAGCTTCTTGAAGGCCAGGGTTGTGATGCTAGTCATTGCCCTGCTTCTGCCTCGCAGGATACTAAGTTCCACGACCTCTTGGTCACTGTAGCCAAAGCTGCCCCCAACCTTCACCTCTCCAACCAGACCATTCTTGTTAGTTAGTATAAGCTCCAGCAGCACACCTTACTTCATCGGCTCCTCCACCCTCTGTATCAGAAAGTTATCATCAGTTCTTCCCAAGAACCTTCTGTATTGTTTGTGCCTCACTGTGTAGTTCTCCAGCAGATGTCAAGGTGATTGAAGTCCCCCATGAGAACCAGGGCCTGTGACTGTGAGGCTGCTTCCAGCTGTCTGTATAAGACCTCATCTGCTTCCTCCTCCTGATCGGGCAGCCTGTAGCAAACACCCACACCAGTGTCATCCTTACTGGTCTGCCCTCTAATCCTAACCCGTAAACTTTTGAATCACTCATCCTCCCTGAGACAGAGCTTCACACATCAAAATGCTTTGGGAAGTGCTTAGGAATCATGAAGCTTCTTAGTCCAAGGACACTATAAAAGGAGAAGTAGGAGAAAAGATGGGGAATTTCACTGGGTTGTTCTGCTTGGTTATAAGTTTGCAGGTCTATCTTAAATGGAATTTTAAAGATGATAGATTTATTGTATGGTGGTGCCTTAAGATCTTACTGATAACTTTTGGAAATACCTAAAATACTGCAAAATAGGGCCTATATTCAACTTCAGCTGAACTCAATGAAAGGTCTGCTTTTGATTTATCATTCACTAAAAAAATCCATGTGCCCTAACTATTCAGTCAAATGTTACTGATTTGAAAGGGCAACTGCTGACAGTACTTGTTTATGGGAGATTTGTGAGTTCAGTAAGATGTTCTGTAATATTTATATAATGTATGATATAACTTGTATAACTTCAGATGAGGACAGTTGGACACTGGAAAGGTTCACAAACTAGAATTTCTCCTACTTGCTTTAGAAAATGTGTACGCTAGTATTTTAATGGCTGGATGAATGCAGAGCTCTTAGAAGAAGATTTCTGCAGCCACTAGGGCCTGAAAAACAGTTACTGAACAAGCTATGGCAACAAACAGAATTTAAGGAAAAAGAATTCTACCATATCTTCAGGAGCTGTCATTATTCAGGCTACATCTTTGCATACAGCCATTCTTCCCTGAATGGCTAATGTTCATTTTTGTTTTGTTTTTTTTTCCAAAACCCCCTCTGTAATGAATCTGTTGTATTGAAAAAGAGAACAACTTTGTATGATACTGCTTTCACAGCTGCCTGAACGTTTTTCCTGAGACTATTTCTTGAGCTAGATAGAAATATCCACTTTTGAATGTGGAAAAAATTCTCTGCTTCATATGAAGGTTGTAAGAAACAAATTTTAGTATTATAATCTGTTTAGGGGAGGAAACTTCATCTTTCCTGTCTACACAGTGTCAAATGCCATGTTTCTTTCCATAGGAAATTTTGTGTGTTGGGTATTGCAGCTATGATACTTTTGGATCTCTATACTACGTGCCAGTCTTTTGTGCTCCTTTGAACCATAGTTGTGTTCTTGTTGTGAGGGTCCTTCCACCACCTCAGGCTAATGTAAAATTTAAAGGGATCATTCCCAAGTTGCATAATTAACCATGTCATCTTCTGTGGTAAGAATTGAATGAAGAATAGGAGGGTGTATCACAGGTCTCTAAAGGATTGATTGTGCCAGTGAGGTCTGATTGGCCTTTGGAGATACTTTAATAGTTGAAGATTCCTTTTCCATCTAAAGTCCTCCTTTATGCTTTATGGCAGGCAGAAATCTACAAGAGGTTGGGTAGAGGGAATGCAGCTTGGTGGCTGAGAGAAGCAAGAATATTCTTTTTCTCATGGCAGCTCTGGCTGTGTGCTTTACTATGACTTGACTGGGGAGGCTTCTTACTGAGCGGGCTGTTGCAGAGAGAGCATCTCTTGTACTCGGACTTGTGAATATATTTTACTGCAATACTTTAATATCTGGAAAGGATTAGAAAATAATTAAAGCTAACATCAGTAGAATAAGGATTTAGTGTTTTTTCCTGAAACACTTTCCTTAGTTTCTCTTGAAGTTTTTCTCTCCCTTTCCACTACTCTATTTTTATTTCCTTCCTGTTGGAGTGATTTTTCAATTCCAGCAAAAGAAGCACTTAGTCTCAGTTGGAACATATGTACACTTTGTGCATCGTTTGGGATGAGTACTTGCATTAGCACTGAGCAATGCAGGGCATTTTTCCTTGTCCCCTTTATGTCTGTTCAGGGTGTTGCACTGCCTTGGTGCTGCTGTCAGATCCTCTGACCTAGAATGAATGGCTGCAGCTGAAGTTCTGAATTGTGATCCCTTCTGTAGTAAAGCAAGGAGCAGTGACCAGACCACCAGGCTAGTAAATTCAGAGTTCTTTCTGAATGTACACTGACACGTGCTTCCTGCGTTGGGTTAGGGAAGTAAACTAAGACTTGCCTTTTACTAGGTGTACAGTGTTTTAAGAACTTATTTTCTAACTTATTTTCTAGTGGTTTTTCCATTAATCAGAACTGAATCCTGAAGTGCTTTTCTCACTGTTGACCCAGATCTGTTTTGCTAAAGGAGCTACACTCAGCAGCAAGTAGAATTGTCCAAAATAGGTTTGAACTAGAGGAGACTTTGTTGTCTACGCTGGGAGAAATTTTCCAGGGCAAATTTCAATGATGAAGTAAAAGGAAAACATACTTGCTTGTTTCAAGTCAGGACAGGATCTTCTCTTCCAGTATATGGGAATGCAGTTTATGTGCATCACTTCACTGGTCAGTGCATTGTGGATTTAACTTTTTTATCATATTAGGAAAACATTTCCCACATAAGGGCTCTTAGGCTCCTGTATTGAGGAGCTTTTGATTACCATCGAAGGCAGTTAAAGTTTTCGCACTTGATGTCCTCCTAAAGTATGTAACTTTATGAAGCTTTTTCTGATTTCCAATTTATCCCACTGTAGTTTTCATTGCATAATTTCACGTGGTGCTCAGGCCTTGTGATTACATAATGTACTTTTTATGAAAATGATTTGGTGCTAGAGAGTAGAGGAAGTCATTAACATGCAAAAAACTTGAGCTCCAAAATAGCTTTAATTAGAAGCTTATTTCAAAGGACTACCACCTGCCTCTCATTTTGTCGTTGCATTAGCTCTAAAAATACATTGTGGTTTAAAAGTGTGACGTAAATGTATTCGTATTCTGCTAGAATAACAAAACTACAAAACAACAGTAGCTAGACTTGTGCTTAAAAGTAACACTTTCTGGCGGAGGGACATTCCTCTTGAGACACAAGCTGCTGAAACTGTGTAGAGTACACTAAGTGATTCCATCTGATATGCAGAAAACACTGTGGTTTATATTTTCACTTTATAAATGTGTCACTGGCAAAGCCAACTGGCTGCAATAAGCTTTTTTGAAATGGACATTTCTGGCTGAGTTTTTGGAAGACTGCATTTCTTAAAGTGAAACATAAAAACTCCATTCACTAGCTACACATTAAAAACAAATGGCTGAAGGAAATAAGTTGACCTATAAAAAGCTGGGAAATAAGAGTTCATATACAATTTAATTTTCTTTAATTAAGCTTTACATGTAATTATTTGGATAACTGGAGTTTGATCCACTTGTACAAGCTAGTTAAAATCCAAATTTGAAAATTAGTGAGTAGGAACAACACAAATATGACGAACAAAGTGGTGGGTATATTGAGAAGTGCTGCTGTGCTTTTGAAGGCCCAAAGAGTGATTGCTGATTCAGTCTTATGTGCCTATATTTGTTTCTTCAGGCAAGTATGGTTCAGTACTGCAGGATGCTTAGAGACCTTTGGACTGCTTTAAAGAGCTTGTCATATTATGTCATGTCGTAATCAATCATGTCACTACTCTTAAAACTGAAGAGATTGTACAAAGATTGGGGTTATGCATGCTAAAGATCACAGAATCACAGAGTATGCCATGTTGGAAGGGACCGATGAATGATCCCCGGTTTGGTATGACATGTAGCTTCATATATATTGCAGGAGGTGCTATAGTTTTTCTGTTCATCATTTCATGATGTAATAAAATTGGTAAGAATAAGGTTAATATTTATGCTATAGAGGAGAGCAGAAGCTATTATTATTTGTAACTTATTGCAAGTGTTGAGGTGTTACTGCTTGACTTTTTTTTTGTTATTTGAATTGTAATATGTCTACTAGAGTATTCACTGCATATCAGTTGTATCTGCTGTAGTTGTCATCAGAAGGGTAGAAATGAACAACTTAACTGCATATTTTAGGCAAGCTTAAGCCCTAAAGATTATGATCAGTAGTTGTCTTAAGATAGTACTACTATCAGTGTAACCAGGAGTACCATAAATTTAATTCTTTTACAAAATATGTAAGATTTCTGTGCTAGTAAGAGCGTTCACTTTACAATTAAATGTCTTTTTCTTTAGATCTTGTATCAAGCAATATTTAGAACTTTTCAAATCTGAATAGCAACATGGAGACATTAAACATAATTACTGTCTTAATTTTTTCATGACTTAAATGATTTTATGCACAGGTTTAATTTTTCATTCTTGGTTGTTTTTTTTTTCTCCTGATTTTATCTATATATTTCTAAGGAAGAAGTATAGAAAAATAGGAAGCCTTAAGAAAACAGAAGTAATAATATGTTCTACTGTGCCTTCTAAAAAAACCTTCAAGGTGATCTGTAATCAATTTTGTCTTCAGATTTCAGGTCCCAGGGAGTTCCATTGAAGTTAGGCACTGAAAGCTAAGGCTCTAGAAATAGAGCAGAGAGCTGCAGACTTTTCTGTAGCACACTGCTGATGGTAGGAGAAGTCATAGGAGACTGTGGAAGGGGATTTGAAGATTCCCTATACCCAGACTTAGTGTTGCATTCTTGATAAAGGTGTAAAATAGAAGTATTATCTAACTGAGCAGTTAGATAATGTAAAGTGTTGAGAGGGTTTTCAGTATGCCTCTGAATGCTGAATGTGAACAGATGTGACTTTGAGGTAACAGATGTAGAATAATTGTGGTCACATAGACACCTGGATTATGAAGTGCTGTTTTCTTGCAAGCCAAATAAAAATGCCATTAGTTATTTGTAGTAGGCAGTAACTATACTTTAAAATAACCATGCCTGAGAGACTGTGGTGGCAACCACTGGGTTAGCACCTTTTACTGGTTATCAGTGTTTGTACAAGTTTCTCAGAGAACTTCTACTAGGTAATGATAATTTTATACAGCTGACTAACTCATATTTTTTCTAGACTGTATCACCAGTGTGACAATAATGTCAACAACTGTTGTGGAGTGGAAGCTAGGTGTCATTAATGTTGATAGCATACCAGTGCAAGAGTTCTCAAGTTTCTCTGATGGTTTCTACTTGTTGCTGATCCAGGAGCATGTAATAGGACTAAATCCTATGAAATTTCACGGTTTAGAGGAACAGATTTCTACAAGAGGTGCCTTGGAGTAGACCAGAGATGAAAGATAGAATGCCTTCTTTGAATGCTGGATTTGAATGATTCTTCTCTTGACATGATCTAGTCCACTCCCTTCCCAAGCAGGTTCACTTAAAAATTGCCCAGGATTGTGTTCCATTGTATTATCAGCATGTCCGTGGGAGTACAGTCTGCACTTTCTGGAGTGCAGGTTCCAGTGTTTGCTGACCTTCACAGTAAAAAAAATAAAATTAAATTTTTATGTTCAGGTACAGTTCATGTGATACAGTTTGTTACTGTCGACTTTAGTCCTGTAACTGGGTGCCACAGAGAAGAGTCTGTCTCCCTTTTGTCTTTTCACTAGACAGATTCAACTTTGCCTCAACCAAATTAACAACATGAATTGTACTTCCAAATGTTCTTCTTATCGAATGGTTAACATTTGGGACAGAGTTTCAAGTACGTATTGTGAGTTACATGCAGAATGTGGAAAGGTGGGGAGATCTAAATTTTTAGAAAATGGTAAAATTTGGGAAACGGATGAGGGAGGAGGGCAGGTGGAAAGGACCCGGATGCTTCACCTTCCTTTCATTTTTTTTTAACGTTTCTTACCCTCAGCTAAATTTTTATTGTGTATTTTAATCACAAGCACAAGTAACATGATGTACTTCTGGCCTTTTACACTGCTATTTATTTTTAAGTAGTTAAAGTTTCTATGGCGAATCGCATTAGAGATGAACAATGTTTTGCACTGTACATTTGTTACTTTCTCAGATACCAAATATCTTTATCATTTTTGTTACCTTTATGTAACTTTAAGAATAAAGTTTTAGCCTATTTTTGGGGCTGTTTTTGCTTCACCTTCCTCTGTTAGGAAACACTAATTAAAAGAGGGTGGAACGTAGTGAACAAACAGTTTTTTGGGGTCATCCATGCAAAAAGAATCATTCCTGAGAGACAATAAAGTATTTTAATCGAGGTGAATAGACTTTTTGGATTACAAGTATTCCATGTAGCATTTGCAAGATAAGTGGTTATCTCTGAGTTTAGGAGAGACACATCTATCACCTTCAGGAATTGTTAGTCTTAATGATATAGCATTTTAAATGCATAAAAAAATATTGTTTGTTTGAATTTTTACCCTGCATATGAAGTGCAAACTGCATTATCAGCTTCTGATCTCAGAATTTTTCCCAGTGAGACTTTGAATTCAGATTGGTGTGCTTGAGGCCTGACAAGCCATGTCTTAAGTCCTGTCTTGAGGCTGCTGAATAATGGATGAGACTTGAAGTAATTTACTCCAAGCTGAATTTTTTTATTTCATATTTTTTAGTCTTTCTGGTAATACAGAGTAGGCCTGGTTTGTATTTTCTTTCCTTGAAGACAGAAAATGTGAATGTAAAATGTGAAAAACACTACCACTGTATTATTTTCACAACAGTACATATTTGTAGGACTTTCTGTTGTGTTGTTTCAGTAGACTTGAAAGAGTAGAAAAGGTTATTTTTAAACCACAGTTGTTATGACTCCTTGTAAGGTATGGAAGCATTTAACAACCAGAATAATGTGGTGTTTTGGGAATATTGAAACATTTCTTTAAACTGAAATTGTAATAGTTATATCCTTAGGAATTTGATTTGAAATAAAATATCTTATTTTTTTTGCTTTCTAATATACTCTAAATGTTATTTCCCCAAAAATCTAGTTTGCTCATTTTAGAAAGTAAGCTTTTATTGAGGTTGGAATATTTAGTGTTCTTCCTCATAGTAAACACTCACATATATGAAAATGGATCTTATTTTTGTTAGGATTGCTTATGCTTACAATTTTAATTTACTGGCAGTTTAAGCTTTAAAACTATATAAATAACTGATTTGTTTTCTTTGTATTTCTTTCTATTGCTTTCCTTAGGTCGAGATCTGATATGCATACAGTCCATGGATGGGATGCTTATGTTGTTTGAACAGGAAAGCTATGCTTTTGGCCGTTTTTTACCTGGTTTTCTTCTGCCCGGTCCCTTGACTTACAGCTCTCGCACAGATTCTTTCATTACGGTGTCTTCCTGTCAACAGGTTGAGAGTTACAAGTATGTGTGTATGTTCAGTAATTATAGTGTATTTTGGTGCTGTCATTTAGTAGGTAAACAAATTGAAATAAATCAGGTTTAATTTGTAATGCCTTCACTTGAGTATCCAAAAGCGGGTGATAGGTAGTTGCAGGAAAGGCATTATATGTTATTGAGTGATTACTGTGTCTGTACAGTCGTAGAAGAAAACATACTGTGAGTTCTGAGCACTTTGTGGTCCTATTTTATTTGTGTGTGTGTGAAGTCTAGCAGCTTATCAAGGCATATCATGTTTCTCTCAAGTGCCAGGATTTTCCCTGCTTCAGTTCAGTCTAATCTGTGCTTTTGGTGTTGGAAAATGGATGAAAATGTCATGAGCTATTTTAGTTTGTGGCCACATAAGGTTTATTATTTAGAAAAATAGAACACAGTGTAGAGGAAAGGCTGCACGAGACATTTCCACTTCCTCCAAGCACAGGGACTATGTATTGCAAGGCCAATCAGATAAAAATGTAATGGAGAGAGAATAAGAAAAAGAAATGAGAAAGATTTTGAAAGACAGACAAGGGGGGATTTGTGTTCACTACGGAGAAGCTGTCTAACTGAACCACCATGCTGGGAGTTTATCAAGCATCCGTCTGTTTAGAATCAGATGGATGCTTGAGGAATGGGACATTGTGGTGGATGTCTGCTACAAAGCCTTTTGTTTAAACAAGAAGGTTTTTTAAACAAGAAGTCTCCCAGTTGCAGGCCCTTGTTGTCACAGAGGACTAATGTCTGCTGGGAGGGCAACATAATTGACTTCAACAACGTGGAAGGTTTTGGAGGTGCATTAGGGAGCACCCCTTTGAATCAGCAACTTCTCTTACAAATGTATTAAACTGAAAAAGGAAAGTAAATTTGTTCATATAGAGGACTGTTAAAGACATCATAATTGCACTAAAAGCAGCTGATTTAGTATTATTAACTAGGTCATAACAGTTACCTTAAGCAATCGAATCTCTTACTACTAGTACATAGTTTACTTCTATAAGTAAAATAATTTTAGAAACTGAAGTCCCTCAGTAGCAAGCACAGAATCACAGAATACTTAGGATTGGAAAGGAACTCTAGAGGTCATCCAGTCCAACCCCCTTGACAAGGCAGTGTCACCTTGAGCAGGTGACAGAGGAATGTGTCCAGGTGTGTTTTGAATGTCTGCAGAGAGGGAGACTCCATGACCTCCCTGGGCAGCCTGTTCCAGTGCTCTGCCGCTTTCAGTGTGTAAAGAAGTTCTTCCTCATGCTGAGATGAAATTTCTTGTGTTTTAATTTATGTTCATTGCTCCTTGTCCTGTCGCTACACTACAATACGTGCATCTGAAATGTGAGGAATATTGGTGTCATCATTTTAAATGTATAACTTTAACAATAAACAAAAATACATTTTGTTATTTTAGACTTGAATTAGAACAGTCAGAATTGTGTTGGTGTAAGCTTAGGAGCTTATAGCACTCCACGAATTCCAGAACTGAATGCTTTTTTTTGAATAAGTTTATGTTGGGTCTTTTTCTGTTATTTATTTCACTTTTGTAGAAAACTTCAGAATTTTACACGTTACTTAATGTGCATAGGTGTAAAGAGGACAGATAGATGTCCTCAACTTTTATGGCCGTTGATACCTTTTGCTCAAATGTCTTTATTGCTAATTTTTCTTAGTATGGTTGGTTGGCAGTTAAAATAATAAAACCCCCACAAATGTCCCAAGTTTTGCTAGATGTGCCACCTACTGATACCTGTTTACTATAGTCTCTTGGATTGGAGCTACTTAGTTTGCTTAATGAATGTGCTTGAGAGTTTCATTATTAAATATATCAGATTGTATTTTTGGGCAGTTTAGGAGGATTTTTAAAAGCTTAGTAAGAGGAAAAAAAATTGGTTTTAATTAGGATTCCAATTTCAGAAACTGAAAATAAGTTGGTTTCTTTCGTCCATTTTTGTGATCTAGGTTTGTACCCTCTAATAT
>JAYRBT010000082.1:45739620-45749645 GCA_036023395.1 Myiotriccus ornatus
TGAATGAAGAATACAAGTAGCAGATATTTAACCAGTGTGTATTTTGTCATATCTATCCTGGCATGCCAACAGAACCGTTATGAATCTCTCTTTGTCGTGTTTAAAATTACCAAACATGGCTGGCTACAACCTTGGAAAGTTGGGGCATGTGTTGTGTAATATGAAATTGAAATTGCTATCCATAAGTAATCACATATGTTGCACATTGTCAATGTAACTTTCATAACTTTTGACACTTTATATTAAATTAATTTATAACACATAATGGCTTAAAAAGAAAAGAAAAATAGTGTAATGTTATAAGCTTCTATGAAAAGTACTGGCTTTGGAAAAGTCTTTCATCATAAAATTGTTTTTATATCTTTTAACAGTGCAAGAAGGAACAATAAACACTTTAATTGGAAATCACAATAAGATGTTGAATGTTTATCAAGATGTTACACTGAAATGGGCCACTCAACTTCCCCACATTCCTGTATCAGTAAAAGTAGCGAATTTTCAGTAAGTAACTTGCTGAAGTTTACTTTTTTTCAGAATAATCTCCAGTTGTGAAATTTGCTTCTAGATCCTAACAAATAGTTCTGATGTGTGTAACAAATAAGGTGACTTGTAAAAAGAAAATTTTAAAGTGTTTTTTTCTTTGTTTTGTAAAATGTTCATTTTGTTAATGGGTATACAGTTAATTCTACAATAATACTAGAATTGCTGTACTGTGCTTTAGGTTTTCTGTTTCTCTTGAGTGAAAACAGAAGCTGGAGTACCGTAGCTCCAGTGCAGTAGCTTCTTTTTTTAAAGGATGAAAAGTGAGGCTGTGCAATCTGGTAAGATCCTTCCTTGAGATAGGAAAATAAGGAATCTCACTGAAAATCTGTTCTTCATTAAGCATTTAAGAGCGTATGCATTCCAGAGATGATTTGCTGGAAGAGATTATTAAACTCCAGTGTTAAACTGTGGAAATCAAGGAACTGCTTAAATTACTGAGGACTGCACTGCAACAGACCAAAACTTTTTGTAGTCGATGCATAAGACAGATCAGGGAAAAACTGGTTGGGTGGGCAATTGAGTGAAGAGAAGTTAAGACATGCTGATGACTTGTACTATGACTGTCACTGAAATAAACCACAGAAAGGCTCACTGTTTTTACAATCCAGTTTATGCCTGTTCTGAGTGCCCCCAGAGCTGGGGTGGGTGCTGGTTGCCCAGTGCCTATGATCATAGGTGATGCAGTAGGACAGTCCTTGTCAGGTAGATTACTTCTTAACAAATCTGACTACCTTTACTGACTTGTGCGGAGTAACCTGAGGGAAGTTTGTGTTTTGTTTGTTACTAATGGTTACCTAATTTTAAAAAAAATTATTTATTATTTATTTTTTTTAGACTCTCTGGAGAGAGTTGGGCTGGCTTTCATCCAACGGGTCTTATAAGTGAAATATAATGAACAGTCTCAGTGGGCCAGTTAGTGTAACAGTCCCTTATATAATAATTAGTTAATTATGCAGGATATGACAGTACAGCTTTTGAAGTTTGGAAAAATATTTGTGTTAGAAAAAATTTGAAAAAACATTGATTTTTACAGCAGCAGATTGTACTAAGATTTATATATACAATTATTTGTGTGGCAACTCATTATACTGAACCATCTGTTTCAATAATGCCTCTAAGAAGTTTATACAGATTCTGCCTGTTCCCTGGTAATTTTAAGACTCAGCAGTTTGATCTCGGGGAGAAATTTGAGAGCCTAAAATCTGTCCCAGCTCAATTTGCTAGTTAGATTTAGAATTCCCACAGACCTCCTAATGCCAGGGTGTGGTTTGGGGTTGTGTTCTTTAGCAGGTAGAGGTCAGCAATCTGGTTACACAAACCTCTTTATACAGGTACTGAAAAATGAGGGAACACCTGCATGCCTACTCCCAATGGCTTGAAAGGCAGGGAGAGGTCCCAGGCATGTGTGTTTCTGAGCTATGCTTCTGTCTGTCAGCAAGAAAATATGCAGTATGCTTGTGCTTCCTTCTGGCATTAAAAATAAAGATGAGCTAAACAGCAAAAACTGTAGTAAAGCTTATAGTAATTTGGCTTAAACAGAGCATATGTCTTTGGATTTTTTTTGAAAATAATTTGAAAGGGAATTCTTTGTGAGTCAATGTGATAATGATTTTCTAGTACTCCACTCAAGAGAGACCTCAGTCTCAGTTGGGGCCTCTGGGCACTACTGTAACGTAAATAATATTAAGTACTTTAATAAGCATAGAGTTGTTAATCCTGCGCTGCTGAGGGATTGAAGGGCCTTAAATATGACATTATGTCAATTAATTATTTTCTTCACTTTTATTGCAACAATACTTACAAAGAAATGAAGCATTCTGAAAGTAGTTATCTCTACAAATCATACCTGTTCATCTGTATTATCTCTGGCATAATGTCTGTTACTTCTAATGTATGATTCTGGCTTGCTGGATAAGAAAAGCATTATTAGAAGATATTTTATATAAGTCCCTTGGGGCAGGAGTAGTGATTGTGTCACAAAAGCAGTCATATACATTTTCGTATAATTGTGGAACTCTACTTCTAAGATCAACTGGAAAGTGCTTTAGAGAATTCCAGCTAAGCAACTTGTGTTTCTAATGTGTACCCCTCCTTATTATTTATCAATTGATTTTTCCTCTAAAAATAATGGGAAATACAGTATTCCCCTATTGCAATACCAGTATGTAAATAAGGACAATAATATCCTACAACATTTGGTATTATTTTTCAGTATAAACTACTTGATTTCCATCACTTTTTCAGAAACATGCAAGGAAAAATAGAATCAAAAATAAGTGGTTACTTATAACATTTTTAGTAAGGTGCCAATGAACACTAAAAATTAAGTATTTTTAAGCTGTTGAACTACATGTTTTTGCCTTCAGTGAAAACCCGAATGTTCTCTGTCAGGAAATGGAAAATTTCCTATAAAAACTTGTGATCAGAAACTTGAACTACAGGCAAAAATTTGTTTTTCTTATTCTCGGTTATCTCTTTAACTAATTCTGAATATCTCTTTAACTAATCACTGAACTGGAAGTTTAGTTCTAATAATTGTTATAGAAGTTTGTTCCTTATTTTGTTGGAAGTTTATATTCTGGTTCTGTTAATGTGTATTAATTATTCTTTCTGACATCTAATGTCAAGGGGACTCCTACATGCTTAACACTGCCTGTATTGCTTCAGAAGTATAACCACTTACTTACAATTTCAATTAATTTAAACTGCTTAGCTTTCTGTCTCAGCACAAATTTATCCTCCCATGGACAAGCCTGCTCAAACAGTTATATTTTTGCATGCCCTGCCTTGCTATCCTTCAAGTCATGGCCATGAAAAAGCATTCTCTCTGAAGCTGAAACTCTTGAAGAAAACGGTTTAGATGTTCTGCCTGAGTTGATTAAAAACCCTAAACAACCCCCCACCCAAATCCTTTCTAGAATGGTTTGAAGAGAAACAGTCTGTACAGTGCAGTTGGAACAGCTGAAATCTGGGAAATTGCTCAAAGGAATTACAAGAATTCCTACTCTGCTCAAAACATCAGTATTCAAATGGTAGTTGTGAGCAGCAGTATTTGCTTAGTATCCATGATAATTATATAAATATCTTCTTAGTGTTGACTTCTAAGTCCACTTCCTTTTTTCTTGCCTTTTAGTTTTGATTTTTCTATTTCATCAAAGACCTCTTTTCTAGGACCTTCTTTGTACCTCCACATCTCCTTTGCAAAGGAAATTTCATGAGCGATATCTCTTATGCTTACAGATTATAAATTCTATGAATTTGTCACTGATGCTTCTTGAGATGTGACAGATTTCTCTATGACTTTCTCCCTCCCTCCCTCCCTCCCTTCTTCCCTCCCTCTCTTCCTCATAATTCAGGTAACTGTGTGGAGAGCAGACTCATAGGATTGTTGTTCCTGCACAAAGTTCCTATTAACTAAAGCACCTCATATGAATGTCCTTTTTTCCTGTTGGCAGGGATTTAAGCCTGTAAAGGCAAGTGACCTAATACTCCTTAGCCGAAAAGGTGGGTTATGTGTCTCAGTCATCTGAGTAACTTGTTCATAAAGTAGCAGAAAGTCACTTCTAGAAGAGTCATATTTGTTTTTCTGTCTGAATTATCCTGTCTCCATATACTTGACCATAAGAGGCTCTTGGAGTAGATTAAAATACTTAGACAACTACTTTTCTATTTATTTCACACTAATTCACTTGGCGAAGCTGTTGCTAAGAGTACCATTGTACCATCTTTTAATGGCTGATTGATTGCACTAAGTATTACTCTGTCCTGGTTGGCCTGAAACTAGAACATCGTGTTAAGGTGCATTCAGTCTGAAGTAAAATAAGTTCTGCTGCTAGCCTCTGGGATGTTTCCTGTGACAGTATGAAATGCCAGTGTGGGTTGAGTGAAAACACATAGATAGAGTATTATAGCTTGGATGTAGTCTCAGGAAAGGGATTTCTGTTTTGGTCGCTTCCAAGTCACAAAGCTGTTTTTGCAATAGGAAAGCATGAGGCCTTTAAATCAGGGATTTTTTCCCCCCTTCTGAATATTTTAAAAGTTCACTAGTCTCCATTTTACTACTTGCTTTCGTTTGTACACAGTCCTCAACTTATATCTGATAAGCCTAAAAGGTAGCGTGACTTTTTTTCTTTTAAAGTGAAACAGACTGCAAACTTCCTCAAATACCCCTTCTTTTCAAGTCAGTGTTTCATGGTGTCTCTAATTTTGGTTCTTTGTACTTTTGACTGTCCACCGAGAAATAAATTCTGGTGGTATCTGTATAGCAAAAAAAATGTTGGAAGCAGGCACAGCTCTAACAGGAAGCCAACCTCAGGGTTTAGGGGTTGTGTTGTGGGAAAGATACGTCTTCCCTCTCTATTCTGTTGGGGACTCAGTGCTTTAGGCACCAGTTTATCAGTGAACTTAATGTTTAAATAAATGAAGGATATTTTCCCCTTCAGCCACATTGGAATTTGATTAGTAACACCAAAAAGAAAAAACTTTAAAAGCACCTGTAGTGCTTGGCTATAAGTAATTGGATGCCTTGCATATTTGTTGCCTCTTGTTTTTAGGAGCTACATCGGGGAATCAGAATATAGTAAACAATTTTCTTTTGTGAGCATTTATATGTACCACTATGTCTGTGAGAAGAAGGACTGTTCTTCATGGAAGAAAGATTCTTGAAGCAAATAACCCACAAAATGATGCATATGCCTTGTAAAATGTGAAGTTACTTTTATTACAAGGGGTTGACAGGTATAGACAAGTTGGTGAAAGTTGCTAAAATATTTGCTTTCACTTTCATTTATTTGATAGGTAAATATCATTTTACTTGGTAATGGAAGAGCATGTTTTTTAAAGAGGAAATATAAAGAAGTCTGGAAAGGTTTTTTGTGCAGAAGTAATTTATTACCTTTAAAGAATAAGAATTTCTGAGTTTCTTAAAATATTAAATTTCCAGAACTCAATTTTTTAGCTTGAGTTAAGCTAGGTTTTCATTATTTGAGAAGGGAAAAAATTATTTTCTTTTTTAAACAAAAGTAAGTGTTGAAAATCCAGGAAATAAGGTAGACTTTATATGTTCAAGATGACAAGTAGGGCTACTTAGTAAGCTTTGTCCACACTTCAACTCTCTATGAACTTCAAGTCTGCCTAATCTGCCTAGTTTTATACTGAGGAATTATCCCATAAATATATCCCAGGGTTCCATGTCTTCAGCACTGATTCTGCTTTGCTCAGTTTGCTGTCAAAAAGCAATTTCTCTATGTGAATTGCTAGCACTACAAGTAGCTATGGTGTTTGAAATCTACTGAGGTAATTTTTTGTTGCTTCTCCAAGTATGATCACTGCAGTATTTGGGGTCATGCCAGAACTCCTGGCACTGGTGTATGAACCACCAGCCCATTACAACTGCCCATTTATCAGCCATCAATTAAACCCAGCAAGCTATATGCTATTGATGTTCATGTTTTGACTTATGCTGTTACATATTTGATTTCGGATTTATTGATTAATAAAATACTAATTTTATTATTTAGATGCCCCTTTTCTTTTTTTCTTGCATCTTTTCTAATAAAAGCATGTGTAACATGAATAACAGACCAGTAGTGTAAAAAGGTATGTTCAGTGTTGCTTAGTAATTTCCAGCCTATTTTGCTCGAAGGTAGTGATTTCATGCTACCTGTCTGACTTTTCTATTTTGTCATGTTCTTCTACAGGCTTTTAGCATTCATTCTTTATAACCAGAGGTGACCACTTAAAGATAGTTACAGATCAAAGTGGGAAGGATTTTGGCTTGACAATCTGATGTGCCACCTTTGAACTGTCAGTGTTATTGTTGGCCTTGGCTATTTGAAGACCACGTGAAGAACTGCCTGCAGAAAAATTCCCAGAAAACCCATTAACCCTGGGTTTAAAAGAATATGTCAGGAAGACTTGGGTGGTTTTTATGACTTAGTAGCTTATTGTGTGCTACAGTACTCTCCCCCGTTAGTCTGCAGCTTAACTGCAAGGCTGAGAAGTATTGCTCTGGTGACTCAGGAAGGTAGAGATTGTCCCTACGCCACCTCCAGTACACTTTAAACATAAGCCAAATTACATATGCTGCTGTACTTCAGGATTGCCTATCAGTGGCCATTTTGAAGGGGAACACGCTACTGAAAAAGACATTAATTGTGGTTATTGCATTTAAAACCAATCCCATCTTTACCCCAACGCCAAACAGTAAAGAATTTTACAGTTACCAGAGCAAATGGAGAGAAGCACTTTTTTGCCTCTTTGAAAAATATTTAATACAATACTCCCTTTGGATTTTCTGATTTATTAGTATTTCATAATATTAGAATGATTGGTAAGAAATGTGCGGTTTATATACTTCCTGGCCTAACAAGGTATAAAGTCTGTGCAGAGTGTTGTTCACTGGCTTCATAGAACCAAGAGCTGTGTGTATGAGTAATAGCTTGAGCCTGACATAGTTAACATGCTTGTAACTTCATGGCACTTTATCCGAATAAATTTATATATAAAGCCTCCGATTCAGCAACCTGTCTCCATAATGAAGAGAACATAATCTAGGCTTTAAGTTCTTTGTTTTGACACAGATTAATTCCCAGATTTGAACTCATATGTGGTCCAACAGACTGATCAGTTTAATTTAAATGAGGAATGTGAATCAAAAGGCTGGAGTTCAGAATTCTGGTGTGTAGCCAATGGTTGAAAATGTGCTTTATGAAGTTTTAGCTTCCAATATTTTTTAAAGAAAATTAAAATCTGCGATCTATTTGCAAGTGAGAAAATATTGGCTTGGTCCAAATATGAACTCGAAATTAAAACAGTTTTCTGGCACAGAATCATGGTGCGTTGGGTGGTTGGATGAACGTACTTTGTGTAGCTGGGCTCTCCAAACAGTAGAAAGGCAACAGGAACTGAATTTAACTGGAAAAAATATGAAGAAATATTATGGTTGAATCAAGTATATAAGGTGTAAAAGTGCAATCACATATAGGGTAATAGTGGGCGGAGTCAAAATAAAACCCCTCTCATCGAATTTTTTACCTTGAAAATACTTCGTTCTTCATTCCAGCCCGTCTGTTATTCCTTATTATAACTGACGTCACCACGGCTACCACAACTGTTAAAGAATCACCATATAAAAATTGGAAAACTTACATATAAAACCAGCAAAACTTAGCACTTATTACATAGTTTTATGGAAAGAAAACTACAGGAATCAAACTTTATAGTTTGTTGAAAGATTTTCCCTTTCTGTATAGTAGTACTGTAATAGAAGCAATGCCAGTTATGACGCACAATATGAACTGTTCAGTTATATACATGTATATATAAATTTTTATTTGAGTGTTCTGTAAGAATGTTGCCTAATCTGAGAAGTTAAATGGAGAGAATTCTAGAATCTTTCCACTTAAACATAATTTCATTTTAAAGAACTGTTTTTAAGGAAAAAAAATGTATTTCGTCGCTAATTTGCCACTGGATTGTCAAGAAAAGGCAGTACAAAATATTACCCTTTATAAAGGTCTTTTGAGGAGATAAATTTAATATGTGTAGTTTAGCCACAAAATATGACTGTGATTGTGTTTCCTTTACCTTAGTAGGATTCTATTCCTGCAGAAGACATAAATGTGCCAAATACTATGTCCAGTATAATACTGTGGCTCATGACTGCGTTTTCTAAAAAGCTATCTTCAAATGATATTTACTGTATGATATAAAGCACATGCCCATTTTGTCAGTTCTTCTTATTTTATTGCATGTCACTTATTTGTTTTTTTTTAAAAAGCCTTCTTTTTACAGTCATATGGTTCTGTAAAGGTTTCAACTTACCTTAGAATAACTCTTAAAATATTCCTACTTTCATGGTTCGAGAGAAAGCTTTAAAAATAGAAATTCTCAAGAACAATAAGGTAACTTTCCTTCTTTTATTTAAAATAATATCCTTCCTTTTAAACAAATGGCATATATTTTTTTGGCTAACCCACAATTTCTCTGTGGCAGTTCACGTTGTTACAGAGTAGAATTTAACTGTATCAGATTCTGAACTCACAGTCTTGGTATTGGTTATTGAGCAGTAGACTGGAGTTTATGGATGTATTGTGACACTTGCTCTACCCATGGAAGTGCTGGACATCTTGTTTCAAAAGCAGTTTTATGAAGAGTCTCAGGCTGTTGATTTTAAAGGGTCTTGATTATTATGCTATTGACATGTAAGACATTTTTTCGCACAAGGACCAGCACATAGGACATTTATGTTAAGCTGTGGAGCCAAGAGCCACCTAGCAGTACAAAGTGCTAGAGATGCTTTGAAAAAGCAGCTTTGCTCTTTACAAGGCAGGGTGAGGGGAGAGTGATAAGTATTGTTAAAGTGGGCACTGTACATACTTTTTCCTTACTGAAATGCTGGTGAATTTTGAAGCTTTCAGGCAACTGTGAGGAGAAAGGGATAGAAACTAATTTGAGTGTTTTAAAAGTTATGTAATTCTTCAAACCTTTCTGTGGTAAGACACATCACGGTTATTCCTGTTAACCTCTTTATAATATGTGTGTAGTCTAAGTTTCCTTGTGTACTATCTAATACTATCTTGTATAAAGCCAACAGTTAAGAATAAGCTTTAAGTAAAATGATAAAAGTATCACTATAGCACCTTACATCTATTTATGTTGGAAGCAGAGATGCTAGGGAGCTTCTTCAGCTTGCCTGAGGTGACATGGACTATAACCACTATCTTGAAGTGGGAGAAGAGAAGGTTTAGATGGAGAATAAACTTTTGAGGCCCTCCATATCTTATATTCATAATACTGTAGCTGTTGGGATAGTCTTTGAAAGGTTCTATATACCCATCTGCCAGTGATAGACTTTGGCCAGGAAACAGACTTTAGACTTCAGGTGAAGGAAGTGCAAATGCAGAAATATGCTTTAAGAGTGAATAAAGCATGGAGTTGTTTTATGTGTGTCACAGTCGGTCTTAGTTTCTTTCTTGTTTCTAATGCTGGTAATGTCACAAATGAAATCAAAATGTAATTTCTCTTGTTTCTTATCATTTGGAGCTCTAACATAGAGGCTGCACTCTTATTTAAAGTAATCATATTTTCTTTTCAGTCCTCACATTCATTTTTAATTCAGATAGGGCCATTAAGTGTCTTAGATATGGAACTGTGAAAATAAGAAATGCAATGTGGAAGTTATGAAGTTATGCTTCAGTACGCTTTACAGTTTTTTTGCTTTAAGCAACATGATGCATTTCTGGAGGCCTGTGTCATCACTCTGAATATTCTGTTTTTATTCTACCTAGTGACAAATACTAATTTTAATTAAATGGTGCATTTTGTATAGCTGTCTATTTTAATTTTTAAATCAAACCTTCACTGCTCTTGAAATAGTTTTGATTTTATATTGGAAACAACAAGAAACCAAGTGTGTTAATCCTTCAGATAAAATTTCCTTTTACATGTCAGTCATAGCATGAGCTTAAATTGCATGTCTC
>JAYRBT010000082.1:45749745-45763775 GCA_036023395.1 Myiotriccus ornatus
AAACCAAGTGTGTTAATCCTTCAGATAAAATTTCCTTTTACATGTCAGTCATAGCATGAGCTTAAATTGCATGTCTCACCTGCCTGTTCTAGTGTTGTGTGTGTGTTCCCTGCCTGGAGGAGCCAAGGTTACGTTGTACATAGAAGTCTGTCCCGCTTCATGCATTGTTAAATGCTAGCTTGTTAAGATTCCCCTACATTTAAATTGTCAGGCTATATACGAACCTTGTTAAAAAACCCAACACCTGCTTCATTTAATGGGACGTGAAAGCTTTCAGGGCTCACCTGTGAGAAAGCTCTGCTGCCTGGGCTTCCCTTCCCAAGCCTCCTTGGGCTGCCCCGCAGGTGGCAGTAGTGATCTGGCAGAAAAGACCTCTGACCCAAACTTTTGTGAGTAGCATTTGGTTTTATCTTGGCAGTATAAGTAAAAACTGTTAATTTCCCCCTTTTTTTTTTTAATTTTGTTTTTAATTTTTTGTTTTGTTTCATTCGGTGGAACGTGCTCCTTTTTATTTGGTCACTAGATGTCGTTTGGCCTTTTAGGCAAAGAATGGCTTTCAAAGAGATTCTACACATGGAGAACTACCCAAGCTAAAGACTTGCCTGAATTTGTCCTGCAGTAAGGTGCTAACTAGTTTGTTGTTTTGCTGTGTGGTGTCACTACCTAAAGTTTTCAGTGAAGATGTCTTCACTCCAAAGAGGAGAAACCTGAAACATGAAGAATTCTTCAGGAATTTAAAATGGTTACACTCTATCAAAATTCAGGTTTTACTCAGTTCTGAGTCTCTGCATTTCAGTGTTTGTAAGGGGAAATTGTTGATTTGTTGTTCTAGTCATAGATTCAGTTTTTTTAAATGCTTTTCCACTGGTTATCATGATGAAATTATGCTTAATTTCCTTGTTCTTCTTACATGTATTTGATATTTTGTTTAGCTGGATTTGAGTCAGTAATCGTAATGTATCCCATGAAAGGGAAAGATGAAGAATGCTTTCCTGAGTAGCTACAGCACAAATTATTTACTACTTAATGACATTTAATATAATTACATATTATTATTTGAACACTATATTTATGTTATATGCTTGTGTGCAAAGTGCGCAAAGCATGTTAAATACATAATATAAATAGACTTTTTGAGAGCAATTGAATTATCTGTTTTCATGTGTAATAGCAGAATGGGGAAGGCTTACACGTAAAGCATTGCTTGTGATGTAAGTTGAACTAAGATTTCTTTACAGAGGAAGGCATTTCAAAGGAGCCTGAGGGTGCTCCGCAGATACAGAGAACCAATTACAAATCAGTAGTAGCTGGCATTGGGTCACACTGGGTGTACTTTGAATATTTAGCTGGGGATGTACTTTAGATTTTGGAGTGTGTGTTTAATAAGGGTAAGATGGGCCTTTTACTCTCATTAGTTCATGTTAGAAAATTCTTAGAGTTTATTACTCCTAGTCTGATCTTGCTTCAGCATTTTATCAAATGTTTCGCACAGTTACAGCTTAAAATGACATTGAAATGGAACCTGAAACAGCGTGGGTTTTCAAAAGCACTAAACTAAAAAGTGCTATTGAGATATTCACTTACATATAATTGCATCAAAGCGTGATAAAATGAGGAGAAAAATGGCATCAAATTGCTTGAGCATGATCATGGAATTAGTTTCCTAATGTAGTAGTTTTTAAATAATATATTATCGATAAGGAACAGAAAGTAGTATTGCAGAGAATCTTGTTTTCTAAAATGGTTGGTATGAGTAATATCAATTAAGACTACTTCTGAAATTGAAGTAGAAGTTTTATAAGCTATTATAAATATAAATAATTGAAGCTGTAAATAGTGTCAATAACTATACCTTGTCGTAAGAGCTGAGCAAGGCTTAGATTGTGTCATTCAAGTAGAATTCAGGATTACAGATTCTAAGTCAATTGTGTTAGCCATCAGTCTTGGCATTTTATAACTGGAAACATGCAAAGCATTTTAATTTCTTCAAGAATTATATTGTGAGCAATTTGTTTAGTAAGAGAAGACCTACAGAAACCATATGCAATTATTATTACCCAGAATCCAATAAAAAGTAGTTTTACAAATTATTGCCATGTGTGTGCAGGAGTTTCTTTGTACTGTACAGTTATTTTAGATATCAGAATAATTTGTTTTATACTTTTGAGTTCCTCACTATTAAAGTGTCCCCTTAGATTTGCTATTACTTTGACTATTGTGTGATACGTAGTAAAAGAAATAGTTTACAATAAAAGAAATGTAACAAGTAATTGGAATTCCAGATTGTGTGCAAAACATGCCAAATGAAGTAATGGTATTTGCAGGGATATTGTGGGAGTGCAGTAGCTGTGGGGAAACTACTATAAAACTGCTAAAAATGCTTCCCCTCCTCCTGCTGCCTTTAACAAGTGTTATAAAAGATTGAGAAAATAAAGCAATCTTGAATGGCTGACAAACATTCCAACAGAGAAATTAATATATTATAAAAAAGTAATTTAAAATTGGTTACCCATATTTTTCCTGTTGTTTCTATTGAGGTACGAATTCATGGACGGATTTTAACAAGGAAAGATTACTGAAAAAGGCTTTTTTATATTTCTGTATTTTTCATGTGGAACCATCTTCCCAAGACCCTGCAGAAGAGTAACTGAAGCAAAGGAAAACTGTGATTTGTAACACTGCTTTCTTAAACCAATGCTTTTGTCTCTGAGATAGTGCAGACCTCAAGGATGTCATGACTAACAGGAAAGTTGGTTGAAATGAGTTTATTTTAAGGTGGAGTTTCTGAATGTGCATTCTGTAATGCTGACATAAACTCAGAAGTTAAGGAAAGCATATTTTATGTCGGTAAATCACCTCATTGATTTAAGTTGATCTCATTTGATAGGCTGATTAGCTGCAGATGACTGCCAGCTTAAAGGTACACAGGGAGGGCTGTATTTACAAACCACTTTTGAATGTATTATACCTTAGTAGTATATCATCAAAGATTTATTGCTAACAGCATAGCTATATTTCTTCATGCCCTTTTGATTTACGCTCAGATGTCCTCATGGATCTTTCCTTATTAGATTAACAGATGCAAAACCTCAAGAAAGAAATTTTAAGATGGTCCAAAGCCATTACTGGAGAATTTTAGAAATTGTCTGGTTTTCAGATGTCAGTTTCCTTTCTCCAGCCGTGGAACAACCTCATGATGCAGTTTCTCTTGTTGTCCAATTTTTTTTTTCTTTTTTTTTTTTTAATGAAAAAAAAAGGGGCTCATCTGCTGTGACTTAATAGCAAAGTGTGGGGCAGAGTCTTTGATAGCATGGTAGCATCTATCTCAACAATACCCAATTTTTAAAAACTTTCTGTGGCCATGACCAATACGGCAAAGCTCCTTGCAAATGTTTGGCAGGTGTTAACAAAGTCCTATACATTAGGCGTAATTTACATACCTTACTAAGAGAGTGTTGTGGTTCAAGTATTCACAGTAGTCTGTCTCCTAGCATTGTTCATATACAGAACTCAGGGCTAGCCCAATGTATTTGTTTCATGTGCCATCCAGAATTCTGTAAATGTAGCACAGATGTGTGTTGTACAGAGATTTTCGGACATAAGAAAACTAGGATGAGCAGTTCTGAGTGTAATTTCAACAACAGACCCAGTCCTGAGCAAGGAAGCCAGCTGCAGTTGACAACAAATATTCAAGTAGCCAGAGAAACCAGGACTCATATTTAGTTCTAGTTCCTCTTGAGAGTTTACAGCTTGTTAGACAGCCCCTTTGGGATGCAAGCGCCAAGCTTACAGGTTGCAAATAGGCCATGGCATTTGCAGAATGGCTGCTAACACAAGTACTGGATATGTAAGTTGAAAATCAGTGTTAAGTCTTCTACTTTAAGAAAAGAAAGTATTTGTTAAGGTAGTCTTGGCATCTCAGCCTTATGTGCTCACAAAACCAGCTTCCTATTACAGTTTTGTAGGGAATGCTAATACATGTTAAAGGCGGCAGTGGTAGCTGGAAGCTTTTCTGTGGCAGTAAGAAGTCCCAAAAGAGAAGATTGTTTCTGTTTAAGATGAGCTTATATAGTAGATAAGGGAAACTGTGTTTGAGCCCTTTTATGTACCTTCTGTTCGAGATGGCAGTTGAGATTTGCATGTTTCACCTTTAGCGAAGAGCTAACTGGGATTACCTGTTGTCCTTAAGAAGCTCACAATCAGTTTCCATAACATTCATAATTCAACAAGGAGATTTATTTCTTTCACTAAGTAAAAATCACTTTCTGTAGAAACAGAAAGCTCAAGTTTATCTACAGCAACTACTTATTTGTATAGTGCCCAGTGGGGTCTTCATTCCTGTGTGCAGTTATAGTGTAACTGTACAGAGTTCAGATGATCTCAGTGCCAGCATATTTTTTCCAGTTTATTTGGTAGCAGTGGTGAAACCACCACCGGGATTGTGGCCTTAGCATGCTATAAATAGGCATTTTGGACAGTCCAAGTGGACCACCAGTTATTAAAATGAATCTGTGTCACCTGTTTGCTTTCATAATAACTTTTAACATTAAAATTTTAGAATGAGGTTTCCTATCTGGGTGTTCTGGAGCCATGCTACAAGACAGAGTAGGAAACCAGAGAATTCTATTTCTTTTATATAGCTACCTCTTTTTTGTTCTCTATATATTTGATCTAGAGGATGCACTTGAAAGGTATCTTGCAAGTGTCAGTTAAAAGAATTTTTGTTTATTCCGTATGAATTATAGTGTGAACGCTTATATAGATGCAGTATTTTTACAGAGGTTTAATTAGTGGGATAGTGAATTAGGCTTTCTTATCCAAATCAGTTTTTATATCTGAGAATTAAATTTGATCTATCTTTGGCTCCGATACAACTGCCATATAAAGCAAAGGCAGTTTCTGCTGTAAGATGTTCAAAGTATGGAATAAGAGCAAAATACTGACATTAATGTGTTACTTTGTCATTATGAAAATTAATACAGGCTTTTAATTTAATTACAAGTAAGCATTTTAAAAAATAAATTGAAAGTTAGCTTTCCCCTAACTTTTGCTGTTAACATCTGAGCTAGTTTTTCTTTCCTGTCAGTCTTCTGTTTAGGAATAACCTTCAACTTAAGGAAAATGTTGGCAGTACTCCCTATTGTCCGCATAGGTTGTTAAATACTTTCCTAAATTTTGCATTTGCACTTTACAGATCAGATAAACAAGATGAGTGACATTTTTGTAGGAGCAATGAAGTACTGTTCCCTTGAGAAAAAAGAGACTATAGAGTAGCTAATAAAACGCTCATTTGTATTGATTCAGAGGAGTGTAAAGGGAATGTTCTGTATCCATGTGGTTTCCTTTCTGAAAGATACTGCAGAGAACAGCCAGCCAGGGTTTGAAGCCAGCACAGTAGCTGCAGTAGCAGCCAAAGAATTGGTTAAGGGAGCTATTGATACCATCAAAGCCCTACTGCTGTCTTCACTATGAGCATTTTCTCCCCTTTCCTGATTTCTTGTAAGACATCCTTTCCCTTGCCTTCCTTTATTGGGTGCTCCATTCAGCAAATTCCTTTTCCCACATACCCACCTTAATATCCATTCTTCAAAGAGCTTAAGTAGCAATTTGTGAGTAAAAGAGGTGACAACTATCTATTCAGCTTGTTTGTTCTGATTCTTTCTGCTACCTCTCCCGATTACACAGATTCTAAGGTGTTTTAGCCATCTAACACAAATTTGTTCTTAGGTGTGATTGCAGCAAGTGGGAGAAATATTAATGAAACAACTGAATTGAAGAATAAATATTGTTATTTTCTTTGGTCAAGGGATTTTGTTAAAAACAGGAAGTTCTGTTGCATTTGTAGATGGCACAGTAGAAGCAGCGTATTTTCAGTGTTACTTTTTCTGTGATTTTTTTTTTTTTTTCCAGAGACTTGAAGGGTGTTATAGTCACTCTGACTGATGATGGGCATCTTCAGTGTTCATACCTTGGAACTGATCCTTCACTCTTCCAGGCTCCTAAGGTTGATGCTAGGGAAATAAACTATGAAGAAATGAATGCTGAAATGAAAGAGCTCCAAAAAATCATCAAGGAGGCCACAAAACCACAAGGTATACTTCTCCCTTTTCTGTATTTTTGTGTACTTTTATCCACCTGACTTTCCTTTTAGCACTTTAAAATATTTTATTTTCAGACTTTAACCATAATTACATTTCTGTAGGAAATTTAATATTTAATAAAGTTGAGCTTTTAATAAAAGAACATAAAAACAAAACCCTAGATTGCAAGGCTCTTGAACGCAGTGTTTTTCTTTGTATTTTCATAATGCCTGTTGGAACTTTCGGGGAGTTTACATCAGTTTGCAGATAATTCTCAGTAGTGCAAGGGTTCAGAGAAAAAGCTGACTACCCAAAGACAAGAAAACTTGAAGAATTTTAACAATTCTGATATAATTAGGCTTCAGAGAGAGAATAAGTATTGCCAAATTCTGTTTTATTATTACAAATGGCTTTTTAAGTAATGTAATTAACAACAAATTACTTTTGTTAAAGCAATTTTTCTGTTTGTATAATTTCTTTCAAAAGCATATTTGAAGAACAGGGTGAGAGATATCAATACCCAAATAACTGATCATGATAAATTTTGGAATTGACATACATGGCTAATAACTTGCATTGATTTTATTGAAGTAAGGGCACATAATTTCTACAGAGCTTCAAAGCTTATGTTTTCGTAAACATGAAACATGGGATTTTAAACTGTGTGTGTGACTTGCACAGTAAATTGGAGGCATATGATTTTACAGGAAACAATGGAAAAATCTTAGACAAAAAGAAATAACAAATTAAAATCCTTCCCTGATTATAGTGAACATGCTCTTTAAATCATAAAAGAAATAGTCATTGCTTTCTATGTGAAAAAGAGTGAAAAAACTCACAGTTGAAATTGCTAGAAAATAAGAAATTATTTATCTGCGGTTACAAGTTTGATTCTACAACTCGGAGATTTCTATATTTTGTAATTACATATAACTTCATCCGTTATTGTGATAGATTAATACCAGATTTTTAATTTTCCAAATCCAGAAATGCGTTACATAAACATATAGATGTGGATAAATTCCACTGATTTTTACCACAGCTCTTCTTTATAAGTATTAGACAGTTTTTTTTCTGGCTAACATAACCAAAGGAAAGAAAAGTGTGAAGGAAAGAACAAACCCATTTTAAGTGAACCTTCACTTGTTAGTTTTAGCATATTATGTGAAGATCGAGATAGAGAAAGGAGCTATAACTATCTTTTTTAAATATTGTAATAACTGTCACAGTATGATTGACAAGTTTACTTTGAATGTTGATCTTTTCACCTTTTTCTCTTCCTCTTAATTTTCTTCCTTGGTATGTCTAATCTGATCTGAGTGCTGTTTTCAGATGAGCTTTTATGAATGCTCTTTCCATTGTGGAGAGATGCTCTAATGATGTGTTTGGCTTTAACTGGTGATAAAACTTGTGAGAGGACCTTTTTTTACAACAAAACATTTTATTTATGAAGAATGCCAGTCAGTTTTGGATGTTTTGGGCTTTTTGCATTTTGACTTTTTTCTGAAAACTTTAACTTGAACCTTGGTTGTCATTAAGTTACTCCTGAACATGATCTTTAAAATGAGCTGTTAACTTTTTTGTCTTTTGAATCCATGCTTGTGCAGTAAGAGCTTGTGTTGTTTTGAAAATATCTAACCTTATATGGAAACAATTTTTCTTTGTTTCATTTTGACTTTGAAACGTGGAAGGTATTTAGAATTAGGTCATCATATTAAAAAAACCCTTAGAGTAGTTATTTCCATAAATGTCTTGTATTTCTGTCCAGTGCTGACCATTAAACTGTTGAACTTAAGCTGTTTTATACATTTTGAAGAATAAGGATTTACATTATAAACTGATAAAATATTTAAAAATCTTAACTGTTATACTAACTTAAATCTAATATTACTCGCATCACTCTGGATGACATAAGTGATTAAACACACGTATTTTGGCTCACTTTAACAGTAACAAAAAAGCTGGTACTTATATATTCTTTGTTTGTGATCTCAGTCCTACTTCTAATAGAAAAATGACTGTATGACAGAAGTTGCATGATAGTTTGCTGACGAGAACCTGAATAATTAAGAAGGGATAGAAAAAGAATGGATTGGGCTGATCTGTGCCTAGTTAGGAGAACCAGTTCTTTGCAACTTTGGCTGTATGAAACAGGCATAAAGTTCTTTTGTAGGTGGTATTGGAGGAATGTGTTTTGCTTTGGCTTTTCTTCCTTGCGGCGAAGGGAGGCATTTTTTTCTGAGCACAAGAAAATGAAAACTTATTTTCTGTCTTCATCAAAATTGTATCCCTAGACCCTCTTGTTAGAAAGAGATACGTTCTCTCTACTAGTTCTGGGTCATTTTAAGGACCTTCTGTGGAATAAAATTCTTTCAGCTTTCTGAATGGGCTCATGCTCTCAATTATTCAATTCGTATGTTAATTTCCCCTTTACATCAAGTAAAGGTAACTGGCTGTTACTTTAGAAACTATCCATTTCCTGTTTGGATTTTTCATTTTCCAATACATTTAGTCTTAAAAAATAGAAGTTCTTTTCAGAAAAATGGAAATACCCTAGAGCTGGACTTCTGGACTCTTAGGCGGAGGTTATATAATTCTTCATGGTATTTAAACTTTTAATTTGTACAACTTTTTTTTTTTTACATATATGAATCTGCATAAATTATGGATATAAATGAAGTTCATAGCATTCCTTGCTTTGTATGTTGACAGTACTGGAAATCAGCTGGTAACATATAGTAACCAAGCCCAATATACTGCATAAAACTTTCATATACCTTCTTATGCAGAGGAATAAGATTAGAACATTAGACACAGAATTTTTCTTTGTCTAGCGTATTCCTTATCAAATTATTTCCATGAAAGTGCCATGAGATGTATGGTATGTTGTTTCGGAGGTAGTTCGTTATTATAGGTGTATTTAGCATATGCATGTGAGGACAGACATTAAAAAATATCTTATGGCCTCTGAATATAACGGATATTAGGTGTAAAATCTTATTACAGAATGCATCTAAGTCCTTTTTTGTACATAAATTAGAAATCCAGAATGAGATCTGGGTTTAGGTTTTTAGAAATCTAATAAAATTGAGAAGCTTCTTTGGAAATATCAAAAATCATACGCTATTTTTTCTTTTCGAATTTGTATTCAAATTTTTAAATTTGAAACTTGATGCTGTTGAAATTGTATTATTTTTAGAAATGTAGCTGCATGTTTGTTAAAGAAGAGTTGCTTTGCTTCTTCTTTTTCTTTCAGATATTTTGCCTGAATCTGAAAAACAGGGAGGTGTAACTGTAACAGCAGAAGTTTCACCTGATTTGGACGCAGAATCTGTATGTACCTGTATAAAAGGGAAATTATTCTAAAAATATAGGTTTCACACATGAGTAAATGATGATTGATCATGCATAGTGATTACTATGTATTTGTATTTGTGGGACTGAGCTGCATAGCCCTCAGTTTTTCCTCAGTTAGAAGACACTTTTATTAAAGATTTTAACTAGAATTATTAAAATTATTTATTATCTTCTGCCTTGGGGCCATTAGATTCTCGGCTAAGCAAATGTAAGTGAATGAGAACTTAGGATGTGGAATAACTTTGGGGTGAGAAGTTGTACTGGTGAGCAGTTAAATAGTCGAAGTGTCATACTTGGATCTCTCAAAGATAAAATACTCAAACCATTCAGTTGCATTGTAAGAAATAATCTTTCTCTGGCAAGCCATCATTCAATATTCTCTGGTGTTGCAGCCTAATCAGTTTATTCATGTTGTATACATAAGTAGCTTACAAAAAAATTATTCAAATTAAGATTTGGGAGAACTTATACTGTCTCTTAAAATTTTAAACTTCAACATTTCAGAACATATTTGTTGCACTAGAATATCTGTAATGAGCCATTTCTGGCCACTAATTTGTTTAAAACTGATTTTCCAGGGCTGTTTACTGTTTAAAAAATACACAAGGATATTATTCTTCGATAAAGGGACCTCTCTATAATGTGTGCTAGTCTCCTTTGCTAGCTGCAATAATCTGCTTACAACACTTAGACCTGTTAGGTACATAAAATGTTCTAAGGCTGCTGTGCTCATTTGCTCAACCTTCCAGATGCAATTGGTCTGTGTCATATATAAGTAACTCAATATATCAATCAAATCACAGCCTTGAATCTGTATTTCCTAAGGCTGCTCATATATCTTAGTTTCCTGTGTGGTTGGCTTTTCTGTGTGTTTTTTCAGTAGCCATCTAGAAAGGAAAAATCTGATAAGATACTTCCTGGGGAAGGTTCAATAAGCAAATGTAGAAACAATTTTGGGACTTCTACAGTGACCTTGGAAATTACAGGCTTTCAGATGCTACTTCTGCACTTGTCAAAAGATTAAAACTGCAGTGTGTGTGGTAAGAACAAAGAGGATATAGATGTGGTAAAACTGATTAGATAAGTAAGTGGAGGACCATTCTGACTGTTTAACACCACCTCCTGTGTATGGCCTCTGATCCAGGAAGGCCAGGTAATTTCTGAGACTTGAATATACTAAGGGTCCATCTCTTTCCACTTTGCTTTTGCTCCAGGATCAACCATTGGTTACCAGAGATAGTGAGCATGGCAAACCGATATGAACGTAGCTGTCTTTTTTTTAACTGGGACAGGTATATGATGTACAAATGAAGGTCCTACTTCTAGAACTCAGAGAGCCTACCAGCTTCCTGACGTTTTAGGAACTTTGCAGATGTGGACCTTATACTGTTTTTAATTTACTCTCTTATAATGAGAAGTTATAAGGTCAAGTCAGTAATTTGGTATTATAGCAGAAGTGAGAGATGTGTTTCTTTATAATAGTTTACACAGGAACATTTTCATTAATTCTAGTGACTGACCTCTTTCAAAATGAAACATAAGCATAAAATAAAATTAAAATAGACTGCAAGGTGAAGATGAACTTTGAACTCGATGGAATTGCCTATTGACGTAGAAATTAGCAGGAGTATTAAAGTGCCTCCTATAATTTTCTTTTGAGGTTTGAGGTATATTTCAATTATAAGATAATGTGTGATGATTTTATAGGACGTACTGTGGTGTGTGTATAATATATTGGCAGATTGGAAGTCACCTTTCCCTACTGAATAGCGGAAGGTATTTCCAGAATTTGAATAAATATACAGTAGAAAGTAGTGTGCCAAACAAAATGGTTTCAGATATTCATATATACATCAGAGTGTATTAGTTTCTTATATATACCACATTCATGACCTTTTGCTATCCTTTTTGCAGGCAATTTCAAACAGAGACTTCACATTTTCAGAAGGAACTCAGAAATGTATTTTGTGTATTTTAATCTGTCATAGGAATGATAAGCCTTTAATCTTAATTCTGTGTTTACTAAGTTGATAGTAGGAAAGTAATATTGCATTTGCTGTGTTCACTCATTCACGTGGAACATTGAATTTACTCTGTTTTTGTCTTTTTCTTCACAGCAAGCCATTGAGAGTGAGGTAAAAGCAGAGGCAGTACCATCAATCACAGTAAAGGTACTGTGCCTAACTCAAACAATAGCATTCAAATAGCGCTGGCAGATTGTAACAAACGTGTCATTTTCTGTGTATTTCACTCAGAACATGAAAATGAGTCAAATCTGAAATGCAATAAATGCTCGTTGTTTTTTCTCCTTAGTGTGATGAGGTGTCATTATGGCAAGCCTTCTGCTTAAGTCAAAAAGTTTTATTTTTCATAGGCTTATCAGTAAGCGGAGACAAGAACATTATTACCATGGAATGAAGTAGTTTTTGAAGTCATGAGAATAATTTTGCCAGCACCTTTCGAAGGCACTAAATGTTTTGTCACTCAAATCGGAAGTTTATCATCTTCAGCTGCCTTTTTAGTCATCAATAAACAAAAATAGACTTTCTTTCATAAAAAGACTTCCATAGCTTTTGTTCTTGAAAAAAAACCAGTAGGGAAATCTAATTAGAAGATTGACGTCATTGCACTCCTCCATGAGAGTTGGTGCCTGTAACTGATTCTAAAGAAAGTGTGAGAGAGTGTGTGTATGCAAATATAGTTTTTCCTCAGTATTGCCTAGAAAGGACCATGATTTTTATTTCAGAGTTTAAGAGGATCTTCTAAGAATATCAAGGAAGCCTCATTTTTGAGAACCTTGCGAGTTCTCCCTTGGTCTTGAGTGAAAAGTTCAGAGGGTAACTGGACTTTTTGAATGAGATTCCCTCAGACAAATGTGGTTTAGCCGTACTTGGTCCAACAAATTTCTCTGCATTTTTAAGTGCTAAAATAATACAGAATAAAGTCATAGTTCTGATAAAGTCTGTGATAGTTTTGCTCAAAGAAATTCAGATGAATGGCATTGGACTTTGGACCAGGCTGTTTGCGAATATAAGGCTATCTTCAAATATGTAACGTAAATTTAAATTACCTCAAGACAGATGTGAGTTTATCAGCTTTTAGTTTGCAATGGTGCAAAAATATTGTACAAGTGAGTTATTACAGTGGAAATAATTGTGTTTATAATTGCAAAAATTAAATTTTTGGGGAGCGGTTATGATTTCAATACTGGCAACACAGGTAATTCCCATTGCCTTCCTTTAACCACTCATTATTGCTATTGTAAGAGCCAAGGAAAACGCTGTTTAAAATGAGCATGTTTATATATTTAATATGATTTTTAATGGGAAGACATTATAATTAATTCCCCTTTCTCTTTTCTTGTTTGTGCATCTCATACCTTTTAGT
This sequence comes from Myiotriccus ornatus, assembly GCA_036023395.1. NCBI lineage: Eukaryota > Metazoa > Chordata > Aves > Passeriformes > Tyrannidae > Myiotriccus > Myiotriccus ornatus. Next base: position 45,762,570 of record JAYRBT010000082.1, read on the forward strand.
GAAACAACAATAGTAAATGTCAAGTTACCATGGATTCAGTTTTTTCTGGATTCTTTTTTTTCTGTAATAAGTTCCTTTGACTGATCTTCATATATCTCCATCTCTTTAAGAAATGTACCACAGTAGTATTTGCCAGGAACTTTGTCACTGTCCTGATTACTGATTCTGAAGAGTGCAGTATCATGTCTGCATGTTTTTAAGTCATTTAATTGGCAAAATATCTTCATTGATTTCATCTATATTGTTTATATTATTGAGATTCTGGGTTCATAAAAAGGGTAAAGTTTACCTGATGTATTTACAGAGGTAGATGTTATTCTTGTTTGCTAGCATAGAGATGGGTGATCTGGGAGCTTGTTTGCAGCTCAAATGTACTGTGAAACCTAAATCAATGATGATGTTAATTAGGCTAAAGTAGGCAAAGTTCCTAACACTGCAGTCATTTTATAACTAATAATATTTTTCAAGACTGATTTAACTGGGAGGTAATGAGCTCCATGGTAGACCAGCAATACAAAACAGATGGTGTTGGATATATGGTCTGTGTCTATGCAATCCATATTCAGATCTCAGTCACCTCTATACTTTCATTTTAGATATGAGTTAAGTACATTCTTTTGATATCCATTAGTTTTGTAGCAGAATAACTGCATATAATTGAAGCAGCAAGAGCCACTCCAAGTTTATGTTTAGGTCAGCTCTCATAACCTGGAGTTTTTATTGTTCTGAGTATCCTGTATATTGATTGTCTTCTTTTGTTTGCAGTAAAAAAATCAAATAAGAGTTGAATTTGAAGTTATTCAGAAGACTATGCATTGCTCTTTGCAGTTAAAGAAAGTAATTTCTTTGGTTAGCTTAGATTTTATTATTTTAGTTGTTTTTTTCACTTTAGTCACCTAAAAGATTCAACATTTTATGTTTGTTTACATTAGAATGAATGCACGTGACCACTTGCAAAATATTGACATTTTAATGATGACTTCAATATTGATTTGTCTTGGGTTAAAATTACAAAAAAATGAGAAATTCCCTCAGGTTTTTTTAACCTTACAAATTACTGCGTTTCTTTTTTGACTGTAAGTAAATAAAACCTGTGAAAGGAAAATACTGGGTTTGAAGTTGAAATTTTAAGTTCTGAAGCATTGTTGCTGAATTGGTCTTTGCAAATTTTTTTATATCTTTTTTGTTGGTTATGTCTTTTTTCCT
>JAYRBT010000082.1:45763875-45800443 GCA_036023395.1 Myiotriccus ornatus
TGACTGATGGCTTTGTACAATATTAAAATCACAACATAAAACTTCATTTGTTTTTATATTCTCCATATTCAGTCTGCTGAATTGTTTTATTGGTTATGCTTCAAGATAGTTGGAGGCCCTAGTTTGCCTTTTACAAATTAAAGATTTTTAAAAAAAGCCCATACCATGATTTGATAAAGGTGAACTAATGAAAACAACTACCACGGTTTAGCAAAATAATTCCCAAAGTGCTAGGAAATATGTTGCGTTCATTTGGATGCTCCTATTACTTGATTTAATTTTGTGTCGTTTTTAGAACCAGATTCATCTGAAACTGTGATCCTGTCTGTCTTTTTGAAGGGGAATTGTACTCCATCAGAACTAGAAGGAAATTGTATGGTTTCATATAATATACTAACAGGTAAGCCACTGGAGATTTTGAATTGATTTACATTTTTTGAGGCCTTTTTCATCACATATTTCTTATAATAGTTCTTTTGAAATATATTGAAGACTGTAGTAATTAAAGAAATAATGCTTATCTAGTCTTCAGTTTTAGTTAATATTTTCTGTTGCAAGAAGTTATGTAATTGGCCTTACAGAGGTAAAATCATAAGCTTATTTCTTGGGAAACAGCTGTGCCAGCTTTGCCATCCTGTCCTATTAATTTGCTTCTGTTCTGCTCTTTAAGGGACCACCTCTTGGAGTGAGAAGTTAGTTACAGCTTTTTGACTATTCAGGCTTCTGGTCTGTTGACAAATATGACAATAACTACCTCCCCACAGAGGAGGAGATTTGAATAAGCACTGGGAGTGATTATTCATCACCTTCTTTTTAACAGATAAACATATTCGTTCTAAACAAATAAACTAACCTAAAGGAATAGAAACCAAGTTTTACTTTGTAATGCCCTAATGACCCTAGTGATAGAATATGTCAATTTATCCTGCTATCCATAACTGATTAGCTTAGTTTTCTACACACAGCTTTGTGAATATGTCAGGCTACTAAGAAACTGTATTTAGGCAGGGCTTCCATGTTAAGTTAAATGCTGCATAAACCAGTTAAAGCTCTCAGTTCTTCTCACTGCTTGGCTTTGCTCCTGCAGCTCCTCCCCTGTTGTTCTTACACAATCAACAATTGTTTCTCAGCCAGATTTTCTGATTTAGTTCACTATGCAAAGACAGAGCTATGCCAGCAAAAATGGACTAGACTCACATGAAAGAATATATGTTAATGTAGGGCTTCTGTGAAGGGTGGTGGTCTTGAGTACCCTATCCAATACTGACACTTTTATGTAAGCATTTACTTCACATCACACTTGAAACATTGTGTTTAGTGGTGATAGTCTAGGCTGTGGTATGACTGAAATGTTTATTTCTAGACGAAACTGAAACTCGTGTCTTTAAAGAACTTGATCTTACCCTCTCTAGACATGGCCTGCAGATATGTGCAGGGGGTGGGAGTGGAAAAGACACTCCTCTGTTCTTCTTGAGAGCCTGCATGAACAGCTTGTACAACTTCAGTCCCTCTGTAATGTGATTCTGACTTCATATTCCTTGTGAATGAGATGCTGTACATTCATAATTGTCTAAAGCAGTGTTGTGGATTAGACAGGTTTTGTGGGATCACTGTACAGGTGACTTATGAGTATCTTGGATCCTCTGATTTTGAAAGCTTGCTTTTTGTTTTGCTGGTCTTGTTTCTATGATTTTGCTTTGGAAGACCATCAAATCAATGTGTTATTTCTTTCAGGTAATACTAGTTAAACACATGCTTACATTTTAGATGTTAAGTTGGATTTTGCAATTCTATTGGCTGGGGAAGAAATCTTGCATCTTAAGTATGTTTAGTGGTTTATATGCAATTAAAAAAAAGAATAAGCAGACGTGACATCTAACAGAATTAGACAACCGAAGAAGAAATTTTAAAAACTTGCCTTTGATGGCCGAATTTTGAAGACTTTTAAGTAAAGGAACATAATTAAGATCTGCTAAATTTTTGGATATTTATTTACACTATTAAGCTGTGATAATTCAGTTAAATACAAATACTGGTGTTACTTGGTGGACAAATCCTTAAGTTAGTATATAAAAATTTGTGGCTTCATTTTATCTAAACAGAGCCTATCTCCTCTTTTGTTTTTTAAGATATCCATATTTGTGGCCAAACCAGTCTATTTCTGTGGGATTCATCCAGCTGAAGTTTAATGAGTCAGTCAGTTGGATGAGGTTGCACTACTGATGAAATCTGGTCTCATGTCTGGTTTTTGGCTAGTATTATGTCTTTATGTATTGTCTACTTAACAAATGTGTCTTAAGCTCTTAAAAACCTGTTACTGCATTTCCTTTTTTTTTCTTATTTGAGTAATATCTGATGTATTCTTCTTTTTTTTTCTTTTGTCCCATTGCTGGTTATATGGTAGAGCTCAATCCCGAAGGTAAGTGAATATAAAAATGCAAAGTTTGAATAGTTTCATATGTGACAGGATATGCTGAATAAAGCAGAATAGGAATGGAGCTGTTATTTTAGCTATTATTTCTACAAGTGCTTATTATCCTTGGTTTGATGCTATGTAGGTGTGAATACAGAAAATAAAAAGTAGTAAAGACATTTCTTAGTGAAGCATATTGCACTTTCTTTTGTGTAATGGGAACTTTGCAAAGTATTAAGTGCCTTCTGCATTGAGACTGGAAATTGAGAACAAATGTGTTATTTTTTTCTTTACCTATTTAAAGTTTTAGCTATATTTTCAAGTTTTATCAAGAACTAAGGCAGCTAAATTATAGCTTTGTTTGGTGCAACTGGAACAACTATTAAGGATTTGTAGCTAGTGCTATGCTGTTTGGACTGAGTAGCTCTGGGAATGATGTCACAACATCTCTTTGTTTCAGTTCCTATTGGAAACGTCCTATTCAAGGCTAAAAGGCTGCTTTCTGTCTGAGAGTACCAGCAGTACAAAACTCTGCTGTGATCATGGTAGCTGTGATTCTTGGAAAGGCTACAATTAAAAGACAAAACAAGACTGGAAAGTTAGCTTATGTATACATAGACTAAAAAGGAAGAAGTGTAATTTTGCAGTGCAGTAGTAGATGTGTTGAAGAGATGTAATGCTTTTACAAAATATTTTATGAACTTGAATAGTATATAGTAAGTACAAATTTCTTCGTGTTTTGGGAAGGTAAAGAAGTTGCTTGTCATAGGTTTAGAGATCAGCTGAAAGGATGTTTTCGGTTTTGCAGTTTTTCTAAACAGAAGTTAGAGATGTGTTTGAGTCTTATTTTTCAATATTTACGCTCTTTCGAGCATAGTAAGTGAAGTAAGAAGTAAATAACTGTGTTAGGGGTACCCTTCCTTTTCTGGTTTCTGGATATTTCAGTGGACCCTACATGAAATAGATGCTAGAACCATCTCAATAAAATACTACTCTTGACAAGAATAGTTATTATCTTGTGGCATATTTCTGCTATATAAAATATTTTAAAATTAATTATCAATAAAGTACAATGAAGTAAATGTACATAATTTGAAAGAATAACATCTTAAAAATGAATAACTGGGGTTTTTGTTAAGAAATATCTACTTAAGATGAAAACCTTTTGCTGAAGAGAATATTGCTGTGATTCTACACAGCAAACTTTGTAGAATCATCTGGGGCAAAATCTCTTTGGATTTCTGTGAGGTGCACTGGACTACTTAAATTCAGGGTCGTGAATGTGAATACCAGAACAAGTATCAATTCTCTGAATATTTAACATGGATATCTGAGTTCTAATGCCTTTTTTTAATGCTTTTTATAATGGACATTAATGTTATGTTTCAGATTTAATTAAATGAATGAATTAATAACTTGGAAGTGAAATAGTAACTACAAGGCATTAACTGTTTTATTACTTCTATCAGATAAGTGCACAGTATACCTTTACATACTAGTACTTTATGAGGTGTTAGACAGTTTCTATTGTCTTCCACACATTGCTACTGCTTTGTAGAGTTTTCCCTGTAGTGCTAGATCTTACTGGAGCTTTTTGGTTTTGCCTTATATATAGTTGGTTTGGATTAATCAACTAGAAATCTCCCCAGTCACCTCCCAAAGCTAGATAATACTTGATTGAGTTTTGATTTGGCCTGTGTCTGAAACACTGAAAAACTATGTTTATGATGAGGCACACTGACAGCAGACTATGTAGGAAAAAGCTGATTTAAAAAAAGAAGGAAAATACCTTGTGTTAAATATGACAGTGTTTAAAGTCTTTCTGGCTACTTTCTTCACTAAATTTTTTCCTGTTGATAAGTCTCCACATCTAAGTTCAATATTTGTGTTATGTTGTCATCAAGAGCAGATTTTACTTTTCCCATTAGATGGTGAAGATCCAGTTGAATGAATCATTCTGAAAGGTTGTGGGTTTATTTTCAAATATTCCTTCAGGAATTTTCCTTGGAACATGGAGATATGCTAAATTTGAGGACCTGTCATTGGTTTGAATGAGCTTTCTGCTTGTTTTACTATGACTTTGTATTTTACAAGCTGCTGTAGAATAGTTACTTGGCATCATCAGCCAGCCAAAAGAGCTAATGAATTGACAACCAAAAGGATGAATCTGAGCCTTCTAGTAACATTTTTCCTCCTTCGATGAGTCTTAGAAATAATTTTTTCACTGCAAGAGATCTGCGAAGCAGCAAACAAACAGAATTGTTAGCAAAAAGGGTTGCTTGGATGGCTATTAAAAGTTTGAGCTCAAATTTTATACTAACCTGTGAAGCTTACATGACTGATAACCTCTGTGTACCTGTCAGTTTCATGACTTGTCTGACAGTTACTTACTTTATTGTCTCTAAAAATCTATTATTGTTAAACTAGATTGTCCTGTAGTTGCTTCATAAAAAGAGATGGTATCAAAAATCCCCATAATCTGCCTGCTCAAAAGAGCAAGTAGTCCATATTTCATAGCAACTAGCACTTTTGCCTTTCACATAGAACATATCAGGCAATTGCTGACATGCCAGCAATATCTGAGAAAATTTTTGACACATTCAAATGTGTTTTCTAGATGTTAGTGTTAAAACTTCCTCTTTTCTCTTACACCATTCTGAATAAATTGCATATGACAGTAGATCTCAATACTCAAGGCAGTAGCCAGTTTGTTCTATAGTTCTGTTCTGTTCTGATGCAATGTGTTGGAAGATAGAATTTAATATACTTTTGGGTAATAATCTCTATTAGATACATTATTTTCTAAGCCATAAATCTCTGAGAGATGATATGAAGGTTGCATAGATGTTATTTAAGAGTGTTAGAAAAAAAAGAGTAAATCTGTTTTTAAAAAGCATTTAGTTTTGGATATTCCTGATGAAAATGTTCATCCTTCAATTCTGAGTTTGAAGCATCAAGAATAATCACACAGCTGTTGTGTATGTTAAAGTGGAATTGTTTGTCTAGAGCATTCAATAAATCTAATCTTTATTTCATTTTAATTGGTTTAAATACAAGTATGCAGTAGATTTCATCAGTAACTCTTGCTGCCCATTTATGGAAAAATGTTCACTTGAAAAGGTAATTAAAAGTATTAAAATTTAAAGGTGCTTTAGGAGTAAAATTAACAAAACTTGAGAATTTGATATAGTTTTTGTTTACATATCCCTTAATTATATTAAAATATCTTGTTATACCTCTTTGAGGACAGTGGTATGAAGTGTCTTGCTTTCAGAATATGGGCATGAGAAATGAATGTGTGTGCTTTGATTTCAGGAATACCGCGAGTTGCACAGTGTAACTTCAGTCTACCCTTGCGGTTAGTTTGCTTTCCATCTCAACCTTCAAAAGCAGCAAACCACAAGCTAACTATTGATACCAACAAACCTCCTGTCACTTTTCTCAACATTTTTCCAGGTAGGTTTTTAAATATGTCTGTAGGAAATGTGGTAGAGGCTTCCAACGTGAATTGTTTTTCTGGGTGAAGTAATGAGGTAATAAAAAAAGCTCATGTTAGAGTATTTTAAAAATATATTTTGAAAGAAATGATGGCATAATATTTTAATTATAATAATTAACTTGGGGTAATATATCTGTCTATGGTTAAACTGCAGATTTCATTATATAGATCTAATTTTTACGTATGCAGAAAGTTATTTTACATAAAATTGTATAAGTGGTGTTGTAATAGGGGAAACATGGGCATTCATTTTATAAAAAAAGGGCAGGGTGAAGCGGAAGTGGTCAGTGTTGTATGGAATGAGTACAGTTGCTTTGGAGGAAGACTGGTGGAATTTTTGGTATATTGGTCTGAAGCTGATCTTATTTGGTATATTGGTCTGAAGCTGATTTTATTTGGTATATTGGTCTGAAGCTGATCTTATCTTACCCTTCTTGGGCCAAAAAGAAGATTCGTACTTAGCAATATTATCTGATGTGCAAACCTGAGCTATGTTTTGTATGCAGAATTATATTAAAACAATCTGAAGGAAAAATTAGGTACCATTTAGAACTGGAAAAAGAAGAATGAAATTGAGTACTGTAATGTTATGAAAATAATTTCTACTATAATTATGTGCTCGTAATTTGGAAGAGAGAGGAGGTGGAAGTTACCACAGGAATACTCTGTGGTATAATATGGTGTAATCATAAGCAAACAAAGAAGAACTGAGGATGTATTAGACAAAATGGTTCGATGCAGGAAGCAAATATCATATTACTAGACCCTGGCACACTGAGTGCTGATTGCTGATATTAAATAAAAATTATTTCAAACTCAGAAGTGTAGAAAAAGGATATGAATGTTATCTAGGGATTTGAAGAGGAGAGTTAAAAGAAAGTGACTCATTTATCTTAATAAAATGCAGGCGAAAAAAGAGAATACTCTTGACTTCAGTAAATATTTTGTGGCTGCATCATGGGTCTAGATGATCATATTAGCACAAAAAGAAATGAATAAACAGGACTGGACTTATAAAGAGATGGAGAGTAAGTTCAGTCTGGCAGTGATTAAGTTCCTGAACTTCAGAGGACTAAGGTTCTGGAGCAGTTTTCTGAGAGCTGTGTGGGCCAACAATTTTAATACAACATTTTTAAAGTGGGGCTGCTTCTCTCTTTTTCAAAAGCTTACTTTGTACATTTTTCTGAGAGCTGTGGAGAAGGCTTGGTTGGCTTTTTTTGTAGCATGATTCTCTTCACTTTTAGGGTAAATAGAACTTTTCTCTCAAGTGGGTGTGTTGTGTAATACTTGAAACAGAGAACCTTTTTTCCAAGTGTCTACATTTTGAGGTTTTCATAATGGACTTCCATTATGGCTAAGCAATAATGCTTTCAGAATAGCACATTTTATTTTATTTTTAACCTAGGGATGCATTGTGGAAAATACAACCCAAACCACTGAAGTAAGAAAGCATTAAAATATTCTGATTTCTGTTCATTCCATTTACATTCCAGTGTTAAAACAAAAAGTATGCTGATTATGATGTGATCTGTGAATGAACTTTGAATTGTTGGTGTACGCAGTAAAAGTTGCATCTTTCTCCTTCTTGTTTTCCCTTATTTTGGGGGGAAGTTTGGGAGTAGAGGTGACATGGAGTAGTTTTTGAAATATGGTATTCTAAAATGAAGCCATTTAAACTGGCATTATGCACTACATGGAATGAAAACAAAGGTGGAGTTGCATGAACTTTGCAGAGTAGCTAGTTTTAGCAACCTCGATGCTTGTTTTGCTCTGTGCTGAAAGCTGAAGAGAGAGTGTGCTTGAACATTTTCATGATAATTTCTGCATATTTTTTGCATAAATACCTGAATTAAAGATAATCTTGCATATGGTAGAAGGTGGTAGTCTTTGAGCTCTTCACTAATCACAATTCTTTTTAGATGGTACAGACTGAACCTCTGAGAAACCTACCTTTTGTTTTCAGGCTGGGACAGAACAACCAGTCTGTAGCTCAGTTTCCACCTGCGAATGAAGGGGGGTTATACCAAACTACTGCTGATATTAATTACTTTGGAACCCTAAGAAGGGAAACAATCCCATTCATTTGCTTTGCAAAGGTTGACATAGTCCTGGCTATGGACTGAGTTTTGTTGAGTACCAGTGTCAAATTGTAGAAAAACTGTATTTAACTTTCTTTTTTAGACTTTGTTGATCCGTCTGAGGGTGACCAGGCAAATGCTCTGGGATTTCAATTTTTATCTGGTTCAAAAACCACTCTTCTTGCTTCAAAAACATCACGTAAGTGCTCTAAGTATTAATGTAAAAAAGGCCTGATCATCTGTTAATATATGCACAAAGTGAGAATGTGGATCATGTGAAGAAGGATAATCACTGTGTACAAATTAACACAGGAGTTTCAAGGTGTTAACCAACCATTTCTTATCTCTCTGTCAGGTCCATAATTATGTTACTAGGGGAGGTACAAAGCTTTATGACAAAACAAAGAGTCATACTCAAAATATAGTGGCAGGTTTCTGAAGAAAATGGATTTTCTTCAAATTTTTAGCAATGTTTTTATTCATAAATTAATACTGTCATTATAATAAGGAAAAAACCTTTTCCCAAAGGAGTTTGAACATGTGTGTTTGGAATTAGTCACCTACTGGAATTTTTGAAAGGGATTAAAAAGCAGGTGTCTAACTTTCTACCAACTTCCAGTAATCTGTGACTTAAATTAGGCATCAGACCCTCCTTGCTTCTCTACATCTGAGTAAATGCCTGCCTCTTATCTTTAGATGCCTGAATATCTTTGTAAGTATAGGATGATGGATTCAAGATCCTTCCTATTATGTTTACAGAACATCCATGCAGTTATGCTCTTATCTGGTCCAGTGTCTTTTGTAAAGAGCAGTTTGTGAATTAAGTAGTCATGTTTCAACCACTCATGAGTTTGTGCTCTTTGAAAGAGGTAGGTGCTCTTCATTTTGGAGAGTTTATGATGTCTTGCCCTGTACAACTGCTCAACTTGCTAAACTCTTTCTTGGCGTGTGCATTGGAACCAAATCAGTTCAATTGTGTTTAGCATTTTCCATGCCAGCAGAGCACAAAGTCTTCATTTAACACAGCAGACTACAAATGGAAAAGCTAGAACACCCATTGCTCATTGCAGAGAGTTCAGCTGGAACACTGTGTGAATGTTTTGTGAAAACTGTTTTGAGTGAAAAATCACAGTGTAGTTTGTTGATGTGAAATTCTTTTGACACAAAGATGATCTGCCTTACGGTTTTCAAAAATCCATTTTCCATGATGGGATATATAAATATCGGTGGTGTCAGCTGTGAACTATGAGATAATACCTTTTCTAATGTAATCAAATGTGTTAAAAACAGAAACCATCTGCAGGGTAGCTTTCATTGTACCAAGAATCGCTTTACATTTCTAAGGTTCAAATCCATTTGTATTGTTTTTTTCTATGCATAATTTACATACTGGTTTATTGTTTGTTTGTTTTTAGTATTTAAATAGTAGATCTTAAACAGTTTCAACTAACTAGACATGCAAGTTTCCAGACCTGGTAGTTTCTAAAAACTAAAAAAGTTAAAGGACTTATAAATAACTTTTTCTAGATTACAGTTTAAATCTTTGATTTGGATTTCATTTTGCATTCTGATGCTGTGTAAGGAATAGTTTATGTCTATGTAAAGTATTTTAGATCCTAGTGAGGCTACAACTTTTAATCTCACCCCAATCCTCAATCTTTATCTCTCAGGTTTGTTTATTCGCTAGCTAGGCATGGTGTTTGCAGTCTTACAATAAACTTTCCCACACGGCTTTGCTTGTGAAGTTCACTTTAGAGAGGAGATTCAAAATATCTGTTTCTCTTAGTGAGACTACTCATTTATTGTGTCTGGGAATCCTAACTTCAGAAAACGAATGAGTAGTGTGATGCCACCTTCTATGTTAACAGCCTGTTCTCAGCATCCATGTTATGCATTGGATTGCACTGGTTGGAGAAGTTCTTAGGGGCTTTTGCTCACTTGGAACGTTACCTAAGTAAAACTGATTAAAAAAAATATATTTGTAGGAAGTCTGATACTCAAGCATAGTTCAGGATATTTTTATGAACAGACACTATCTGTAATACAAAAGCATTTTTTGATAGAATGTCATGATACTAAAATGATTGTACTTGAGTGAACAGATCTGCTGTGGAATGTAGATAAAATTACATATTATTTGTTAGGTCCTTATTCTGCTATGCAAATTAACACTGAACTTATACTTTGTAAAACTGCTTATGCAACGTTATCACTGTGGAAATGTTTCTGAAAAAGAAAACTATGTGTGTAGATAAATACTGACTAGAAGTCATGGTGTTTCAGAAAAGTAAAAAAAAAAAATTTAAGATCAGGCTTTATTTCTGGTTTTCCATGAAAGTTTATCTTGGCAAATGGAAGAAGATCTCTTTTTTCATATCCCATATTAAATGGACCTTAACTTCTGAATGTGAAGAGCTGGATGTAGAAATTAATCTCCAGGTTCAGCTGGGTTTAGCTGCTGAAGCTGCAAGCAGGAACGAAATCTGTTTTCATGTTTGTTATTAATTGTATTAGCTAATCCTTTCTGAACAGTGCAGTAATTGAATATGTTACTTCAGCCTGTCAAGACTGCTGCAGAGAAGCCCAGCCTGAAGCACATCTTGACAGAAAATATGTATCAAAATTAGCTTGCCTCAGATAGATTTAGATTTTAAGGTTTTATTGGAGGGAAATTTTTTAAAACTATCTTTTAGTCAAAGTGTAAAGAAGGCTTGACTGCTAACTGTGGATGTTTTTTTTTCTGCTGATGTGGGCTTCCTAGCTGAGAAGTGAACTGAATCTTCTAGACTTCCTTCAGACAATCTACTGACAGAGCAGCCACTGTTAATTTAGGTTGTGCTCGGACAAACTGCTGTAGTGTTAGAAGACTTTGTAACCTATGTAACCTATTTGTGCTCCTCAGTCTCCTGCTTTTCTGATTGATAATTTTCTGAAAATATTTTGTAACTTTCTGGAATGGAGCTTATTTAATAGAAAGCTAATTTGAGTTGGTTGACCATCATAAAAGCATGAGATGAACAGAAGCACAGTTATTTCTTTCTTTGTTTTTCACCGTATTTCTGTTTAAAATATAGTTAGTACAACGACAGATTCTCATTTTTTTTACTGTTTCTAAATCTAATTTGTCTTTTTTGAAAGCTGGAAGATCATGTAAAGTGCAAATGATTGCAGTGTTTTCTACTCAGGCCATGGTAAAATTAGATTGTGTTTGTATTGACCAACAAACAATGTATGGAAACAAAATATGCATTTTGGCGGAAATTAGTTTTGTCCATTTAAAACCATTAATGTATTAGAGATGTCAGTTATAAATGGAATGACTGTTCATTGGCCTGAAAACATCTGAGCTAATTTCCCTCAAGGAAGAATCACTTAGGGCAAAGTATGATGATACATCCAAGTAGGTCCAGCCATTACACTGTGAGTGTTTAAAAAATGGATATTAGGTTGAATGTTATCTTTAGCAGATGGTGTTCTTTTCTTTAACAAGCATGTTTTTAAATAAAACTTGCTTCTTTCCTGTTACACTGTAAACAGAATTTGTCATTCTGTATTCCGTGAAATACGTATCCTGGGAATGATGCCAGCACTAATGTCAAACAATCTTGAATTACTAATGTTGAGAAAATTTTAAATAAGTGCATTCAAGTACTAAAGAATTCTGGTTAATTTGATTTACTGTGGACCTTGTTAATATGGGCAAAAAAGAGAACTATTTTGTATCAAATCCTCATGACTGCATTTCTATCTATCTTTTATAAGGTATTGGTAGATATGTAATGCAAACAAATCAGTAACTGTTGGTTGTTGTGTTTTGTCTGAAAAATTATGAAAAATAATTAAAAGGCCTCTATGATTTTCCATAATGTTTTCCTCTCAACATTTAATTATATTTGATTTCCTGGGACCTGAAGAGAGGATTGTACAAATGTGTACTAGGAATAAAATCTCACTCCACTAGCCTGATACTTTGAAAATCAGTGAAATCTGATAAGTTAAATCAATTTGCTGGGACAGATAACACTAGCAAACAGGATTTGGTTTCTTGCTTTGGTTTATGTTAACACTTTCATTCCTACACTAAGCCATTTTTACAAAGCCATAGTGTATAGATGGGTAAGAATCAACTTCTACTAATATTATCTGTGTTTAGAGTGAAGCGTAGCACTATCAAAGCTGAATATTGTTGCCTATGAGTAGTTAGACTAATACTTTTCTTACTACAAGTTTCCCTAGGAAGAGGAGATCTAATAAAAGTGATATTGAGTGTATTATCTACAGAACTCAATAACTGTTTCCAAAAGACATTAAAGATTTTAGGTGGATTGGAGGTGGTTTGTTACCATCAGATACTTAAGGTACTGTGCCTCAGTCACAGTTCAAAGTGGATTGAGCCTGATTCTGCCTCCAGCCCTGAGAAAAGCTCACTAAAGTTATTATGGCAGAGCACTGCAGACAGCCTGTTATGATTTCATATATTCTGGTAATTCTCCTGTTTCTTTATTGTGGTAGTTCTTCATAGCTTTTTTTATTTCATGAACAGGCCCATACTCTTAATTAGGAGTCTTGTGCCACAAAATTGCCTGTAAAAATTAGGATAAAAGGGATAGTGTTTAGGACTGACATCAATAAAATGCAAGTATTTCTTTAACACTAGTGAACATGCATTTCTTAAGAAAATCTCACGTAGACTTAGGATACAATTAGCATGTTCAACTTGTGGGTTATCTAAACTACTTTGTTTAGTGAATGTATATGGCTTAAATCTGTGTTTATTAGTCTCGTATGTGTTGTGCTCAAAGAACGATATAGGATCCAGAGCGACCAGTTGGAAGACCTTTGGCTGATAACGAAAGAGCTCACACGCCGACTAGAGGAGTATTTCAAGAAGCAAAACTGCAAAGATTTTGCATGTACCTATTCTGGTTCAATTCCCCTGCAAGAATATTTTGAACTGATTGATCGTCATTTTGAGGTACGTTACGTGATATGCAAATCCTTCATGATCCGCTAGTTTAAAATTGTGTGTTAGTACAGTGACTAATCAGATTATAACTATAGCTATCACAGGCATTTGGCTTTCAGAAAATAGGAAGTTGTATCTGAGATAGTTCTGGAAAAAAAAAGTCATAATTTGGTTTTTAAAGTACAGAGTATTCCTTGCCTCTGAAACAGCCCTTGCAATTAGCAGAAAACGTGTAGCCAGTGTGCAGTCTGCAAATGATACAAATTAAGGAACCAGTATTTGCCCTTCTGTTTACTGCCTGTACAGAAGCCATGGATTCTTCATTCACTAACATCATGTTAATTGTAAAATTCTTTCAAAATTTGCCCTTAGTTTTAGGCTGTTTTGCTTTTCTTTAATAAGGAAACCATGAACACTTTTTTTCCACCCTGAGTCATCCTGGTAATTATATGGAAAGTCCCTTCAGAGTCTAAAAAAATTGCTCTTGCAGATCAAGCACTGGAGGTTTAAGGAAGTTTACCCAACCAGATATAAAAGAAATGTAATTACTTTTTCCTGTTTGGCTATGCAGATGACAATGAAAAATCTCCAGTAGTTCAGATAGCTTGTAGAAATAGCTAATAGAATAAAATATATCCATTCTTTTCCCCACACCTTTCCAGTAAAAAAAGTGATAAGTAATGAAGTATAAAGATAAGAAGTAAAAAAGGGAATAGCTGCTGAAGATTTATATAAAACTTGTGTGTTTGGCAAAAGGAGCAACATATGTATGTAACAATGAGAAATACTATCGGATGTTTTTTCATGCTGCCAGATTTTCTGTGAGGTTGAACCACCATCATACAGAAAGATGGAAGCTGTAGTTGGAATTTTCTGGGATTTTTTTAAAAGGCATCAGTCTAGATCCTGGTCTTAATCTCAAGCTCATGGCAGTTATTCAACTAAATTGAAAGTCAAAATGTTTGTGTCTTTTTAAGTGACTGGTAGAAATACTGTAAGCATAAGCTTGTGGTACAATCTAATGAAGCCTAAATATGTAGAAGTTTGAAACATAGGTGTTATTGCTGTAATGCTAATTTAGGATCTAGTTAGGTAGCTGCTGGCTATTTTGAAATTTCTGAAGTTTTCCAATAATTATCTGGTCTCAAAAGAGTTAAACAATCTATAAAGCGGGTCCTTATGCTCCCATCCCTGTTAGTTTCAACACACTCTTTTTTGGCAAAGGTCGGAGAATATTACCTGATATGCCCGTTTTTCCTACTATTTCTAGAAAAACTGCGTAATGTTTCTTTTTCTCTTCACTTCTCTGAACTGTTCTTCATAATCGTGTACTGAATAAAGATGTTTCCTTATATTTAAATATAATCTCATCTCTGAATTTAGAAAATTTCTGCTCATTTGGGGACATTTTTGCTCGCATGTGAAAAGCTGAGTGTCTTGATGTGTCTTCTGCTAGTTATAGCGTGTCAGCTGTACAGAGGTATCTCAGTTTTTTGGAAGACTCATCTTTAGTCAGTTTAATGTTAAAAGCATGTACTGGTAAGTGATGATTAATGGATAAAATAAGAGTTTTTATTATCTGAGCATTTGATATGGAGTGTTCAGAGTTTTGTGAACACTTCGAGGAAGTCTGTTGCTATAGCTATCAGTATACATAAAAAGGAAAAAAGGATTTCACTTCAGAAAAAGACAATCACTCAAACAGTACAGAATTGAGGCTTAAGGGAATAACCATTTACTTTCTACTGCATTGAATATCAAGTCCAATACACTGTGTATATGTGTCATAAAGAGCACACTAAACCAAGAAGAAGCCTTCAGGTTTGGTGGTGAAATATCAGTCTTGTTAATAGGCTTCTTGATGAGATGTTTGTGCATTTCCACAGATTATTTGGCTGTTGACAATTAGTGTTGAAGCCACTAGGAAATGATAATTCTTGAAAATGTTAATAAGCTTTATGGGGAGTGTAAAATATGAAACTGGTATAAATGACATCATATTTGTATGATACACTCTGTCTCAAAAATTTTACTAAACTTCTCCTGTTTCATTTGCAATGTGCATTCAGTATATATGACCCTTAATCTGAATTCTTGAAAACCCTTAAATTACAGCTACGTTTGAATGCTGAAAAATTTCAGGAGCTGTTATCTGAAAGGGCTGTACAATTTCGAGCTATTGAGCGACGACTGTTGACACGATTCAAAGACAAAACTCCTGCTCCTCTTCAACATCTGGACACCTTGCTAGAAGGAACATTCAGAGAGGTCAGTGCAGTTTGATTATGAACCTAACTCTTCTTTATCTTGTTGGTAAAACCTAGCTTAAAGCATATAAGCTGTGCTTTCCTGGTTACATTTACCATCCAAGAAACCAGGAAGCAGTAATTTGTTTAACCTAATAGTCCCTGTAACTTTCCAGATGATTTGCAATAGTTTTATTTAATCTGTGACCACAAAATCTTTACTCCTGGGTCACACCAGCTTGACAGCACATCATTCTTTCCGAACTGATGTTGATAGTGTAAATATTTTATAGTTCATGTGAAAATATTTTATAGTTCATAGCTTGTGTAAATATTTTATGGTACACTGTAAACTGGGGGAATGGTTTGGCTGGTGTAACATTCACAACAAAATTGTCTGAGACTGACCATGTCCTTCCTATGGGGATTTTATGTTCTAATCACTTCAGAATGTGATAGCTGCAGAAGAACAGTGTTTAAAAAAACAAATCATTCTTGAACCATCCCCGTACTGGACAAAGAATAAACTAATTTTTCTTCCTTTTCCTGCCTCAGCTCTGCATTGCTTTAGAATAACACTTTTTCATTATGTGTTCCCTCTGTTAAGAAATTATTTTATGTGGTTTTTGCTTTTCTGTTGGAGGATCTGATTTTACTTCTAACATGCTTTATTTGAGAAGCTGAGTTACAATTAGATTCCTTGCTGAATAAAAGACTTAGCTTTTTGCAGTGTTACATATCACAACAACTGAACCCCAAAGCTGTTAAGGAAAAGTATTTGCCCTTACTAAGTTTCTTCTAAGAAAACTTTTCTTTAAACTAGAGAAAACTGCCTTTCCATATATGCTTATACATGAGTCAGATTTGCCTTTATTTCAGTCTCTGCTGTGAATGAGTTAACATAAGAGGGTTTAAGTTTGAAAGTGGGAATTTTCTGATTGCTTTAAGAAACACTAGCTATTGTTGTGATAGATGGGTTATTATTTCACACTTTGAAATGGTGTGACTAAATAAGCCCAAAAGATTAATGTAAATCTCCTGAGTCTGCTTTTGCTGTGTAGAACTTTTGCCTCTAAACTTATAAGAAACTGTGATGTGCTTGAAAATTTACTTATGCAGTTGATTTGAAAGATGAATTCTGAGAATATGACAAAAATCAAGTTGTTCAATTAGATGCATATTGCAGAAGCTTATTTTACAAGATCCTTCAAACCAACATTAGATGGGAGCTTTTCTTAACATTACTGTTGTGAGCTTTTTGAATTGGAATTAGTGCAGTTGGAAGGAGAATGAAGAAAGAGACTACTTCTCAGAGAACAAATGCTTACATTTTTTCACAGTTGTTAAAACTTTGTTTTAAGCAAGCTCACATTTTTCTTGGTAGATTTCCTTGTAATTTCTTTTGTTCATGGGAATTCCCTTCCAATAAAGAAGTGTTGTTTTTGTTAGTACAAACAAAATGGAGTAAAATGGTCACTGCCAGAGAGACCCCACTGCTGCATATGTTGTTTTAAAAGTGGGAACTGTGGTAGGATTTAATATTGACTCTGCTGTGGGGGTGAAAAAAATGGTTCAATGATGCATTTTCTATATTAGAAAAGACCTTTTTTTCTTTAATTCAGTATCATGTTCTGTCTTTGTTTGAACAAGTATGTCTAATACAAATAGTTGAGGTATTCAAAATATGGCAAATGAGTTTTCTGAAAAGGAATAATGAGGCTGGTTAAATATGAACAGTATGAAGTCTCACTCCAAAAATTCTTTTATGCATGTAGGCTTTTTGACATTGAAGTAAATATGATTTTTATTCTCATATAATTGTCTGAGAATCTCATCTCCTCCCTTATATTATATTATATTATTTCTATAATGCAAAACTTTGCCTTGTTTTATCCCCTTATTTTAATCTAAAGTAATTGTTATGTACCAAAACAAAGTTTTGTTGCTTTTTACCTTGCGTTTTGTAAGCGAAGGAAAATGTGTATGTTTTGGTTTTCTAGTGCATTCCAAACCTTTTCATCTAGAACAGAAAGGAGTTAGCAGTTGCTGTGAATATGTGGTTTTATTAGTGTTTTTAATACAGAACCTCCAGCACTTGGGCACTATATGAAGTTCTTAGTAGAATAACTATTATAGCCTAGGATATTTAAAGGTGCCTCTTAGTGTTTCCTGTATTTCCTTCTATCAGAACAGTTATGGAGCAGATGTATGACCTTTGTATGAACAACCTTTTAAATACAAATCAAATAATGAATATTCAAGTCATGTAATTTCGTTGCCTATGTGTGATAAATAACTACTTTAAACTTTGTACGGTTTCTCTGCCCACCTGTAAATTGTTACGAATTGCTGAACTAATTTGAATTTTACAACTAAAGTAGATGGTAAATGTTAATTTTCAGATTTTCAACTTCAAGTAACAGTTGTGTTTGTGTGAAATGTAGGTAGATGTACAATGCATGTCAAAGCTATGGTTGGCAAACGAGAAAATTATTCAGGCTGCATTGGATTCTCCGGTAAAAAGCATTTCTATTTATGGATTAGTTTTTTGCATTAATCCTTGTACACTAGTAACACGGCAGGCCGTATTTAGTGCTACAATAAAATTACTGATGGGTCTATTATAAGAAAACTTTAGCTTTGCTTTTCATCTTGAAAATAATGGAGAAACATTGATGTGTGCAAGAACAACAAGCTTGCTTTTGGTTTTATAGTCCTGTTTAATATTTTCTTTTAGAATTTGTCTTTCTTAAATAATATTATAGTTCTAAATGGACTGGAGTGAGTATTAACTACAGTTAATAACTAGTGACTTCAGGTGTTCCATTCTGGAAGGAAAAGAAAAGCTATTGTATACTTAGTAGTCTTAGATATTAGAAAAATGTAATGTTATTCTTATGATCTTTAAGAATGATTTGTAGGAAGGTGCTGTGAAAAAAAAAAATGGAAAAATCAATTTTCAGTATATGCTGTTTGTATGTCTATGAATTTCTCGATCTCTGGTTAAAAAATTTAGCAGTGCAGTTGAACATTCTGCTACCACTTGTTCTTAGGATTCTAATATTGAATGGTAGTTGAGATTGCATATATGTTTTATAGTTTAAAGGACTTCAAATATGGAATGAGATTGCAGCAAATTTTATGGTAGCTGTTGTAAACAGTATGCACTTTGTATAATGCTCCTCTGCTAGAGACAAGTTATTGCTTGAAAGTGTAGTTTAATGATCTTTTATGTCTACAATGTGTTTTCTGTCATATTAGAAAAAAAACACATAGTTTGGCAGTAGCTGCAGGTTCTTGCCCTGAAATCGTAATTTTCATGCATTGGCTCTTGGCAAACATTACTTGGATTTCCAGGTACAAGCTGGAATTAATAAATGTCATAAAAATGAGATCCTTCAATTTCTTATGTCAGCCCACATGGATTTTATCCTAGTGAATATAAGCAATACTAGCTGTGTTTGGTTGTGTTTAACCCTGTAGCCATGTTTAAAAGCCTACCACAGTTACATTCCTTTAGGGAAAGAGGAGGAAGGATGAATTTGCAATGTGGGGTGGAGTTCTCCTAAGGCACTAACTGTTCTTTAACCAATTATAAGTACTTAAAACATGAGTCTGAGACAAGATTGAACAGTTCAAGTTTACAAAAAAGAATGTAATGACAAAGCAATCACTTCTAGCTTGCTTTGCTTCATGATTTTTCTTATTTATTGTACTTTTTATTGTAATACAAACTGATTTGTCCTGTATCCCCACACTTCCATCATATATAATAAACATAGTTCCGTTCCTATTCTTTGATACTATTGCACAATATCTCAGGTTTCCCCATGTTCTGAGGCTTCTTCATCTTCACCTCTTCACCCTGTGCTTTCCAATAGTGACATCTCAACTTTTGCCCTTTGCCCCAGCACCCCTCTGACAGTTGCTTATTTGTGCACTGTCAAGTCAGTGAATTAGTGCTGACTGGCAGCAGCCATCTAGCCAGACAAGATGGATGATGTCTTCTGTCTCAGTAGAAATACCAATAGTGTCTCCCCCCACCCTGTCTGCTAATTAAAAAAATATATAGTGCAACGGAATGATTTCTAGCTCTTTGTGTTACTGTAAAATTTTGTATGGAAGCGACAGTTACTAGAAATGGACTGACAAAACAAGTCTGACATAAATGGGCAGCACAGTTGCATAAACTCATATATCTAGACTTAAGAACTACGTGTTTTACATCAGGCCTTTATTTTTAAACAGTGAGACATTTTAGCTTTTCTTTCTGTCTTTTGTTACTAAGAGGGCCCAACACACTTTTAAACCAGAACTTCTAAAACTAATTGATGCTGAGAGTTTATTCCCTTTATTTTCTCCTAATTCAGCTATTCAGTCATGTTCATCTTATTAATATTATTATTGAATAACCTGTCTTTCAGAAATACTTGGCTGTAAGCAGCAGTGAAGTAGCTTTCAGTGTGATTTCTAGATCTTGCTTAGTAAACGACCAGAAGGTGTCCAGATCATTCTGCTGTCTTTAGTATATGGTATTTATCTTGGCTTTTCTGGTCTTGCATCTTGTGAGTTCTGAATTTTTCTTTTAAAAATTCATTGACGTAGCATAATTTTAACAGAAAGATGGACTATTTCACACGTTTGAGATGAAATCGAAGAAACTGTGCTATGAATGCCAACTGCAAAAACTCAGGACCAGCCCGCACTTTTATGTTACAACACAGGATTGTACTGAAGTGTCCTTGTTTGTTCTTTGTTTATGGATAACTTTTTTTTGGCAACTGGTTTGATCTTTTTGGAACCCTTTGGAACATGGAACCCATGTCATTTTCAGAGTGACACTGAGTTGCTATACTACCTGACAGGATCTGTTCTGGTCTTGAAAGCTGACATTTAGATAATCAAATCTAAAGCTAACTTTACAGTATTCTTTTTCTCAAAGAAAGATAAAGAATTAGAGCAACACATGATTAGAGCACATAGGATTTGCAGCTGAAAGAACATTCGGCTCATGTTAAAGAGTTAACTAAAATTTCTTTTTAGGAAAGCCTCCAACAAGAGAAAGCTATGATACATCGAACTTTCAAAGCTAAATATATAGAGAAAAAGCAAATCTCTTTCATCCCTGGACATAATTTAGGACACCACGGGAAGTGCACTAAATATTTATATTTCTTGAGGTTTCAGCAGAATGTGTAATTAATCTAAATTTTGGACAGAACTTAAAGGAACTAACTTTGAGCACTTACTTACTTACAACAAGACATTTGTGAGGAATTTCTTGCCTGGTGTTGCTGAGCCTGCATGTTATGTCTCTCTTCTATTGTGGTTTGTGATTAAGCGAGAGTGCTGAAACTTCGTCAAGCAGTATTTTATGTATTAAAATACTGTGTGCTGGTTCTTGTCCATTTTATAGTATTTGACACTATCAGAAAAAATTAGTTTTAGGTGTAAATCATTACACGATTGAGATAACTATTTGATTCTGAATTGTATCCTCTGAATCATATGATTTCCTCTTGGAAATTTTGGCATTTCATATGAAAACCAATATTCAACTAACAGTTGACGAGTATCTAAATGTTAGCATACTTTGTCCTTCTTGTCTAACGCTTCTATCACTTTTTGGAACAGATCATTAGCTAATTTAAGCCACTGTTATTCCATAGAGCCTGGTTACAAGGTGTGGGTTTCTGGCCCAGTGTTTAAGTGCTTTCCTTCATGCCTGCCATATTGTCATGCATCTGCTTTGCCTGTGCTCGACATCAGCTAGATGTGAATGTGATGTCCTCTAGAAGCTTTGCACCTGTATCAAAGCTCAAAAAAAAAAGGTACTAATACCCCTTCTTCATAGCACTGCATTAATGCAGTTACGTGGCTCCAGGGTGGAGATGGTTTGTGGTCTCCTGGCTTTCTGCTGGCATGGAACAAGTCTGTGACTGTCTGCACCTGTCTCTGCAGCTCTCTTTTAGCTTTTTGCTGTGCTGTTGGGTGCTGTGAAAAACAGTATTTTAGGTGCTCTGTCCTTTGGTCTCTAGGCACGTGCTCTAGGTTTGATCTTGTATTTTGTATCTCTCCAGCTCAGAATTTCCTGGTGTCCAGTTAACTCAAACTGGTGACAGCTCTTTCAGCTTTGTCCAGTTCCTGATACTGAATTTTCTCACTACTGAAAGCATGTCTATTTGACACTTGCAATACATTATAATTAAATCCTGTGAAGGAATTTCAAAGTGTGCATATGTACATGCATTTTCTTGTTATCATGAAGAATATAGCTGTGTGGAAAACAGAGCTACTCTGACTGTAAGGTTCCAACTTACTTTTATGTCTTCAGCAAGAGATTTGGATCTTGTCACTGCATTTGTTCTTCCTTTCAAATCTCCCCTCTTTGCCTCTGTTTCCTGGTTTTCTTTGCTCTCAGAATAGGATTCCCCCAGCTATCAAATGATACACTTCTATTTGATTTTTGAGTCTGTTATTTCTGGGGCTTGGTTTCAGACTCGCATGATTGAACTGACTTCTGTATGGTCAGATTCTTTGTTCAAGGGAGCTGGAAATACCCTAGGTTAGTAATCCTTGGTTGTTTCGGGCTGTTAGATAGAGTAATTTCTTCTGATATTTTCATAATGATGTCAGCACAAAGATGAAGAGTATATTGAGGGCAAATGCCTCTGCCCTCCTCAGATGTAGGTGTTTGTGTACATGTGCACATGCATATGTACTTGTTTAACTACAAATAATTCATTTTAGTCTTCAGAGTTGTTCCTGGATGTCTTTTTAGTGTTTTTTAAGAGTCAGAATTTTAGTTCCATGATAGTTGATACAAACAGGTCCAGCACCTAATATTCTATTTAATAATCTCCTCATTTCTCTTCCTAATTCATTTTCATCTACTGATTTAGGAAACCAGACTCTTTATTTCTAACCTGGAATTTACTACATTGCTAGTTGTTATACAAAATAAGTATGTGCATTACAATTTTTGAAGTAAAAATAATTTCTTAATGTTTTGAGAGCATAGGTACTGTTCCTTGCATTATTTTAACACTTGCAGTGTGTGGAGCACTTTGGTCGTTGGTGGTTTGTAGTCAGTGGTATATGAAACTTAATATGTTCTGTTCACTGAAACACAGGGAATGTCATTAAAGGTCCATTAACTCTTTGTTCAAGCCCCTTAACTCTTTTCCTTGCTTATTAATCAGTTGATAAAAATCTCAGAAGTGATCATTAATGATTGAGTATTCTCTCTCAAATGGCACTTCTGACACATACAGCCTCAGGAACTTGACATTTTGGGAATGATTCATTACTTGATTAGTAAGGACTTTTACCTCAAAGCAAAACCATTAGGGTTTATCGTGCATGACTCAAGGGCTGTATATCACACCCGCTCCTGTAATAGTCATTTTCCCCAGATAATGTCAGTGAGAGCTACACCCATAGTATAAATTAGCTCTTTTTGGCTTGAACAAATATGCTGTTCTTTGGAGGAGTTATATTTAACTTCTCTTGTTTTATTGCTGTTTCGGCTAAATGTAGCTTTTTCATAGCCACTGAAAGCAGCTTGCTGGCTATTACATATAATTAAAATTCTCTATTTTACTGGTGTTCACATAGTGTTATGTTTCTATTTCCTTAAGACTTATTTAACTTTAACAGTGGAATACTTACAATGTCATCAAAGCCCCTTTTTATTAGAAGATGTATTCCAAAAATGTCTGAAAGTAGTTAGCTGTGTTTGGGAAGCATATATTAGGATGGCTGGCACAAATCTTCTGGTTTTGGTCTATGGTAGCAATTACTTGCTTCACTGGGGGACAATCTTCAGGTTAGTTTGTGGGAGAAATGGGTAATATTGTTCATATCATCCTCATATAATAAGGTTTTTTTGTGGAGGGAGTTACACACATGTAGAAGTTGGAAACACTGCAGCCATCACAAGAGAAAGAAGTTGGAAGTAAAATGTCCTCGTGTGTGTAGATGTGGCACAAAGGGCCTCAACTGGGGTCTGCTGGACTGCATTCAGCCTGGCCTGTCACATTTTCCACAGAGGAGGGTTCCAGCTATGCTCTGCTGTGCCCTATGGCCTCATCTACTGAATTTCTCCTCTTGAACCTATGAATAACCAGCTTTGAACACCCACTGCTCTGTTCAAATCAGTAGAGAACCAAAGATGTGATTTTTATTATTTCCCCCTCCACACACACACACTCCACTTGGGCTGCAGTTACCGCTTTAAACCTGTGGCACCAATGTGACCTATTGGAGGATTCCCCAAACTTTAATTCAGTTCTCGGA
Source organism: Myiotriccus ornatus (assembly GCA_036023395.1). Lineage (NCBI taxonomy): Eukaryota > Metazoa > Chordata > Aves > Passeriformes > Tyrannidae > Myiotriccus > Myiotriccus ornatus. The sequence continues at coordinate 45,787,376 of JAYRBT010000082.1, forward strand.
GTATGGACAGATTGTACCCCCTAGTATATAAAGGCAATAGTAGGAAGTGATTTATGTTACTTTTTGTGATGTAAACATTCTCTGTCATGTTTTTTTGCATTGGCTAATGACTTCTTGAAGGGGAAGAAATAATATTCCTTTGTATGGGCAGATCTTCTATCCTCATCCTAATATGAGCTCACCAGACCATTTATGAGGGCTTTCTATAGGGGCTGAAAGAACCTGTGTGCCTTTGAATGAGTGAAAATGGAACCAGTTGGCTACAATTCCCCAAAGAAAGGAATACTGATGAGTTTTATTTCTTTGAAAGAAATGTCATATCTGATAATCTGAATTACCAGATACTCTTTCTGAAGCTTAAATCATTGACAGGCTCTTTCACTGGGAGAAATGTACTCCGTAGGTGAGAGAAAAAGTGCTATGCAGTAGTGTAATCAAAACTTGAGTAAGAAAAATTGATACTGTCTTCATAGATGGATGGAAAGGACTCTTATTTCATGCTCTCTAGAAAGTTTTCTGTATCAGCCCTGTAATTATGTAGTACAAAAGCATCTGAGGCATAAAAGCTATATAGAGCATATCTGGTAGAAGTTACTGTGGTTTCTTTGGTAGTTTGCATACATGATCTTTGTAAAATTTCTCATTTTAATTGAATAGTCCAGATATGATGAATTAATTGAATAGTAAATTATTATCCATTTTGGTTGATTTCTACATTCAGAACTAAGACCATTTTTGATGGCTTGTGGTATAATTTTAATAGTTTGGGTTTGGGTGGCTACTGTACTTTTTTAACCATTGTGTACATGGGTGCAGTGCCTTCAGATACTGAATTAACATTGAACTGGATAATTTTCTGGTGTAAGCTCACAATAAATGATACTGATTTCTTTGATGTTCAGTAGATGATAGTTTTGCATGGTGGATCTATGGCAAATGTATGTTGCTTTCAAATTCATGCTGGGTAAATATTTCACTGACTTTGATATTTGGATTCAGTGAAATGCTTGTGTTCATGTCAATTTATGTGTTCATTATACCAGCAACAAATATTAACAGGGAGAGCTACACAATTTGTAGCATTTTGTGACAAACTCCTGGTTTAAAACAAAACAAAAAGATGTCCCTCCCCCCAAACAAAACGTAAAAATACCTGGGAAATAAATATTTGATGGCCAAATGAACTAAATTATTTACTCATCTAATGCTTGCAGATCTTGGTGTGAATTGGGTATTGAAGTGGATTTGGTTACTGTTGTATCTGTACTGTAAACCCAGCAATATCAAGCTGTATTGTCTGTAAACTTAAGCTAAAACTATTTTACATCAGTCTGTACAACTATTAATTTCCATTAACGTATAGAGAATGAGCATCTGAATTACTGTTCTGTTGTTCTTGAGTACTCTTGCAGGTGTGAAATTTCATTTAGTCACTGATGATGTCTGGTCCAAAATGACTTGTGTAGACCCATGTCAGTGGTGGGAATAGACCTCACATCATCAGTGCCTGCTCTGCACACTCCTGGTCAGCTAAGTCAGTTAAGGTTCTGTGTGGTATTACTTACCAGAGTCAGTATAGTAATAAATTGGATTCCTGAGGGAAAAACCCCCTCAAAAATAGCATTAATGCTTTATCAACAAAAAATAAAAATCTGTTTCTTTGTGTGCGTGCTCCTTGCAGTCAGCTCAGAGCTGATGGTCTAGCCACTACCACTCTGAGGAAAAATGTAACTTGTGTGGTCATTCTCCCAATTTAGATCTTTTTAATAAAAGGTACAGTTTATGTTGGAGCTAAACTGTTGGTTAAATCTGTAAATTGACAAAAACAAAAGGGAAAAGAACTTTCCCATTTCTTCTTGCCAGTTGGCGTTTCAGCAAATCTATTTTATGTTTCAGTTGTGCTTAAATTCCACAGAGTAGGTGTTTCTATATTATGAAACCTTTAATTATTCTGTTGTGGATAGTTTAAACCAGGATGAAAAGGAAAAAGGTGGTTAATTTAGTGTAATGAACTGAGGGGTTCAGAAGTCAGGAAGGAAGAAGACAGTAGTGATGAGTATCATAACTACAGAGATACTATTTTAAGGCTTTCATTAAGTAGAATGTTCTGCCCATTCTGCTTGCCTTGAGTTCTTTGACAAAGTTTTATGGCTGCAAATTTCTTGGTTTAATATTGGCAATTTGTTACGGATACAGACTTGGTGTTATTTAGATATCTTAAAATTAAGTGCTTGTTTGAGTGCCTTGTTGGTTTGACAACCAGGATGCTCTGATGTTGAGGTGACATGGTTTGACTGAAACAGCTCTAACCCTTATTTTTCCAGAAAGCCTTTTGGTCAGCCTAGAAAACTGTATGTATGGTTGCTGAAGGCTGTACTTACCAGGCTAAGTTCCTGTAACATTGGTAGGAGAAGTGGGGAAAAAGACATTATATATTACAGGAACTCGAGTTTTTAAATGGTATTTTTAAAGGAATCATTCCATTTCCCTTTAGGAAATTTGAAAGGATTTGGGATGGCTAACATAATTTTTATCTTGTTCATTGTTTATACTCTTAAGGCCAGTCTACTTAGAAAAAGCAACACCTATTAAAGGCCTTTGAATTCAGAGTCTTTCATGTCACAATGGGTCTATTTACTGCTGTCAGTAGGCTTGTTATATATTCAGCTTGAAGAGGTTAACAAGCATACCTTGGAGTGTTACTTTTATTTTCTGTTCTGTGACACTTAGCAAAATCCCATTATACAATTGAGTAGTATTATAATGTTAAAATGTTAATTTGTTCTGCATTCCGTTAAAATTGGATTTTTTTCTTGTGCATTGGCCCATACGTTTTGTATAAAACCTGTAATTTAAGCCCTACTCTATAGAAATGCCCTAAATTAGTAACCTTTTGCCTTTGCTACCTTAATTACATCTCATTACTTAGTACTTAAAGAGCAACCTCTAGCTATTGGTTAAATATTTGCTAGCTAAATAGATTTGTCATGTTAAAGAAAACAGTAGCCCTTGCCTCTGTTTTAACTTGATTGGGATTTTAGAGTATTGAGAAATTCCATGCTTTGGTGGAGGAAAAAAAAAAAACCACTTTTTGCATTTTCCTTATTTTTTCATTTCTCCTTAATGAGTATTTCATTATGTGTTATCTGTTACACTCCAACAGGCGATTGAAAGTTTGTCTTAAAATAAGTATTTTTCAAAAAGACTGTTGTGTTTTGGTATGGTCTATGTCTTCTACCTTCATTTATTCCTTTTAACTTTTATAAGCATCTGATACAATAAATTTCTATTTTTAGTGTGGAAACAAATATGAAGCAGCTTACTTGGCTACAAAGAGCTATCTTCCAGATTTTTACTTCCTATTGGGAAGAAGGCTGTATTGTTTCTTCAGGATCACAAGGAATATGATTCATTAAAATATTTGTTGAGTTGTCTTTTCTGACAAATTGAAAGATCACTTCTCTTTGGTATTTTAATTGTATGCAGAAGTCATAAACTGCAGAAGTTATTAACAGCTTGCAGGTTGACTTCAGTATTTATTAATGTCAATTGGATTGTATTTCTGAATTTTATTTTGGTTTATATTTTGCTATTTTTTCTTCTGTATGAAGCCATGTGAAGAGGTTATAATGTATAATTGCAGTTAGAATTTCATGCTGTTAAATTCCCTGTCATATGCAAAGGTATCCTGTTTAATTTCCCATTTTACTTTTTTTTCCTGAGAGCTGCAGTAGTGGAAGCTTGTTTACAACAGATTTGTCTATCTGACTTGATTCTTACCCAATACATAACTATTGTTCTTCTTATCTAGTTCTTAAATTGATGTTTGCACTGTCCACTTGCTTTTGGAAGCCTGGTGTCTCTAAAACGTTCCTTCACCCATTCTTCCCATATGTTTTGTTACATTATGGGTTAAAAATTGCAGACTGGCATAGTTAGGGTTTGAAGTATTACTCTCCATTTATGTTTACTGTGGTAATACCACTGACTTTATTTTCAACAAAGGCAAGAAACAAGTGGAGCAAAACACATTGACACAAGTCTTCATCTTGTTCATGTTTTTTTCTTCTGTGGGAAACCCATCTGTGGAACAGATAAACGTTTACCCTCTAGTGTATAAATTTGTTCCTGTGAAAACCAGTTTTAATTTCGAAAATGTCTGTTATTAAACTTTTACTCAAAAAAAGTTTAAAGGTAGGTAGCAATACGAGCAGTGCATTTGCAGAGAAAGTGGTTGGCTTGTCCAATTTTAGGCTAAGTACTTAAAACTTTGAAGTAGATAGTTTCTCTGAAAACAACTTTTCATGCTTTGTTTCCTATGTCACTGTTTATCCATTCTGTATCCATAAGCTCTGAAACCATTACTTCACTATTCATGCAAAGGTTTGAGTGATTTGTTGCTTATTGTCTGTATTTGTTCTTGGGTTTGAATTCGGCAAGTCAATCTGTAAAGGCAACAACTACCTAAGAGACCCTGTTTTATTTTCCGAAAGAAAAAAGTTCTGTGGAAACTTTTCCCTGAGAAGAGTTTTTGAGATTTATGTGGATTACAAAGCATTAAGAAGGGTCATTCCTTAGTTTTCTTTCCAAGAAAAAATGCCAAGATACAATTTTTGCAGGTATTAGTAAAAATTGAAAAGTATGCTTTGTGTTCTGGGACTGGTGCCAGCATCTGTATTGGCAACTCCCAAGACAGGTGTGAGTGAAACCTTTTCCTCATTGCCCTCGGAAGACTTCTAGAACAAGCCTGTGACATTTCTCTTCAGTTGCATCTGTGATATTTACTTCATAATTTTCTTTTTTTTTCTTTTTTTTTTAAGTTTATGGCTACTGCAGAGGAGTTTACTCTCTGGGGAGTGGTCGGGGGGAGAGGGAGAAGGAAAGAAAAAAGAACACTTTGTTTTGATGACAGGTGCATTGTTCTAGTAGGAGGTCACATTTAATTTGTGTAGCATATTTCAGTGATTCTGGATCAGATCCTCAACTATGAATTATCATGGGAGTTAATAGCTCTGACTGTTAACACAAGCTGGGGTCTGTTCTCTAGCCCAGGTAAGTTTGTTCATTTTTTTAAATTGAAACAAATGGGCCTGGAAATTGCAACATTTCATAAAATGTCCAGTAAATTGGAGTATTTTTTTAAGAGATTCAAAGTCTTGTCTCGTTTCCTGTGAATGTTATAATAACCTATGTTGTCTCTTTATTCCCCCCCTCCCCCCCCATTTTGATAGGGGATCAAATGGAGGGGGTTAAGTTTCTGTGCATATGTTGCTTTTTCAAAATAGCGTGTCTATCAGGGGAAGGATAGGCAAAATGATGTCTGCAAGTCCAGGCTCTTCTAATCTGTGTTTCAAGGGGCTTTGCTGTGCCTTACTGAGGCACTGAATTTGTACTTTTATTCTGAGCAGTAGGAAACCCTCTTCAATTCTGTTCTGTCTAGGACTGCTTCAGATGCTCTAACTTTAAAAATAGGCCACTTTATTAGGCCAACTGAATATGGATTTAAGTGTCTAAATTCTGATTTGACAATATATGTGCTTCAAAAGAGTACCTTTTTCACAAGAAATAAGACTCCTGGATTTTTGTGTCCCTTTGTTAACTTTTGCATTGTATAAGGAACAGTTTTGCTTTCGGTGGAAAATGGATTGTTCCAGCAGAGTGCAGCAAAAGACAAATATTGTAAATATGTTTAGCTTTCCTGTCAAGAGTTGGTGCATTGTAAAAAAAGAACTTAGATAAAGAGCTCGTCATGCATAAAATATCAAACAAATTATGGAGGGACCTTATAGGAAGATTGTAGTTTAGTTCAGTTCTTTCTGCTATTTTTTTCTTCTGAAACTCTGAGACACTGATAGAATTTACTAGTCATTAAAGAAGTGTTCAGTGAGTAAGTAAATAAGTAAAGTATAAAGGTATTCTAAATGCTATTGGTTAGTACTTTATCTGAGACTGGATTGCAAGCTAATGGCAGAGTTGAGACTACAATTCAGGATTCTTCCCTTTTTCCCCATAGTTAAGCTATTGACCTCCTCTGCCTTTTATAATTTTAGCTACTAATGTTTTATTTCTTTGGTATCTTTTAGTGTTTGGGATTCTTTTTTACCTGTATGATTGCTTTGAAATTTGCAAGCCTTATGTTTTTGGCCTTGGTTTCACCACAACGTTTTTCTTTATCTTAAAACCTTACTTTTATTGACATCATTAAGAAAAGATTATATAGTTGCCTTGACCCTCCAAAATGTAAATAAGAGTAGTGTGCAAATAGTGCTTTCTGGATAACATATACAATTTGAGTCAGTCTTCTAGTTTAATCTTGAGGGGAAATTACCAAAGATGCCAGAGTATTATTGCATGTTGCTTATGTGTCTGCATGTCTAGACCCACTTAAGGATAACTTTTCTTTATATAGGCATAGCTTTGCTGGATAGCAGCAATATAAGAGAATAGTGAAGACACCACCCAAAAGTATAGTTTTTTGTAACTCTAAACCCAGCAGTAATTTTCAGAAACTGAAAAGAAGAAATTTAGCCTTAAAACATGTTAATGAGTGTAAGAGCTACATATATTCACTATTTTCTTAGCTTAATGTGTATATTAAGAAATTGAAAATTAGAATAGATGAGGAAAACATTTCTTAAGAAATCTCAAATGAATGTGGTTTTCCTTAACCCATCTTTTAAAATTCATATAATTTGAATCAAGCCATAGGTTTTTAAGAATAGTTTCTAGTGTTGTTCCCATGTCAGAAGCTGGATTTAGAGCCCTAAGCAGGCTTATGTTTTCACTGCTTGGGTTGCAGCCTGATCCCCTGGTCCTCCTGATCCTGGGTTTCAAAATGCCTTGCACTGCCAAAGTTAAAGTGGGAACTGTTCCCAGGGAGTTCGTTCTCAGCTCATTAATCAACATGAACAGGTCAAATGAGAGACTGAGGATGAGTGAGTCAGCTGGGATCCCCATCCACTCGTTTGTGGGCCCTGGTGACCCATCACCTCCCCAGTCTTCCCTCCCATCCTTCAGCAGGTCCCCTTCCCCTCTTGCCACCAGTGGCCCTTCCCTGACACTTTTGCCCAGGAGAGCTGCAGAGTGTTGCTTGTTGCACTAGTCCCTTCCTCTGCCTGCTCCTCCTCACTGGTCACATGAGGACAGTTCCCCAGGGCACAGTGAGAGAAGTAGCATATGCAGAAACTAATGTTGCCATGCTGGAGGGGTAGGGATGTTTGTTTGGACAGAAATCAGATCAGGCTTTTAGGAGGCTGTCCCAACATTTCAGTCTGCTGCAACTAACAGTCCCCCAATTCCCCCATGTCCTCTGGCTCTAGCAGCTGGTGGCAACAGCCTCTGATGTATGCTGAAGGATTTTCTTCTCCTCTGACTTTGAAACTCTCATATGACAGAAAGAAAAAACTTTCTGTTTAATTTGAAAATTCCTGGGTTTGGTTCTGATCAAGTTGTTCAATGCAGTGTGAAGTAACTAAATTTTTGCAGTACCTATAGACTCTAGTCTATAGGCTCAAGGCATCCAGTGTATTGCATGCTGAGCAAGCAAAGAATTAAGTTTTTCTTTTTTTTTTCTTTTTTTTTTTTTTTTCCTCTGAAGATCTTGCCATTTCAGTACACCAAATCCTAACCAAGTTTTGAGTCTAACAGATCTAACATCCTTGGGTAAGGATGAAGGTCAGAGTGATAAGAATATGGAGGTATTTAGGAAAGCTGTTACACAATAAGATGATTCTGGTTCATTTATTGGCTTTTAGTGCTGTTTTTTGTTTAAATTTTTGGATCTGTCTCAGTCTGTAGTCTGAAGGGAATTAGTTGCTGACCTTTCCCATACCAGAAAAACTTAATGAGAGCAAGAATGGTGCAAAGCTCATCTAGTATTTTTCTGGCTTCAGCTTTGTAAAGATATTATTTACAAGAAGACAAAGGGGAATATGTTTAAGAATCAGTCAGTAATGAGAAAATGTGATTGTTGGAATGACCATTATTCCTATGTAAGTAATACTTAATTTTACATGGCACTTTATTAGTTTTGGTAGACTAAAGAAAAAGTAGTCAACAAATACAGTCCATAAGAACCGTGAAGAAAAGTTTAAAATTCTCTGCAAATGGTGTGGGACATGTGGCAATGACTAATTTGAGGCCTGCTCTACAGTATTCTTTTACTCTTAACCTTTCTTTTGTGATAGCACAGTGTGGCCATGCTCTAGTTGGCACCCTTTTCTGCAGGCAGTCCAAATTTGAATTACCAGTCATTGCCTCAAATGTTGTACAGACTAACACAGTGTTTCTCTTTCCTTTTGTAACATAACAGGTATCTTCACACTGATGGATTTTTTTTTTTTTTATTTTTTTTTATTTTCCCTAGCTGTTTGGAAGTTGGAAGCAAGAAAAGATAAAATAAAATGCAGACAAACAGCATCTCATTGTTATACAGAAGCATTGCCTTAATGCTGTAAAAATGAATATTTTAGATTGGCACTGACAGCAGTCAGGAGCTGGTCTCTGCCTTCTGGCAGGCTCAGCTGAGCTGTATACCTGCCAACCGAGTGGGCTTTCTGTGTAGGTAGTTTTTATTTGTATTTTTAGGTGCTGGTTGCTTCATGAATTCTGCTGGGAAGACCACTGGTAGATCTGAAGTCACAATTTGAAAAAGTATCAGGGTTTGCAGGTGATTGAGATAGAGGTATCATTGCAAAAATGTAATGATGGCAATGATAATAATAATAAATAATAAACCTGAAGATAGTCATGAAAGCTTTTGGTATTGAGGAGATTTTGGGATAATTGCCTTGATAATTGTAATGAGTGAGAGAGTCAGTATGTTGATTCTGATATTAATATATGAAGAAGTCATTAGTCATTGAGAATCACTGTCTAAGTAGTAGTTCCAGAAAATCAGCAAGTGGGAGGAATGTTATAAGGCAGTGTCTACAAAGAGCATGCTCACTATTTGGGTTTTTTTTTTGGAGATGAGGAAAAGAGTAGTGGAGTGATAACTTCACGAGGATCTGATGTGCCTGTGTTTTTTTGATTCAGTGATGATACAAACTATACGACCCTTGTCTGACTTAGCATGTGAGCCACATGCAGAGAAAGAGGAGAGTTTCAAGGCCCTGGAATATAGAGATGTCTTTGTTACCATGATACCAAACCCTTTGCAGCCTTCATTTTTTACTTTTCCATGCACTGCAGCTAGTAGGGGGTATTTATGATCTGCACAGAATCTGGCTCTTCATGGAAGTTGTGGGGCAGGAGGGAAGGAGACCTAAGCCTTGGATAGGTTCGTGAAGCCTACAATAGAGGTGGGTGCAGTTATCAGTGCTAGTGAGACTAAAAAAGATATATCTTAGCTCAGAGGAGGTACATATGTGTGAATGGTTGTTGCTTTTGGGTAAGAAGTGTTTAGGAAGACTGAGGGCTGAAGGAATGTGATAGAGGTTGTACTTGGAAGAAAAGATGGATAAGGTGACACACTGAAGAGAGGAAGAGAATCTGGAACTTCAAGACAAAATAAGACAAAGTATCTTTACACTTACCACGTTGTCTTAGTTTTTAAATCCAAATTATTTATAGAGGTCTAGAAGTTATTTAAAGCAGGATTGGGCATTTAGATTTTTGTGTGTCCTAACTGGGAGGGAAAGCAAGGGGAGTGAAAGAAAACCCAGCAAATACAGAAGCTAGTCATGCTTCAAAGCAATAATAAATATTTGGTAAAGATAAAGCAACATTTATGCTGCCTTTACACTTTTATCACAGTTGAGTCTTTTCATCTAGTAAACATAATAAATGAATAAACATAAAATATTTGTGTTTGGAAGTTCTTCCTTGGTGTTCATGAAGAGTATTTATTTTCCATCAGTCCATTACAGTACAACATTGATTGGTGCATGTAATGTATTATTCATACTGTTCTAGTTTCATCCCATTAGCAATGCCAACATTATGCTGAATTCTGTAGTGGTAATCTTGTGTGAAGTCTCTGTACAGTGACTTCTGCAGTGATTCAGATCCCATTTCATGTTTAGTGACAGGACGGAGCGAACTGCAGCACCTTACTGATACTACTCAGTCTTTGTTCCCCTTCCTCCCTCCAATGAAATGAGAATTGTAAGTGTACTGTAGACCTATAAAACCAAATTGTGAAAAGCAGAAAGTATATCAGAACTGATTTATTTTTGGTTCATGCATTATATCTTTGTTTGCCTTATAGCTAGTATCTTTAGAACAGTCAAATAACTAAAACCATCGCATTACAAAAATAACAAGAAGAGAATTAAAACCAGCCTTCAGATAATGTAGTCTGGCATTTTGGTCCACAAGTGTGATCCTATGGGTACAATTTTGATAATACAAATTGTTGTGTATAGAGCTGATAAAAATATGTGCTAAATCCAACTGCTCTGCATGGTTAAGATCACTGAAGGTCTGCCTAATGCTAGTACAAAAAAGGAACTTTTTCATTTGAATCTAGGGTTTACTTCTTTATAATTTTGTACAGGAACTTTTTTTCATGTGCAATAGGCCCAGCCCGAATTGTTCATCAGATTCAATGATAATCTGTTTGTTCACTGATTGATTTGGGCCTTTTCTGAGAATCTAGGTCATAAAAAATTTGAAGCTTTAGACAGATAAATGAAGATTAATTTAAAAAATATCTTAGTTCCTTAATATGTAGGACATGGAATTACAATGAAATAAAATTAAAAGCTTGAAGAATTTTTCTTTCAAATATTTTCATTTTTTAAAACAGCTGTGTAAACAATGAAACAGTCTCTTCTTGGTATGAATACTTGAAAAAAAAATATCCCATGCTTTAAGGTACATATGTCATGGGGGAGAAATGGTTGTTATCTGTGAAAAATCTTTGGATTTTTATCTTTGGAGACAGGGAGAGCCTGAACAAGGTTGGGAGTTGTCTTGGGGAAATTGGAAGCTCACAGATCAACCAGACTGACTCCCACAGTTCTGTAAAAATGCGATTAGGGTGGCAAAGACTCTCTAGATTTTAAGCGATAAATAAGATGGCATGAATAAGACAGACAGCTTGAGGGACAAAAGGAATAGATTCAATAGTCAAGGCAGAGTATACCAAAGGAATGGGAAACAAAAATTTCTCTTTTAAAGAATGATGGTGGGGGAGGGTGGGTATATTTGGTTTAAAGTATGTGCTTATTCCAAGAGGTGTGGTTGTACTATGGTCTTTATTGGAGCTGGGGAAAAGACTTGCTCAGCCTTTTGAAGAATAACTAGGCCGGCATTCTTCAACAGGCTCTAGATGTTCTGAAACATTATCATGCAGATTTCTTCTGTTTCTCTGAGAAGGAAATGTGTGTGCTGGAACTTATGTCAATAAAACACTGATCTTAATATAATAATAATTAGAGCTTAAATAAAAATGAGGTAAAGAAAACTCAGTTATTTACAGTGGTGTTGTCATGTCTTCATTATAGTAAAATTGTCTTTGAGAAGCTGAGTAGGTGTAATATAGAAAATCTGTGTAAGTTACTATTTTCAGTAAAGGCTTAAATATTCAGGTTTGCTTTGATTTTATCAATATTTCTACAGAATAGACTTTGAATGATTGCCTCCCATGTGTACAGTCAGGTTTTCAGAAACAGGCTTGAATAGACTGAGTGCTTAAAATAATTCTTCATTAATTGCAGCAGGCTTATATATGATGTAAGACAATTACAACAATTAATTTTTAAAGAATTGATCAAAATCCTAATTGAAACACTATAGGATGAATCTATTTGCATACAAAAACCAGGGAAGAGGCTACACCCAAATGGTTGAATAATCAGTGAAAACCCCTCCCCAGTGTTACTTCCTGCCCCCCTATACCTGATATTATCCAGCATATGAGGAAAAAAGATTTTTACAATACCTTGTGTGGTATTTGACCTTCATAATAGTAGTTACATCTGAATGCATTCCAGTGAATAGGACAGTTATGGGGAAAGAATTTAGTCTGGCCAGAGTAGGATATACCATAGCCAAAAAGCTCAGTGGATAATAAGATATTTCTTCTCACTGGCTTGCAGTTTGTATAATTTATTTTCTGGCATTATAAATTTTGCATTCCCTACTTCATTTGAGTCCATTCCAGAGTCTTTTCATCCTGATGATTAGAAAGCTTAATAGGAATCAAGGAGGGTTGGAACCAGACTTCCTAGGGTAGTGCTTTAACTCCTCTGTAAAGGGTCCTGTGTAAAGATGCACAGCATCAAATAATTGCTTTCCTGGATTTGGCTTTCTGAGTCTTCAGTGGGTAGCAGGAGCTCCTGTAGAACCCCAAGCTACCATGGTCTTGCCAGCTGCAGTGTGCCAAGCCAGCAGTAGAGATGTACAGACAATATAGCCATGAGATGTTGTTTTGCACTGGAAGCTGCTGGTCAGTTATGATCCCAGTAAAAAAGGCCCTCAGACTGCATAAGGCATCATTCCCAATGCTGTTTGTTGGAGCTAACATTGTAAGAAGCATCTCTTCAAATGCTGGGAACCCCAACAGTACCTCCAACACATGTGCAGTGTGCTGGTCAGACACCAGCTGTGGAAGAGATTCTCACTTTTGGCCATTCCAGCTATTAAAGGATTTTCTAGGTAAACAAGGAAACTGCTCTGTAATTTGTTAAAAAAAAAAAAAAAAAAGGAGAAAAATGTTCTTCGTAAGCTGCCAACAGACTGCTCTGCACAGTGACTTGGTTGCATTTGTCCTGTGGGATTTGTGCCCCACAACCCTGAAGATCACGCTGGGCAGGGAGCAGAGCACTGGCCTCTGCAAATGAAATTTTTGGATCACAGACTCCTTGTGTGCCAGAATCTTCAGTCAGGATCAATACAGATGTAAAATTCAAATGAAGTCCAGTAAATGAGATTTTTTTTTAGGTGCTGCTCAACTCAATGAAAATTAGTGTTTAGTTTTTAAGGTAATTTTTTATGTTAATATATACAACAGCATTATTATATAAATTACTTAGAAATAATAGATATGAATTACTTAGAAATATGGTAGGTGATACGTATTAATTATTCCTAGTTTGAGGAAGGTAAATTTTATTAATAACA
>JAYRBT010000082.1:45800543-45856059 GCA_036023395.1 Myiotriccus ornatus
AGCAATTTATTCTTATGATAACATTACTTTTGTGAACTGTGCTCTATATTAATGTTTGAAATATTTTTTTAAGTGCATTTTTAATGTTTTGATCAATTTGTTGGAGTTAATAATCCTTTGAGAGCTTGGTCTAGATGTTTGATTTTACAATTCCTCTTGAAACAAAAAGACAGTGATCTTTCCAATAATTAAAAAAAGGTGGGAAAAAACCAACAATAGGAATTAATATTATTTTGGCATCAAAATTTTGCTATCAATTTTAGTGTGGTTCAAAAGTAATATATCTATCAGGCTGGCTTGTTGAATTTTGATCCTTACGCTTTTCTGGTCAAAAGTACTAGAGCTGGAGGCTTACAGCTGTGTATAACATTAGGAAAAATAACAGATTAGCAGATTAATCTGCAGAATACATCCTCTAAATGTAAAAAACTTGACGGACAGTGTTAGATCACTTTGCTCATGGCATTCTCTCTTCTAGCAGTGTTGAGTATTCCTTCAAATGTAGCTTAAGATCCACGTGTGACTCCTGTTTTATCATCCGTTTAAACCAGTGTTTGATTTCAGTAGTGAAGGCATAAACCTGGATCATAAGAAAACAGAATTTTCTGTATCTTCACAAATTTTACATTACAGGCTTGTGGGATGGTAGTATAAACTGTAGTAGGAAGAGAGATGAACAACAATGTTCAATTAAACACAAATATCAGTTTTCCAGTGTGGCAGAGGTGCAAAAAAATTGTGAGGACTGTTAGGAAATCAGGAGGAAGCAGTAGAGCACTCCTAGGAGAACTGAACTAAGGTGGACCACGCAGATATTTGGGAGCACTTGAGCTTTGCTGAGGGCCTGTTATGGTTTATGTTCATATGTTTTTTTTCATGAAGCGAAAGTTATACTGAAGTGTACTGAGACTGTACAGATAAAAACAGGTCATATAGAGCCTCACAGATGAAATAATAGGAGAAACTGTACTCCGCAATTAAAGCCATTGCTACTACCATATTGGATGTTTTGTTCCACCTCAAGGTTATTGCATTATTGCAATATTGGAAGCATATTTAGGGCGGTGATTTCATAGCACAAATTGTCATCTGAAAAGAACAGTTTTCAAAATATTTTGAGCCTAAATTGGAAGTAAGGTTGCTACTTTGATGGTATTTTCTTCTTCGATTTTATTTTAATTCAATGTCTTTTGACACCTACAAATCTAGATGTCCAGGAGCCCCTTCTTTCTGATATCTACTGCAGATATATCTCTTTCCTCTTTCTTGCTCTAATTTTTTTCTACTTCATTTTTTTCTGCCACATTTACCTCATCTTTTGAGTTTTTTTATGTTTTCCCTATACATACTACATTATTCATTGTTCTGGAGATCATTACATCTCTTCTCTGGAGCTCTTTAGTTTTTCTAACAGAGTATTTTTAATCTGAAAATACCAAATCACTAAAATTTCAGAATTATTTGTTGTTGTCAGAATGTTCTATTCAGATTTTTTTTGTATGGAGCATATGTAAATATTTCTGGTTCACTTAGAAATTTAAAGTGATTTGTATTTCCTAAGACTAAAGGAGGAAATTCTAAAGGTAGTATTTTGAAATGAAGCTAAATTAAAGTCTCACTTGAATTATGATTTACCACTCTTCATATTTTTTGATTTTAAATGATTTTGTATTGTGCATATTGGTAGCATGACCATTTCAAAACTCAAACCCCACAAAATTAAATGGCTTGAAAATTGAATAGCTTTCTAAATTCTACTGGAAAGTTTTAATACTTTGCATTGAGATTTTAAATTGCCAAATATTCTGCAAAATGAAAATGTTAAAATTTGCAATTTCGGTTAATTATATTTTTCCAGCTGTTATTTGGATATGTTTTTATACCCATTACAGATACATGAACCATGTAACAAATAATTTCTTGCATCAGAAGAATGTCTAAATCCTTGTTCTCAATTCACTATTCTCAGTATAGCATTCCCTTCACAGCTAAATTCTTAAGGGAATCCAGATGTTTATTTAAATATTCATAACACAACTGCTGTTAGAGCTGTTAGGGAGGATCACAGATACCTGTGTTCATTTCACACTGCATCCATCTTGTACTTAAAATGTCCTATTCATTGCAGTGCTAGCAGATGAGCTCTTTCATAGGAAAAGACATTTTTTCTCCACTCTACAAGTAAGGCTTTATGAAAAGGAGGCAGTAGAGCTGTCTCAGAAAATGTAATGTATTGAGTATTGACCCCAGCTCCACAGAAGAAGCTTTGTATACCGTATTTAAATATTGTATTCTCAAAGACTTCTGAATTTATTTACACTTGCCTTAGCACTGGGCATATCTAGAAAGGCCATAAAACATTTCAAGGAGCCATTAAGATGGAGCAGAATTACACATTTGAGATGGGGATTTTATTTCATTGTTTGTGGAAAAAGGCAGTTTACTATCTTGCCTGGCAATCAGTGAAGTGAGGTGAAAAACAATGGAGACCTGCCAAATTTATTTCAATTTGTAAATCATCTTGAAACGACTATTTATTTGATGCTTGCTGACAAACTTCCCTAAGAATTATGATGAAAATCTTAAATTTTAATTACTTGATAAAAGTTATGAAATCTCAATTTGTGTTAAATGTTTATATCAGGCTTGCTTTATCCCTTCAGGTATTTTTCCATGAATGTAAATGGTTATGGAGATAGAAAGTGGTGTATTGGACATATATTAATTGTAGAGTAGATGGGAATGTGTGCAGTAAAAGGAAATTTGTGCAGAGGAGCGTGAAAGCCACCAGACAGGGAATGTGGGGTATGTGTATAGAAAGTCATGGGAAGATGCAAGCAGCAGTGGGAATCTGCAAGGTGAAAGGGAGAAGAGGAATGTGCTTTCTAGCTATTCTGAGGACATAAAGCATCTGTAAAGCTTTCCAAACTCGTACTGCATGGTTCTGCTTTTCTTCTTATTACTGAAAATGACTTAAAGTCCCACTCTTTCCTTAGAAGTTTTAAAGGAAAGGCAAAAGTAGGCAGGTATGATTGATAATGCTAAAATATATAATAACTTACCATCAGAAAAGATTATGTAGATTATTCTGTCAAATTACTAAGGTCCTGTGACCACTCTATTCTTCACTTATTTAAGGGTGTACTCCTACACATTTCACAATAGATTTAAATAAACTATGTATTTAAGAATCTAAAATGGAAATTTTTAGCAAATGAGAGCAGGAGCATTATAGCTGAAAGGAACAAGCAGAGTTAGCACAGTCTTTATGCAACTGCTGGAACATATTCCATGGAAGGTTAGGTACAAATGGTGCTTTTTTCAGATGTTTTCTCTCATCCTTACTCATGCATTCCTTTTCCAATATGGTATCTATCTAGGTATCACTGTTAGCAGTTGTGACTTTTCCATCTAGATTCAGATGATGAGGAATGATGATAAAACATATTTGCACTCTAAGCTCATAGCAGTGGCTTTTTATAAACAATGTAATAATGCATTTTATAAGTTGTTTTCTGTGTGTCCTGCTTTTTTTTGCAAGACAAGTAATTAATTCTTGTAGGCAAGCGGTATGTACCATCATTGTCTGAAAAAGCTAGACAGATATTTGAAAAGACTGGTTTTTTTCGTTCCTTTCAAACCACTGGTAAAGCATTTGAATGTAAATTGAGTTTGCCGGAGTGAATGATGCACATAGGAAGAGTAACTATGAGGGGACAGGAGTGAAGGCTTTAAACGCCGTGTCAGGAATAGGATTGCTGGGCATGAAAGCACTTTGGTCCCTTCGTGTTACCCCATCAGAGAACTGGCTCTTGGGACAAAGCACACTCTGAAAGCTGTGCAGCTCAGCAGCTGCAGTGCTGCATATTGTATGATTCGAAGCTTACTTTCATGTTTCCTGCAGTGAACGATGATAATGGGAAGTACTGGTCAGTAGGGATAAATTTTAAATCAGTCTTTGGGCTTCCTGCCATGTTTCCCTGTGCTTGGGCCACCTTATTTATAAACCCAGGGGAGTTTAGTAATTATTAGAAGAAAGTGTAATTAATTTATAGAGTTCTAGTTATTTTGCTGAGTTCTGTCACTGGAAGTACAATGAAGCCTTTAAGTAACGTCCAGTCACTGTATAAAGCTGTCTTGTGGCTGCTAAACTTTCACATTATGCTGAAGTTGGATATAAACACTCCTTTTATAACTTGCATGTCACTGAAGTACGCAGATGTCTTGGCTCTGAAAGCACGTTTATGAAAAGAGTGCAGTACTGGAGTTATGCCAGGACTGAAACTCGGTAGTTTGAGGAGGAGTCCTAATACCTCTCAGGATGGGAGGTCAGCTGAATAAGTGGGCCTCCCTTGTTCTGGAAGCAGAATACTAGTCCTGAGAGAGTGTGCTCTATGCATATTAGTTGCATTATGCTACAGTTCAATTCTGAAAAATCTGTGTTATAACACTACTTTTGTCCTTGTTGAGAAGGGCCAGTCCTGTTTGGTGTAGGCGGTATGCCCTGTTAAACAGTATAATTAGAAGGAAAAAAACCCAGGAAAATAGTATTCATTTGTGACCTAATTTCACAATAATTTTGTGAGAAGTGTATGGATTACTCATGCTAATTTTATATAGCTGATATGTGGATGTATATTTATATAGTGTGTAGTATATTATGTTATATATAGTGTGTGCAAATAGTTACTTGTGTGCATATATTCATATGTATATAAAACACAGAGTTTATAAAGATAGCTGTAGAATACCTCTAGCAGCATAAATTCTGTTTGATTTCTAGAATGTTTCAAATGTTTTAAGTGGGAATGTGTTTTACATGTGAAGCGTTCATAATAAAACAGGTGGGACAGCCTTGTCTCCATGGCTGGATTGAGCCATGGCTGTACATCATCCAAGTATTCCACTTTCTTTTGTTTAGACCTAATTTATTATATAATTTGACAGAAATGGGGCGGAACAGAGGTCTTCTTTGGATAATTTACATTATAGTTTTGATCTGTCACTTGAGACTGAGGTGTGAGATTTTATTCTAGTTAGAGGAATTGATGACAGTGTTGAGCCAGGAGTTGAAGCACTTGTTTTTCAGCACTCAGCCACTTTCTTTCTCTAGTGATAATGATGAAATGTGAGCTAAAATTAAAATTGCAATCATATATATACTACATTTCAACATTTTATCTATTTGGTAAGATCCTTGGCTCTGTGACAATACTGTTTCAGTATTGTCGATGATGCTATGAGAGTTCTGCTTTTGGTAGTGTTTGTCTACACGTTTATTACAGGCATGTATTATTGCATTTATATGAGTTAATTCTGGCTGTGCTGCAATTGTGAACTCGTGGTGTGAAATGCTGTGCCCAAGCTCACTGGGTAAACACAGTGCTAGAAGCACCTCAGTAAAATTTCTGGGCTAGAGCTGAATTCCACCTGACTGACCTGTTCACGTAGTGGCTGGAAAATCCTGTGCCATCTGTACTTACCTTCTTAGATTTGGTTTGTTAGATCCTTCCAGAGGATAGAGAAATACCAGTTACTCCTGAGACACCTATGTAGGGCCATGCTTGAGTGCCCCTGAGAGTAGATAAATTGGGACTAGCTGCAGGGTTCCCATGGCTACAGTTAACAAAATGTAAGTGGTTTGGTTCACTTCTGCTGAAAGGCAGCATAATGCACCAATTGCACCAAGCTCAGCCACGTTGGAGAACGTGACCTCTTATTTCTTTTGCATTATTCCAAGGTATTAGTGCTGTCTTTCAAATCTATAATGTAGTAAGTTACTTACAAAATTCTTATGTTCAGATGTACAGATCTTGTGTAGTTAGATACTCAGGCTTATAGATGATGAGATGATGTGTGAAATTACTTTTAAAGGAGAATTGGGTTACGTGGAAAAAGTTATTGTTGGCTTTTTTGATTTTCTATGTTTTTTTGAAAAAAAAGTGGCTAAGGCATTAGGGCTAGTTTCTAGCAAAGACTAAGATAAAATGTTTTGTTTTAAACTGTTTCTGAGCAATGTCCAGGAATTTCAGGAATACCTAGTGTAATCCTTGGGAACATAAAGAAAAATGGTTCTGTCTTCTGGCTACTGTAATACACTGCAGTTAATCTGTACCAGTAATAGATTTAGTTGTGTCTCTCCCAGCTCATTAATCTAAAATGCAAATATGTGTTCCACCTTTTTGCAAGTAACTTTTGCTTAATGAACAGCACAACAAATTAGCCGTAGATATCAGAAAAAAAAATCTAGAGGGAAATGCTACGTATGAAGTGACATGGAAATGATGAATGTTAGTCGTCAGAGTCTTTCATTTTAGTATTTAGTCTTTTCATAGAATCACAGAATGATTTGGGTTGGAAGGGACCTTAAAGACCTTCTAATTTCAACGCCCTACCGTGGACAGGGACACCTTCCACTAGACCAGGTTGTTCAATGCCCCATCCAACCTGACCTTGAAGACTGCCAGGGATTGGAAACCTACAGCTTCTCTTGGCAGCATATTCCAGTGCCTCACCACTCCCAGTAAAGAATTTCTTCTGTTCTTTCATGCTGACTTATTTCCAGCAAAATGGAAGGACGCTTTCAAGTTTTATAAAAGGTTTATTTTATATGTGTGTATATATATTTATACAAAATCACTGTTTATACATTGCACTCTTCTCTTTGTGGGTTTTACTTTGCAACAGCAGAATACCTTTGAATTTTTTTCAGGTTTTGATTTGGTGTAATGCTGAAATCCTTCTCTGCAGATCTGCTACATAACCCTAGACATACCCTTCCCGGTATTATACAGTTGATTATTTCTGCCTAAACGCAATACTCCATGTTCTTTGCTTCTTTTGTATAGTGAACTTTTTAAACTTTCAATTTTTTAGAATTGTTTAAAATTTAATACTGTTGGTATACCCTCATAAGGAGATATTGTGTGTTGTTGTCTGGGTATATTTTTTTATTCCATGCTAGATGTGACTAATGAAAATGGGAAATGTTGTATTCCCTACAGACCCTTTTATTTTCCTACTGGATCCTCTACATTTACACAGTTTACTGATGAACTCTGAGAATACTTTCAAAGGTCATTTACTACTGCAATTTAATTTCGCAAGTGGTACATTCCTCAAGGTTTGCCACTTCCCCTAGCTTCTGAAAGTAGAGGTATCATTTGAAGATTAGAACTACCAAAAAAATTAATTATAAATGATTTCCCCCTTGTTTCAAGCGAACAGCAAACAAGGTGAGATGTTTTCCCTAATATTCAGGTCAGAGCTGCAGGAGAGAAACAACATTGTTTACATGCTCAGTGGTGGATTTAAATTCTTCCACGAATTTAAATTTAGCTGGTAAACAGGTTTTGCAAAGAAGAAGTTGCTATAGTACTCAATCCTTGCTATAGTACTAAATTTTAAAAGAAGGTAGTGGTAGACATATAGGTGGATCAGCCTTCATATAAATGAGTGTCAGGATGTTAATTTGATTCAGTCAGACATCATATCCTTTCAAACTTACTCATTTTAAGTCATAAGAGTCGAGGTTATCTGACTTTGACAAAGCTGTGGCGGCAACTGAACTTGGGTGTCGAGGTTTCTAGAGTGATGGGGTAGTCTCAGCTGCCTGTGTAACTCTGATGGATTGATTAAATCAGTTTTCCAGGTAAACTGGTACTTGGCCATTCTTATGAAATAAGATGACTCTGAAATAATAAGCAGTGAAAGTCCTGTTTATTGTAGTGTTTTGATATAGTTTTCATAAATGTATTTATTCTCCTTACCTTTTCAAAAAGACTATGGAGGCAGTAGGACCAAGCAGTTACCCTTATTTTATTTCTGAGGGTAAATTTTCTACTTTGTCTAAAGTGAGAAGGGGTTGTGAAGAATGGGGATTATTTGTCTCAGATGTCAATATTTTTTTCATTGCAGGCTTAATATATAAGGTAAATATTTCCCTAATTTGACTATTGTGTACTGTTATTATGTGTATTTGAAGCACACAGGGAATTGTCACGTAAATACTATTCAGAACACACTGTAATATGAATTAATCTTAATTATTTTGATGATTTATTTTATCAAGTGTCTGGCAATAGTTTTCTCAGATTTAAAATGTGCGGCTTTTTTAATTTATATTTTCATTAATAAATAAAAAACCTGAATGTAAATACTGGGCATAAACTATAAAGTCAATACAATGTCTTCATAGTCAAAAACACTGAGAGTGCAGTCATTAGACCTGCCTGGCATAAAACGTAGAGGAAAGCATTAGCTAGCACATTAATATCTTGCCTCTTAATATTCAGCACCAGAAAAAGGATGTGTCTAGCCTGTTTGGGAAATTTTGGGAATTCTCTACCCCCTGTTTGGCTGTTACGGGCTTCAAAGTGAATTTTATTTCACTCAGAATCACTCAAGGACAGCTGTTCTTGGGATGGAGTACTGGGCTATGTTGTAGACCCTGTGACCATACTGCCTTTAAAGAGAGACTGCAGCACTCCCTCAAAAATAGCATGTGGGGACAACATGCCAGCATGTCCCAGATGTCTGCTAGGGCACGTTGAGATCTTGGCATCTGTGACTACTTGCAGGCTTTGTGTGCTGTGGAGCATTGTGTGGGGCAGTGCAGTGGGTGCAAAGCAGAGCCTGCTGCGCTCACTGGGATGGTAGAGACAGATTGGGCAGACTAGTAGGGAATCTTGCAGGCACAGAGCTTGGCTTCACTGCTTTGAAGTCTGATGCTTGAGGACGCAATGTAGGAAGTGAACCCCATTTTGGCTTAAATGGTATGCATTTACTGTATGTTTGCAGAAAGCAAACATCTGCCTAGTAACCAGGATGTGGTCCACTACAACCAAAACAGTGTGTATTTATAATATTCCATCAGTCTTTCTTGTGTTATTTCTAACCATGGTTATCTACAGTTCTACAGCACAGTCAAAAGAAGATATGACTGATGGCAATAATAAAAATAAGAATAATGTACAGTAATAAATGGCAGATGGGTGAATGTTTTGTATGTGAAAAGTACCAGTCTTTACACTTTCAAATTTTACATAATTTACTGTAGGTTCCTAGGCCTTATTTAGGTACCTGAAATAAAAATGACCTTTAAGGTGTTTAGAGTATTCATATTCTCCAAAATTATTGGAAGAGATTTGGTGCATTTAAATATCAATCTATGGTACTTAACTAGGTTATATATTATTGAATTAGGTTTCTGATTTTGCACGTGACTCTTACTGATGTTCAAAGGAATAGATACATCATCATTTTACTTTTTTATTATTTGTTAGAGTTGGTTAATTTTCAGCAAAACCTACAAAATACAATTATCTGCATACTTGAATTTGGCCAAAATGCCATTGGTGACAAAAAGCTTTTTTTAGTCCTTTGAGTAATTTTCAGAGTAGAATGTTTTCTCCACTCTGTTCTGACATGTTTGTTTATATTTTAGTATTTAAGAAGGTTACTCTATAAATTTGTATGGCATCATCAATGAATAAATGAGAAGTGCTGTACAATTTGTGGGTTAATAATTTGCCTCATTCATTTGTAGTTTTTGAGGGTGTGTTTAGTGGCACCATTTCTTGAGGTGGAAAATCCGAAAGGAGTTTCTGTTTCTTTCCCTGTTTCCAGGCACTGTTTTGAACACCTTAGATAAGTAGTCAAATTGAAGGTTGCAATTAATTGTCCAGAACATGGGAATGGAATGCTGGTCTGGCATAACCCAAGTGAGTTGTACTGAATTTGGCATGGAGCATACAAGAAGGTGAAGTCACGTTTAATGATACGTCCCGATTCGTAAACAGGTGTTTGCCCAAGGGGTATACACCAGTCTTACTTTGCAAGATTATGGCAGAGTGATTCACTGGAATATGTGAACATTTCTAACCCTTCCCTCCCCCAAAATATATTATGTCAATCCTTTTAGCAATTGATGTTCAATGAGGTATTGCTTGCAGCAGTGAAAGAGATTGGATTCCAGAAATTGTGGCACTTTTTTTTACCTATTAACCCATCTAATGAATGGTGTTTTAAAATCTGATTGGCAGCTTCTTTTCCCATCTTAATTAAATTGCTTCTTCACCCCAGTGTCTTTGAAGGACAGAGGCTTTGTTAAAAATGTCAAGTTAGTCTTTTATTGTTTGTTTCCATGGGGAGCAGAGCTTGTTGACAAGTTGAGATAAAGGTGTGGAACCAAGAATATATACTCATTTAAAAGGTCTTAATTGTGCTAACTAGGACAAAGAGGAAAATGTACCCAGTGATATTATTCTTCTCCACCTGAGATACAAAGAGCTGGTAAAATTTCTACTGTATCAAATTCTTTAGTTAAGATAAAGATTAAAAAGAAGGTAGGAAGTCTTGTTCTGAAAGCCTGAAGTCAGCTGGATGTGTAAAGAAAATAATTCACTCAAAAAGTTTTCTGTTTCTTTGGCAGAATCATTGCTTAATTTCCATTGATGGGAAAACATCATCAAATCAACACTGTAGAAAAATACTATAGCTGTTAAGAGGGAAAAAATATGGAGGGGGAAAACAGTTGGTAAAGAACCTGCTTATTAAAATACTTGGTTTTAAATTAAGGAGGGATTAGAAGCAGATTATTTTAAGGTCAGCATTTGTGAGTTATTAGGCTAATCTCCTGCAATTTGCATTTTAATATGCACCAGTAGAAATTTCTTTCTTGAAACATTTCAGGGCTTTATTTGCATATACTTTTGACTTCAGAAGTTGGAGTGCACAATATGCTATTTGAAGTTCACTGACATTTCTCACTTGGATGTATTCCTGTTCATCAGAACCAGGTGGCTGTAAAAAGTCTGTCAGTTTGAGACAGAATTTTCCCTGGCTTGAAGAAGACACAGAAACCCAATTAGAAAAACAATAAAGGTCACCTTACGCTGTGAGGAACGTGTTTGCCATTCCCATTAACTTCCTGGGAGTGGAGGACCATTGCTTTTAAAGTAGCCCTTTATGATCACAACTTCTTTCAAGTACTTGTACAAATTCTGACTTGTTTGCAAAACAGTTCTTTGCTGAACACTTAAATAACCTAATGAAGAGTTGTACTTTGGTATATAGCCTATAACGATGCACAGTCTGTGCTTTGTACTTAGGATATGTTTTATATTTGCATTTTAAATTAACTCATTCTTTGTTTGCCATCATGTTTTAATTAAGCTTGCATGCAGAATTTTTGATAAGAAGCTGATACCACTTAGGGTAATGAAGTCATAAAACTGCCTTTAAGTCTTGGTGCTATACTATATGATAATTAAATGATCTTAAGTAAAATCAAAGCATACCTTTTATTAACAGAAGAGTGAGTTAAGACTCAAAAAATACAGCAAATCAAAATTATCCAAATTAATTACTCAAATTAAAGACCACTCAAGTAATGCATTCTAAAGCAATTAAAAATTGTGCTGGAATGAGAAAAAATTTAGGCTACCATGTTCTAGCAGTGATATGAAAAACATGGTGGGAATGAAAAGAAGATATTACATAAAAAGATTAGAGAGTCCGATTTAAAACTGGGCATTTTCACATTAAAATAATTACATGGGCTGCCAAGCAGGCAGAGTAAGATTGGAAATAAAGTGGTGAATATGTAATGAGAACATAGACTTTCCTTACTACCCACATGGTATGTGGTACCATAGTTTAATGTATTAGCCTTTCAATTATAGGGATCTTATTCAAGTAATATGTGGAATATATTTGTTTTGACAAGTATATGGGTACCTATATTCACATCATCAATTATTTGAACATCAATAAAGGTAGTTGTATTGGGGTTTAGGGAAAAGCTCTTTATTTATTTGACTCCTAAAAATTAATAGGAACAAGACCAGACACAGAAGCCTCATGTTCTGCCTGACAATTACTCAAATTAAATTCTAATTGCTTTCTTGTGAGAATAGTTTGCAGCAGTGAAGATGTGTCCCTAAAAATATCCTTTCTATACTATATATAGAATATGTGTGTTCTCCATATATGGAGAAAACGTACAAATTCTCTCTCTCTCAAAATATCCTATTCTATAAATATTCTGTCCTGTAGTCTCCCTAGTTGTGGAGAATAAAACCCAGGAATCTTCAGTGGCTGAATCCTGCAAATCTTAACTTCCATGAAAAATCCTGAGTACGACTAGTGTCCCAGCTGATTTAGAGGGCCATGCAATATAAACAAAATCTGACCCTGACTGGGAAGCAAACACCTTTTAATACAGCAATGCTGTATTACCATGGAACATAACTGCCCCCGTGCTTCCTGTTTACCTGAAGCTTTCGTAGTATAATCAGAAATTTGAATACTGTAAAATAAAGTGAAAAATTGATTTACAGTCACCCAAGACCTTATTTGATAGTATAATTATCTTGTAACAAATTGACAAGCACATCAGTTTTGTAGTCATAAATGCTTTTAAACCCTTTCCACAATGCATTTACGTACTAAAAAAATCTGTATACATATTATTTTCCTCATCATACAGAATTTAAGAACACACTGCTAATAATGTTTACAGTTTCTGTGTATACAAACTGAACTCTTTAAAAAATGAGTTGTAAATTACTTTATTGGGTTAATTTAATGAGCTGATATTGTGCTTACTGAACTTGTGACATCACATGTTTTTGAATCATAAAGGAATCGAAGGAAATAGAAATTCAGTTGTTGTTACATTTGTGACACAGATTAAGGAAAAGCTCTAAGAATACATTTAGTGCAGGTGTGAGTTTTCTTTGGTGCAGAGGTATTTGGGTGTCTCATAGAAGTATCGGTCAGGTTGAGAACAGAAGATAGGGTTAAAAGACTGCAGCACAATGGGGAAGAAACCTGCTTGATCCCCTGCCTACTTACGTTAATTAGTTAATAGCATTTTTTTTCTCAAGCTTTCTTCTGATCAGCTTTGAAATGCATGTAGATGGGTCAGTATGAGGGAGCCATTCTGCAAACAAGGATGTTAGAATATTATTTTGCATTTAAATCATCTGAGACTGGTACATCCATGTTAGATACTTTTTGCCATTAGAAGTGTTACTTTATTGGGGTTTTTTTTGTCAGCTGTGATGTTACATGGTAACTTCAAGAAGCAGAAATGTTGAATATATATTCGTCATTGATCTAAAGGGAAAAGTTTTGTTCCAATCAAATGATGTAATAGTTTCCAGCAGTCACTAAGGAGAATATTAAACATTACTGTAAACCTTTTAAAATCCTCAGTGATAGTTTAGCTCATATTTAAGAATGTTAGAAGTTTGGGCAAACAGCTGCCTGTACAAGAAAGGTCAATAAGAAGCAACAGAGGAGGGCAATTCCAGAGAACTGGGTAAAGTTGATATTCACATGAATTAAAGGAAGACTGAGATAAATGTAAGGATATTGGTCTGACATTAGTCAGAATGGCTGAAGTGGAATTTTGTTAGAAAGTTATGTAGGAGTACAATATAATCAATAACACTTGATAAAACTCTGTGGAAAGATACGAGGTTTTATTTCTCTTCCTTTATTATATGCTTAGTTTAAACTGTTAAGGACATATTGATTATATGCTTTTGAATTTTATTGTGCAGTGGTTAAGAAAAACACTCTAAGTTCAGGATTGTTGTTATTCTGTATCGTTTATATTCCATTTTGACTGTTATGGATATAGTTTTGCAAAATCATCAGATAAAGACAGGGGAGTACCTGAAGAAAAAGGAGAGGGGACAAAAACTATGCTGCTTTTCAGAGACCTCTTGATGGATTACAGATTCAGATAAAACCTTTTTGTAGAATCTGTTTGTATGTCAGCTGTGAAACATCACCATCAAAGCTGAAAGAAAAGGAATATCCTGGTGCCCTGTCATGCATAAGGTATGCTCCTAACTCATCCACCAGTTACATCAAGTGACCGAAAAAAAAATCCTTTGCATTATTTTCGTAGATTGATAATAAATAAAATGAGAAATACCCAGTTGAAACATATTGAAAATTGGAAGGCATTTGAAAAGAAAATAAGTGATTATGGAGGGCTAACACTGTTAAGTAGAGCGACAGGGGAACTGAGAGAGGCATTGGCTGATATCACGTGGAGAAAAACAGATAAGAGGAGCACTCTCTAGAAGGGACTGAATGAAAGAGGGCAGTTTCCAATTAGCAGGGATAATTACTGACAGAAGTACCCCCTTGCCATTTTGAAAGGGATTTTGTCCGTCAGTACTCTGATAATAACTCCTGATAATGGTAGTGATCTTTGAATGTTGAAAATGCTAAATATTAACTTTGGGGGAAAGATTTGTTTTCATTTAATACAGAGCTATTTTTTATCAAGTGAATTATTGCATCAGGGTAACCCTTTGATTCAGTTTGTTTCAATTCTTCTGTTTCTGTGAATAGTGGTATGAGTGATAGCAGCTGATAGTATCCACACACAGAAAACTGCTATTTAAGAATAGAATTATATATTAAGAATTATGCCTATTTAGTTTATTAGTATATAATTATATATTAAGAATTAAGATTATCTAATAGAGGAAGTGTATTTTTCTAGCTTTTGTACTTTCTGCATTTGACTTTTTTTCTCAGGTAAAATCTCAGGTTGAAATCAGTGATAAAGATTACTTTGACTTAATATCTGGCTTCATTAAAGTGCCGCCAATTTTATTTTTTATATTTGGACAAGATTTTATTTTTAACAGAATTACTATAGAACAACTGTGGAGTAAAAATCTATGTTTTTATACTTGTTGGCAAAAAACCCAGAACAACCAAGACTAGGACGTTTGACCCACCTATACTGTATTTAAGAAAATTATTTCAGTTAAAGTGCTTAGATCATACTAGAAAAGATGACTGCAGGATACAATGATGTTTTTTTTGCCCAACTGAAGTTAACCACATTAGTGAGACTTTCTGAAGCAATAACTTTCTAATAACCACTTCATTTTTTTGTGTATATAACTTGGCATATAAGGCATACTGAGATGCAGAATGCTAATCAAGCAAATGATATGCAGGCTATAATGTGCAGCAGTGCTGTGTAGTGGTAGTTAAAGCTTGGTCAACTGAGTATGTGGAGAGTCAAACTGATAGCTGAGGAAACTTCAGTGTGTGTACAGTTATCCTTGTGCGTGCTGTAAGAAAGAAACCGTGCCTTTAACTGGAAGACCTCCCTGAAGGAAGTAGTGGAAATAACTCGAAGTGATAGTGAAAGGCTGGAAATACCCCTCATATAGAATTAACAAAGTGTGTTTGTGTAGGAAATTACCAATATCTAACTCACAGAATTAGTTACTATGCTTTTTAAATTTGTAAATATAAAAAATTCAAATGAGATCCTTCAACGCTCAGTGCAGTGTTAAATTCCAAATGCTCCACTGAATTCAGTACTTGAGTTTTAATGAAATCTGAAAAATTATTCTCATCACGTGAAATTGACTGCTGTCTGTATTTTGTTTTTGTCTTGAAGTGTTATGAACACTGTAAAAGGATGCCATTTATAAGCATAAGTGTTGCAAAAAAATTCTTAATTTATCTCATTGGCAATTAAGGGATGATCACTAACTCATGCCTACAAATGCTGTATTGAGAATAGCTGGTATTGTAAAAATTAAAATTTGTAATGTCCTCCAACTTTTATAGCTGCTCTGAGGGAAGAAGAAATTTAGGATTTCCACCTCTTCTATACAGTTTAAGAGGGTCCTGATGTACAGTGTTGTGAGGTGCAAGAATACATCTCTACTGGAGTACCTAAACATCACCACCATCTTGCTTACAGTCTGTTACATTTATTGATAATGAATTGATTGGCACTGATGAGATTAAAATGTTCTCTGATACTATTTCTCATGTGTTTAATTACAATATTTATAGCTAATACTTGTCTATGCATATCCCTTGAATAGGTGGGATGGCTTTGTTATGATATGGGTGGGTGAGATTCACAAAAGCAGTTTTTACCTAGGAAGTTAGATTTCCTCTGTAGCCAGTGGAGACAAAGAAGGGTCTTCTGGAGCCAAAGGCACTGAAAGTTAAATACCCTCTGTGGTTGAAAAAAAAAAAAGGGGGGATCAGTCTCTCCACAGTTTATAAAGAAAATTAAGGGAAATTAGTCACCTTGTCTTAGAGTTTGTCTTAGTGGATCTCACTCTGTTTTAAACACCTGTGTTCTTGTATTTGCTCCAAAAGAAAGCAGGAGAGCGTATCTTCCTGGTTCTTCATAGCTTCTTTGCACTGCAAGGGTAGCAGGCCTTTCTTCCTCCAATTCCTTTAACAGTAAGCTTTGCTACAGAGTTATTTCCTTTGGGAAATGATTTTGGTTTAGATATTCCCCTAGGAATATTGCATTTAATAAAGAACTTAATGTTTGGTTCATATTGTCATTGTGTGGCGGGTTTTCTTTAGTTCTTCTTTCCACAGGAATGGTGCTCAGTAATTCTCTCCAGCCTTATCATTTAACAACATGTCAGCTGTCTGCTTTCTTACGTGATTGATGGAGCTCAGTAAGTTAGTTCTACACCTGATGTGAGGTTTTATCTCTTTGTATATTTTCGCCATTCATTTTTGACAAGTGTCTCAGCATCACTTGTAAGGGAATTGCTTACATGGAACCTGTTGATGTGATCTCATTTCAGCTGATTTCAGGTGTGCACCTGCAGTGGGAATCTCAAATGCTGTCCTTCTTTATGGGCTCCTAATCAGACTCCATGGCATTTGTTTGTTACTGTGGATGCAAGCACTGAAAGTGGTCCTGGAAAAAATATGAGTACAAGCTATTTATGAATATGAGTGAAAGTAGGCAAATGTTTTTCCTTAGGTTTCTATCATTTAATTCATGTTGAATTCTGAATTTCATAACAAATCCTTCTTTCTTCCCCCCCACCCCCCGTCAGATGCTCAAGAAAGAGAGAGTTGCTACTCTTTTTCAGAGGATGTAACTGTATAACTTGGGTCATGTTGTTTTTGAGCTCCACCAACTTAAAACTTCAAAGTGAATTTGTTCTGATATTTGGCCAACTTATTTAGTCATCCCTCTAGACAAAACGTTTATCTGGATTTTTGGTCTGCAGTGTGGCTTGAATGTACGCTACCCAGATGTGTTTTCCTAACTTTGATGCAATAGAATAAAGCAAACATAAATAGCCCTTTGAATACATCTTGTTATGACCAGTAATAGTTGAAACTAAGTTAAAACTATTAGATTTGACTGAACTGGGGCATGAACTTCAGCTGTATTACATCAGGGGAACAAATTGAACTTTTTTTTTTAAGGAAAAAATCTTTTCTTATCAGAAAATCTGTCTCAGCCAAAATCAGTAGATGCATTTGTTACTAATTTAGTGGGGTGTGTTTGCGTGTGGCTATATATTAGCGTTGAAAAGTGAGCTCTTTCCTGCTCTACATAATAGAGGGTACTATTTGTTAATCCGAATGTTGTGCAGTAGATCTATCCATAAACTTCTGCTCAAACAATGAGGAGATTCCTCTAGATCTAAACCAGGCAAAGTTACAAGGTTAATTATCACATTTCAGACAGTGAAGCATACCTGACACTTGCTATCTCTTTCCTTTACTCCCCTGCTTCTAGGAGCCCCAGTGGGAATCTTAGTCTGGGTCAGCAGGACTTGAAAAAGATTATACACACGCCATCTCCTCCATAGGCTCAACTGTCTGTTAGAATAAAGGAGAAGTTGAGGAATGAGATGTTTGCATGGAAAGTTGCTATCTCAATACATTAATCATTATGCATTTCATGGTAGGCTGTTTAACACTTTTTCCTTCATGGAAAAAAATGGCTTTCTTCTAGTAAGTAATGTTGAATTGAACTGTGAATCTTTTTGACTGTGCCTTCAAAGCCATTTTAAAGGTGAGAAACTGTTCCCCCTTCATTCCAGGTGGCTTGAACTGTCTTGCTTTTCTGTCAGCATGCTGGGGTAATAGATAGTGAGGCCAGGTCAAAAATGTCCGGAACACTTGCCAGTTTTGAGATAAACACATCTTGTCTTTTGGTAGAGAATTGATGCTAAACATATTAGAAGGTGTTTCATTATATTGCTTATTAGCTCTTCCATCTTTTCATTCATTTTAAGGAAAAGAACAACAATGTGAGATAGGATTGGGGTTAGCAGTTGCCTTACTGAAAGTAGGTAAAAGGTCATATTCCCAAATACGTGGATGAAGGACTTTTGCCTACAGTGCCAATTGTGAATTGTTTTTGGTGACATTTCTCGAAGACTAAGAGACTATAAGCACATCATTAAATAATGTATTTTGAAAAGAAAGCTGTATAGCTTCAACTAGGTTTGGAAGAGCAGCAGGAGAACAATATAGAATGTTATGATTAATAGTAAGGCCCCAGTCCTGTAAGTATGTACGTGCATGTATAATGGTGGCATTTACTTTTTTGGAAACTAACCCATAGCCTGTGGTGAGACATGCTTACTTCACCAGAATAATCCTCTGATAATATGGGTTTTACACTCTAAAATAATTACTGGTTTTGTGGCTCATCTTATTTTGAAAAGAAAATGAACCAGTTTGGGAGATGAATGTTTTCTTAATTTGGGTCGGGTTTTTTTAGGTCTTTCTGCCCAAGTTCTAACTCTTATGTTTAACTGGCAGAACGCACTGCCTGAGTGTGGCTTGGGCAGGTGTGCATGTAAAGAAAACCTGATTGAGTGCCTGTGGCCTTTGTGCTTGTGAATTAGCAGGGTATTTCATGTGGGAATTTTCTTAATTTGTCTGTTTGAGAGAAGAGAGTTAGAAGGTGCTCTTCCAGGTGTGCAGAATAATGAGTATCACTGGTCATTATCTGCAGAACAATTAATTTGGTGACCTAAAAACATTCTTTTCATGAACACCTAAAAGTTGCTGTGGAACAGAGTGTAATGTTACTTCAGGTGGTTACTTTTTGTTGTTTTCTTTCTCTAGGTGGAGTGCTTCAGGCAGGGATCTGATAAGCTCTTTGTTACTTCATTACCAAGTTATAAGTCCACCTGCTGTGTGACTTGGCAGTAGGATATTTTTGGTCTTTCGATACTTGTCTTGCCCCCAGAAAATGAAATCTACATCACTGAAGATAATCATACCTGTATGGCAGTAACTGTTGGCTTAGAAGTCGATTGTCATATGAAGAAGGATGTAGTTTGTAAAGGTTTTTTGCTGGGTGTTGTTGTGGAGCAAGCTATTAATGTGGTCTGTGCTGTACTTCATCTGTGGAGGAACGCAAGAGTCTGTATTGTCTGAAATTTATTGTTGTGGCACCTTGCATGAACAATGAATTTTTACTTTCACTAGATGACTCTTTTGAAACGATCTTTCTTTTTTTTTTTCTTTCTTTTTTTTTTCTAGTAAGTCCAGTAAGACCTAGTGAACTCCATTCTCTTCGCTGAATTCTCTTCAAGGTTTATAAACTGTTTTTTTGACAGTTTTATAAAACCTGCATTTCATCATGCTGTTCCTTTGTTTTGATTATGTCTCTTTCAGTACCAAAAATTAGAAGAAATTATGGAAAACTTGTAATTCGAAGACAAAGTATTCAAGCAAGCAATTCATGTGTTTTGTGACCTTTGCACTTTGGCTTGAGAAGCGCATTTTATTTCCAAATGTTCTGGCACATGTTCTCAAGGTTTTACTAATAATAGAGAGATTCTATAACATGTCTCAAAATAGAAAAGTAATTTTAATGAGAGATGTCATGAAATTAGTCTTATAGTTAAGTTTGAGCTTCTAATTAGCCTGCCATCCGTTTTCTTTGGTTGCTATGTTTAGAATTTGCTTCCAGAGTGTGTAATTTTAATTTAGTCATTCTTAGTCTTACTTTTACTCACAGACACTGTGCTAGTAACCACAGTGGTTTTTAATCACTTAAAATTATATGCTAGCTCAACATGAATGGGAAGTTCTGGAAATTTCTTCAGGTGGTTCAGTATAAAGCAGAAGTGCCAAAATTTTGAGTGGGATTCCAGTGACTTGGAATTTAGCTTAGAAGTTCACTGTCTTGACTGGCTTGCTGATTTTTTAAAATGTTGATACTTTTATTGTTCAAGGTGTTGTAATAGAGTTTGCTGGAGTGGCTTTGTATTTGTCTGTACAGATGGAAAAATATCAATATTATATGTTAGTTGGATATGTTTTTATTACCCTTTGAAAGATCTGTTTGTCAACATGTTTTTATTTTTCATTATTACAGTAAAGTAAAAATATGAAATTAAGCTGATCTAGGACATGTGTTTTACTGTGTGCTTTCTGGATAGCAATAATTTGTGGATTTATTCTAGATTTCTAAACCTACACTCATCATCTGCTATCTTAACTTGCTGGAAATGCTTTTTGCCCCCATTAGGTAAGTATGACTGACAATGAAAGTAGTGGTCTTTAACAGGGTGAAATCCTGCCTTTACTGACTCAAGGCAGTGTTCCAACTGGAGTTAGAAAATCCTTGATTTAACCCATAGACCTTCACTGTACTTTAATGTTTGCAGATGTATGATCTGAAGGGTTTGTCTTGATTTCTTAACCATCTCTAGATCCCATTGTACTGAAATGCAATAAAAATTTTGCAGGTTGAGGCTTCTGTTTTTTTAAAACTGTTTGTTTAAGTTCACAGCTTATATTAACATACAAAGCGTGCAACTTTAACTGTTTAAAATTCGTTCCTATATTGTAAAAATTTTTTGGTCATCATTACATAACACCATATATTTGGTGATTTAAACCAAACTCTCCACCTCTCTGTCTCCATTTAGCTCATGTTTGGCTATATTTTATATACATTGCTGCCAGTTCAACCACAGCTTCACAGTGAAACTCTGTCTTCAACATTCATTGACTATCACAGATTCCGTGACATATCTGTGTGTTATTTAGCACATCCCTTTGCTTAAATAGAACTTTTGTTTTAAAGGAGTAAGTAGAGGATTCATGTAACTCACTGGATTCCGGGGTTTTATGTGATTTGTAACAGATGTTACTTCACTCGGATAAGCTACTAATTTTGCAACTCCACTTTTAAATTTGGATTTAATAACACAGAACATGGTTCTAAATGTATTGCAAAGTACTGTATGTATTTTGGAACATGTTTGTAGCCTTCCTTCAAGAATTTTTTTCCTCATCTTGGTATTTCGTAGTTGTACCAAATAACAAGCAGTTACTCACATGCAGAACGGGTTGCAATATTTACTTGTGGATGGTCTATTGAGAGGAAGTCAAGTGTCAAATATTTAAATAATCATCTGTGTATTGTTACTGTTGACCATATTAATTTATCTGGTGTCTCAAAAATGGTAAACCCTTAAAAAATCCCAAAATGAAACTAAACAAATAACACAAAAAGGCAAACATATAAAAAAAGAGACAAATAGAGAAAAGTATATTAGTCAATTTAAAATAATCTTAACTGTAATCCTTACTGCAGATGGGACACCAGAGACCAAAGGAATTCCTCATTTCTGTTGCTGTGGGTTTACACCAAGAAGCTCACATAATGATGGGCAGCAGTATAAGACACTAAAATGTGTTTAAATAAGCAGTAAACTTGCTATAGAGCTGAAATGATAGTTACAAGATTTTCTTACTGACATCACTGTCAGTAATTCTTAAAATGAAAGAATTAAAATAAATGATGCAGTGTGACTCTTTGTGGTAATAGTCCACTATCACTTTGGTTTTGTGGAGGTAGGACACAGCTTTGATATGTGAGAAGTTTCAAAAGAGAATTCTGAATTTAAATGATACATGCATTTGGCTCTTGTAGAGTATTTGAGTTGACTGTCATCATAATGTGCAACCTGTGGTATGCTAGTAGACAGTACTGCTTTGTGGCAAAATCCAGTTTGGAAAGGTGAAGTAGAGCTGTTAGCAGTAATTCTGTCATGGAAGTAGCAGAAAAAACCCAAACCCACACAACTTCCCTTGAGCATTTTCTTAATCTGATTGTTCTTGTTTCCAAGACAGATTGCTCTAGTGATTACTCGTGATAATTTCACGTTCATCTAGTGAGGCAATAGAATTTCAGGAGGTAGCTGTGGGCATCCACATAAAACATGGGTTATCATGCTGCAATGTCCTTTGCCTCTGCGGTCTTCTCTGATCATGGTCATGCTGAGCTTCACTTGAAAGTCGAGTATCTGGTGTCTAGTGAATTTGATGCTTTGTTGTCATCATGGTGGTCCTATGCCACAATTTTAAAAACTGTGGTCATGATTAGCACTAGCTATGGCGCTCTCCTAAGGGTCAGATAATTGTGGCCTGAGGTACTTAATTCCAGCGTACCCACTGCAGCACTGTGGGAACGCCACAGCATTTGGAAGTGCTCCCTTGTGGGAGTGATGTGGTTATTCTTCCTGGTGACAGAGTGTTTGATAAAGATCGCTCTCTGACATGGATATCTTTGCCCACATTCCATAAAGCTTTAGTCACCTGTCAAAAGCTCTGTGCACAATGGTTGTTGAGTGAGATGGTCTGCACCAGGAATCAGGCTGCTAATCACTGTTTCTTTATGTTGGAAACTACTTGGAGACTTGCTTGTTTAAAAAACCAAAGTTTAACTCCTAGAATAAGGGATATTACGAATTTTATTAATTAAATTGATGTTGTCACTTATGTTGTCTTACCTGTTTTAAAGGTTTGCTTTGCTGGTGTCTTAGTTCTTCTATGACTGCATGCCATAAGTGCAAGGTAAACAAAAGGGCTTGTAAGGAAAAGCATATTTGACTTTAAATGCTTATGCATTCTGTGTGAATTAGGATATGTGTTGGAGACTTCTTAAAAAGCACAAAAAATTTCTGTCTGCTCTTGTTTTAGATTTGGCAACCAAGTTGTATTTCTTTCTCTATAACGGGGGAAAGGGTGAAAATAGTGGTCAATGTCCTGTGGCAGTAAGAATGAACAAGCAGTAATTAGCATTTCTCAGTTCTTGGTTTTTCCTGTTTTATATTCATTAACATCTTGCTTTAGAAAGATCTAATTCTGCATAAAGATAGTTGTAAGGAGTCAGATCAATTTACTACCTTGCAATAAATTATTCCGTAAGAATGATTACCAGAAGAGACCTGTGAGCTTGCTAACAATTCACCATCCCTGCGTTCTCTTCAGAATAATTACATTTTTTATGTTGTTTTCCATATTCTAACAATTTTTTCATAGAAGACTTGCTCCTAAGTGCTATGGATGAAATGGAAAGGGATTCTGTATTCTTTAAATGCCAAACTTCTGATCTCTTCAAACCTGATTTCTGCTAAAAATAGTTACTAGGAGCTGAAACCACTACTAACTCAAAAGAAAGCTCCTTGGAACTCCTTGCTCATTTCTTGCCCTTTACTTTCTCAAAGTTTTCTACAACTTCCTATCTAGCTAATAAGAAAGTATTTTGTATTTTTGGAATTGTATTTGAATTTGTCTTTTTTTGTATTATTAGAATAAGCCAGGGAGAGTGATGGTCATTATTGGCCCAAGGAACTTGCCTGCATGTACAAGAGGGGGTTATGTTGCAAGCCTTTTTCAAGAGGGATTAGCAATTTTGAAATTATTGTTGGATGTTAAACAATGTTCTAAAAATATCTCATTTAACCACTAATAATGGAGAAATCTTGATTGTTTTTAAAACTTGCATCACCATTAGTTTACAGTTTTTAAATGCTTGACATCTTACAAGGTCTACTTAGCAATGAAATAAGCATGGAGAGACTTCTTTCTGCTTGAACACTTTGGACTGAAAATGAGAAATGCTCTTGGAAATTATCCTCATAATAGTGCTGAGGTGGGAAGTTTTCAAGATTATAAAAAAAATTCTGGATTTTAGCTCTACTTTTGCAACTGTGAACATGAAATGTAGTAAAAATCTTAAACGTGATCTTCATTTAGAGAATAATTCTCTATTTTTTTTCTTTTTACAATATGTTCTCATTAATAATTGACTTTTACTTTGCTGTAGGCATGTGTGTTGAAACAGAACATGAGTTTGTTCAGAAAAAATTTAACGAAAAATAATATAAATTAACAGCAAATCTTGATCAGTTATAAAAATATATATTATTTTTATTTTTCTTTGCTTAAAAGCTTTGTGATATTACAAGAAGGAGGCAGAAAAATGTTAAATAGGCAATGATAGGTCTTATACAATATAGATGGAGTATTTACTTGGTAGTTTCCAGTTGGTCTTATCTTTCTTATCTTTTTATTTTAAATTTATACCTGCTTAGAAAGATGATAAAATAGGTCTTAAACAGATTGAACGACTACTGTGAGAACTGAAAATAATATTGGGAAAAACCATGACTGAATCTGAAAAGATTAGGATCTCAAATTGCAAAGGGCATGGATTCTTTATGTTCCTCAACTATTGTAAAATATAATTGGAGATATTGTTCAGGTGAAGATAAAATAATTAAAAATATGAATCTCATGTTTTTAGAACTTACTCATCCTTAAATTCTGCAAGTGTTATAATGAAGAGCCCCAAAACACTTCTAAAACTTATAACTGATGTCCTGGGAGATTTTCAGAGTCATTTTACTCAGTGAGGAAAGATGTATTCCCCCCCAAGTATTTACTGTGAAACTTTGTATTATCAAGACATGTTTACTCCTTCCAGCTGCTTTCAGTAGCTTGGCTTTCAGGTCTCAGCGTATTTCAAATGGTGCTGTTTTGACAGTCTTTTTTCTGTCCCTGATAATAGATTTTTTCAAAATTACCATGATTGTGCATGCCCGCATTATAGTGTGGGAATTCATATTGTATTATCCTGGATATTTCAGATCTCAAAAAGCTATATCTGGTCACTTCTTCATCTGTTAACAGAATAATTAGTACTTAGAGATGTTTGCTTTTTCTGCAAGTGTAAAGTAAAACTTGTATATATGCAGTTGTCTAAAGATTTAGTTGCTACATATTTTAGTGACCTGCAATGCTCCCCAAGACTGCACTTCACCTTTAGAAACTTAGTTCTCTCACTGGTATAATATTTGCCTTGCATTACTGTGCGTGAGAACTGTAGAATTTTTTGCCAAAGACAAACTTTTAATAGCTGTGCTTTTTAGTTTTTTTTATGAAACTGCTTTCAAAATAGGTTTTAGTCTTGGTACATTAGGTATTTTTTTGGACTACTGGAACATCTGTTTTACATCTATAGCCCATGAAAATCTGAGGATCTCCTTTGTTCATGGTTATAAAATGGAAAGAAAGAATATTCTAAAATGAAGGATCCTTAAGGTAAAAGGCTATGCAAGTTATTTGTCTTTATGCAATTTATGCTTCTGAAGTAGGTAGTAGAGTGTCAGTTGAAATACAGCACAGAGTGAGAGACCACCCAGGAATTTATGAATGACTCAGTCTAGAAAGTGGCCTTTGCCTTGTTGTTGAGTGGGATTCAGGTATTTGTCGCAGAAGTACAACTTTATTTGCCAGTGTCGTCAGTGTAATTGATATTTTCTGTACATTATCCATAATGGGCTACAGGTAGATTGCCTTTAGTCCAAATTCTAGGAATTCTGAATGGTACTATGCCATCCAGTAATGATATTATTGGAAGCATAAAAATGAATGAGCACACCTCATCAGCATGGTGAATTCATTGATCTTCTCACAATTTTCAATTGCATATTCGACAGGAAAAGTGCTTAGATATTTGAAGGCCCGTACTAGACTGAGGAAGATTTTAGTGTTACTCGTCTCCTCATAAAGATGAAGCTGTACAGTGCATGCAATTAGTAGTTAAAGGGGTCAGATGCAGCTGATGTAGGGTACTACGTAGTGTTGTGTTTGTCATGTGGCTTTGTGACCCGTAACTGCTAAAAAGTGACTGCAGTATGGAACTTCACCTTGTGTAGAATGTAAGGTATGGAAAACGTCGAGGGTTTGGTCAGAGCAGATTGAATGCCAACACAAATACATCAGGTGACGTGTCAGTGATATCGTTACTCTTCTCTAACCAAAGTATGTCATGTTGGTTTTCACTACTTGCGATTAATTTCTCAGTTCTCCTTTGCGTGGTTAGCTGGGCTTTTTTGTTTGTTTGTTTTGTTACTTGGCTCTGATTTATGTAGTGTTTGGACTCATGAGTATCCTGTGGGTTCTTCATTTCATTTGAAAACATTACATCTTAAAATCTGAAACAAAAGCTATCAACACGTCTTGTTTGAAATGTTTCATATTTATAGTTCCCTAAAATTCTGTTTTCTTTATCTTCCCAGTCACATGGGAGCTTGGAGGGAACACACACACGTCTCCAATGCCAGCATTGCAGATTAAAAATAGTTTTCCTCCACCAAATGCTAACAGCTGGTTGGCTTTCTTTCCCTGCTGAAGATGCATCATATAGTATTTTCGTTTTCCTACTGTTGCCAAATGTTAATGGATCAGCCTCTGCAAGTTTTACTTTGTAAATTCTGTTGCAATTCTAATTACACTTTAACAGCATTTCTATGAGGCTTTTTACAGCTCCAGTCAAACACCTATTATTCCACCCTGCAGATAAATAAACAGAAAGTGGTTGAGGGAGATGCTTTGTGTTGATTTAAATGACCATCAGGGCTTCTGTAAGCCAAGTATTATTCGGGGAACGTGAAGATGTAGTGGCACTCATGAGAGCAGGTCTCCGAAGCTGTATTCCCCCAGGATAAAACCCTAACCTTTGTTCCTTTCCTTTACTTGAAGTAATTCAGTGCAAATACCGTGGAAAATCTCGTCATATTGACATTACAACAATTGCCTAATGAAATCACTGTCATCTTCACTTTTCACTCAGTGATGGAAAATGTTTAAACATTGTATTTCAAGGAAGAAGACATTTATAGCAATATTTTTCAAAGTAGTCATTTTTGTAATGCTGTGAGTGGACATATTATATACAATGACAAGTTATTACTGAATGGAGTAGAATATCTTATAATAGCTCTTCTGCCTTTCCCCATCTTGAAGTACTCAGTAAAACTGTCTAACCATATTAGAAGAAGTGAATCTGTTATTTTATTTTGAAAATTCTTTCATAATGTCTGACACTTAGAGTGGTATTACCTTCATATACATGATCCATAATGTTTACATTTTGGCATAAAAGCTGAAGCAACTAGTGCAAGACATGGAGAGACATGAGAGTTAATAAAATAACAGATGACAGTTATGTTCCTGTGGAAATAATTATATACTGCATTTTTAATTGCATAGAATCAGTGTGTTGGCTTTGATTAATACAGTAGGCTTGCTGGTCATATGGAGATTAGTGTCCTGTGTGGTATAAACCTGAAAGTTAATTTGTTGTCATGTATTCTGTGATATGATGGGGATCAGTTTCAGGAATGCCTTAAAAATATGCTCTGTACAAAATCCTTTCTACACCGATTGTACTAGATAGATTAATCCTATCTTGCCATATGGACTTGAAATTGCTTTGGGTATGCAAAAGAAAAATCTAGATCAGTGATAACTCATTTAATACTCTGTGGTTTGTGTTTATGGAAAACAGAATTCCTCAGGATCTTCTAAAGGAAAACAAGAGTGTGCCAAAGGTAATTTCAGTGTTGAGTGTTCACGGATGGTAAAATTATATTTAACAGATGTTTGTAATTTTTGCAGGTAATAGCTCTAGCAGATGCAGTAGAAGAAAATCAAGCCAACATGTTCCAGGCATTCACAAAGTTGAAAAGTGCCACCCATCTGGTGATTATGCTGATTAGTTTGTGGCAGAAGCTCAGCACTGATCAAGTTGCTATTCTGGAAGCTACATTTTTGCCATTAGCAGAAGATACACAAGAGCTGGTAAGAATCTGTAAGAGCTGCTTGAAAAATGCTCATGTACAGAGCTTTAAGCTCTTAAATTTACATATTTTCCCCTGTACTTTACTGAAGACTGTCCTTGGAAGTAATTTAAGTAGCCTTATTAAATTCAATATTTGATGCAAACTACACTGATTTCACAGGAAAGTGAAAAAGTAGGAGTTGGTTATAGAATGTTTCATTAGAAGATACAGGTGATATCAGTTAAATTCTGCTTAGCCTTTCCATAACAAGAGGAGTGTCTCACACAAATTTAACTGATTTTACCTTCAGTCCAGTTGTTAGCACAAACAGAATACTGCCAGTTTTTAAGACTTGAATGTAAATGCTATATAATATACATGTGCACATTTCAATAGAAATGTAAAATACAGACATATACACACAGTAAATACAGTGTATTTAATCTATTAAGCATTTGCCATACTTTGTCCTCAGTGTTTTTAGAATGATTTATGTTATGGATGAAAGCTATCCAAAGAAAATACTGTTACAGGTAATGTCCTTATATTCGCCAAACCATTGTCTACAGAGTCCTGCATTGTGTAGATATTTTGCAAATTCTGCTCTGTTTTGATGAGTGTGACCATGTAAGTTTGTGTGCAAATTTTGGAGAATGGTCTGTGAAGAAAAATAAGGCTGTATTCTATCCGTGCCTAAAATCCCCAGCTAAACACTGCTTTAGTTGAATTAAGGAATGTTCTCAACTTAATTAGGAGCTGATCCCCTGTTGGTTTCAAGTCTAGCTTTCTTACTGGATTCTACAATAAAGTATTTAACAGTAGTTTGCCACAGTTAGAATGGAAATAAATTCTGACATTAATACATCTCAACACTTTATTTTAGGCATCTGAACTATGTGGTGTACTGCATAACCTTTCACAAATGACTTCTAGGGAATAAAAAAAATCAGAATTATCTTAAGTACATACTAGTTTTAATTTTCATGCTCTGCAGAGGGTTTTGCAGTGCGCAGTGAATCCAGATTTTGGTGCATACCAATGAATACTTTGGTGAATACTAAGAATGGTTTGTGGTCTTTTAGACAACTTGTGCTGGGTTCCAAGTGAATCTAGGATCATCTGCCATTTCCGCCTGGGGGGCAAAAAGTGTTTTGGCATTTTGTATGATATTGACTCATAGTAGGCAAAACCCCCCAGTTCTACTGAGATTTATTTTGCATTTAGTCCTCATTTAAACTTGAAAAATCAAGCTTTGCAGCTGAGGAGTATGCATTCCCATGAATGGAGTTGAAAGGAAGGTCCTATGAATCTCATAAAAGCCCAAACAGCCGTTTTTTGCATGGCTCCTTTTTGTTTTGCCATCAGGAACTGCATTGCTTTGCTACATGTTTTGATACAATATGGTAAAATTTGTTGCATATCCTATAATACAGGATATCACTTCAGCATGTATCTTGGTGTGGTTTTAATATAGTACTTAACAATATTTCATGTTAAAGCTGTAAGACTTCACATAAATATTGTAAGGATGTATATCCTACAGAGCAGTCAGGATGAAAAATGTAAACCAACAATAACTTGAGGTGGAAATGGAAATGAAACCTTTACAAAATACTGAATTACGTGCCATATTGAAGTTGTTATGGTACCACAGAAATCTGAATGTAATTTAAGGAGATTAGGCAGGGAATGGGGAAATCTTCTGACATACCAATGATATTTACAGACAGAAGCTCCTAGCTTGTGTTCAGGGTTTTCTTGCAAGCAGTCAAGTGGAACACTGGTGAAAGAGAGTGAAGAATCTCTGAGGAATTTTTATTTACTCTTCGAACAATTCCGCACAACGGTTTGTTGTATTTTTATTTGGACGGAATGTGTCAGAAGACAGTTTGGATGCAGTCTACATCTCTAGAACATTTTCTGCCTTGTGAGCATTAAACTATGGAAGTGTTTTTTTAATAAAAGGGAGATTTTTGGAATATACTGTTACCATAAAAAGAAATGCTTCTTTGACCATAACATCAACATTATTCTCATACATGCCATTTCATTTAGAACAGATTGTATCTTGTTTTTCAGACCTGGCAGTCAATTCAGTTAGATGTTTAGCAAATATGAAAGTGGCATTTTGTGTTGCCATTGCTGCAAAACTTTTATCGAAGAACAGGCAAAATTTGGGTTTTCTTGTCTACAAAGATATAGCAGAAGTAATACTGCAAACTTGCGTGTTTTTTGGGAATAAGAGATATTTGGCATCATATATTTGGCAGTAAACTTCTAACTAACACCTAAATAGCATTGCTTTTGACTAAACTAACTGAAAGGGCAGCTCTTATTCAGTATTGGAAAT
Organism: Myiotriccus ornatus; assembly: GCA_036023395.1. Classification (NCBI taxonomy): domain Eukaryota; kingdom Metazoa; phylum Chordata; class Aves; order Passeriformes; family Tyrannidae; genus Myiotriccus; species Myiotriccus ornatus. The sequence goes on from JAYRBT010000082.1 coordinate 45,830,610, forward strand.
ACAAGGACCTTCTCCTTTTTCAGTGATTCTTTCATGAATTCTGCACAGTTGGAGACTGTAACGCCAGCAGTTGAATGAGATCTCTCAGGTCTTGGTGGGATAAATGAGCTAATTCTTCTGCTAATGAAAGGATTATGAAAGGGGTAGCAAAACTGAATAAAAATTAATCGTGTTTGCATGGAAGTTAGGTGCAGTTTTGTCCAGTTCAAAATATGGAAGCATATATTGTCACTATTTCAGAGCTTAGTGTTATAGCCACATGCAAACTATACTTTCAAATACATACTAGTTTTGAGTCCTGTGTGTTTCTATGTGTTGAAATATATGGTAGAAAAGTATTCTATGGTGCTTTTCAAGACAAAAGAATCCATGATCATCATAATAATATTAATAATATACCAGTTAGTCTGTAAGACTAACACATTTGTTTTTAGCTTATAACAGGGAGTGACAGCAATATGAAGTACTCTAAAGTCTAAAATAATTTTAAAAAATCATGGAAATGTTAAGGGGTGTTTTCCAGTGATTATACATTACCAAGCTGAGTTTTTTGGATGGAAAAAGATATTTGAAAAATGCTGAGCTTGTGTATTTACAATATGAAATCCGTTTGGGAAAGGAGGGAATTTGTCCAGGCTAATTTGAAGGGTTCAAAGGTTCATGCTGAAGTGGGTAGTTTTGATGTAATGGCTGCATGGTGTCTGGATTGACTGATGGCTCATACGTCTGATCATTAAGCTATAAATGCTTTTTTTGTTTAGGACAATACAAAGGGAAAAAATGTATGTCGTTACTAACAATATGACTCCAAGACTGGTGGAGGGCCCTCAGTGGTATAGCCATCAACAGCAACTTTACCAAAGAATAAATATTTTCATAGTTCTCAAGAATGACATACAGGTGCTTTATTGGTCAGAATCATCCCTGTCTTGTCATACTCCCATTTGTGACACTATAGTTAATAGTAATAGCTATAGTAATGGCATCACAGATGCCATCACATTTCCATCTCTCTTTATTTATGTTTGGAATTGTACAAACCAAGTAAATGTCTGTATTAGATCTTAATTTTTTATTGAAGTAGTAATTTGGAAGAAAAATATGCCTGAGGATGAAATGTGTATTTTAAATGACTCTATGATTTAGTGTAATTAACTTATACTAGGGACTATAAATTTACCACTTCACAGTACTGATTAAATAAAGTTGAAATAATGAAAAGAAATGGTGTCAGAAGAAAATCTTTAAGTGCCTAGTAAAAGTCATAGGAGTTACTATCAAAAATGTCTGTGCTTTCTGTAAGAAGATGATCTGAATGTAAATCATGAGAAAAAGAAAAGATCATTTGGGAAAGAATAGACAGCCTGCTACAATTTATGCATGGTAGCAGATGGGTTTTACTGTGGAGTTCTTGAGTAATGCAGAAAATACCCTTTTGTGGGAAGAGTCCTTTACCGAGTTTTTCTCAAAATCAAAGGTAAGGTTACTTCTGTAATTCTAGCAGCCTTAATTCTGTCACAACTGATAGTAGCCAAATTTGTCTTTAAATTTTCCATCAATGTTTAGTACTTTTAAAGCTTTGAACTAATAATTACATCTTTGGCAAGAGTAGTTTTTATGAGTCCGAATTCTTAGAATTTGTTGGAAATTGTCATTTTTGCTAGTTCTTGTAGTTAATCCAACCTAGGTCTTAATCACGGTAAAATATATCTGGAATTAGTTTTTTATGCCTTATATTTTCTATACTCTGCTTGTCATTGTAAACTCTTTTTAAATGTAAAGCTCCAACTGTCTACCAGACTAAAATATTTTAAAATAGTCTGAAATATTTCATATTTTCTTGTTTGCCATAGGCTAGTACAAATTATTTTTTGATATTTTGTAAATACTTTAAAATTTTCTTAAACAAAACAAAAAACCCCACCCCAGGCCCAAAAAACCAATAAAAAAACCCCAAACCAGCACAAGGCAGTGAGCAGTGATGACTGGAGACTTGGAATAAGTTTTCCATATAGCTATATTCTTTATTTCTGCAAACAGATACATTATATTTATCCCCTCTCTCCTTCTTTCTAGAAACAAAGTGGATAATATATCTGTGAATAAGTAGTTTTAGAGGGAAAAGCACATGAAATCTGTTGCTTTTTTTTCCAGCAGCGAAAATTACTTTACATTAAATGACACTGACTATCTTTTTTAGGTGTCAAAATATAAATCAGTCTTCCTCCTATTTGAATCAAGGCCATATAACAGAACCATTCAGAAAGATGCTTCACTGTACCAGAAGAGTCTAAGTCTAAAAGAACCGGGGGGAAAAAAGCTAGTGAGTTTTAAATCTTTAATCACCAAAGGAAAAGGAAGAAGCTTTAAGCTTACCCAGTAAACCCCTAATTTTTCAGTAAAAAAGGTCAATCAGCCTAAAGTTTAGTTTTGGTTCAGGGCAATCAAAGTTTCCAGTCAAGAGATGGGAAGAAGCTGAGAGAATGAGATTCCCACTCCTCCCTTGTCAGCCTAGACCATGGCACAAAGTGCCATGTCCAGTCATTTCTCGAAGACCTCCAGGGATGGTGACTCCACCACCTCCCTGGGAAGCCTATTCCAATGCCTGACCACCCTTTCAGTGAAGAAATTCTTCCTGATATCCAACCTGAACCCCCCGGTGCAGCGTGAGGCTATGACCTCTTGTCCTGTTACTAGTTGCCTGGGAGAAGAGACTGACTCTCATCTCGCTGCAACCTCCTTTCAGGTAGTTGTAGAAAGCAATAAGGTCTCCCCTGCACCTCTTCTTCTCCAGGCTTAACAGCCCCAGCTCCCTCAGTTACTCCTCATGTGAGTAGGTGGACAGAAGGACACCTGGTTGTAAACCCACTAAGTTACTGCAAAGTGATGTGTAACTATTTCTAGTTTACTTTTATGTGTAATCTCTTAAATGCAGGGTTTCAAACTGATTGATTACTTGACAACTTTAAAATGTCTAAAAAAAAATAAATCTTTTTCTTGGCAAGTAACTTCGGGGAAGGAGGGAATTTGAAGGGCAAGGTGGTGATCTCACTGCTAATTTAAGCACTATCACAGTTCCTTTAAATGTCTGTTAGTAATTTTCTTCCTTTGGTGAAATTTATTTACTGAGAAGACAGGGGGTTATGACAAAAATAGCAAGTTGAAGACAAATTGCAGCACTATCTAGTGTATGTAGTGTAACTACATTCATGTGATTCCTCACAGTGACTTCTCTGGGTAGAATAGAAAAGTACCAATGCTTTGTTGGTCTGAGAAAGAAAGGCTTAGTGTGGTCTGTTTGAAACTTTTATGTATGAATGAAAATCTATAATATATAAATCTATCTGATGCTTCCCACTTCAAAGGACTACAAGAAGAAGCTGTGGCCAATTGTATTTTCAATTTTTTTATCATTTGATGGTTCTGTGGTTGTTGAGAAGAAGGGGGTGTAAGATTTTTATTTTTTTAAAAGGCTTGCTTCTGGTGGTTGGTAATAATACTGGTTTTCAAAAAAGAAAACTTTATTTCTTTCAGATGGCATAAAATTAACCAAAATTTTGCAGAAATAGGTTTAGTGTGCGTTATGAATTGTAAAGGTTCAAATGACAGAAAAAATTGTTGTATTCTTGTCTTGTTCAATTGTATTCCCTGGAACTTTTATCAAGCTCGGGATAAACATTCAGCCTTGGTATAAACCTTGTGTTAATGGAGAATCTGACATATCTGTTGGTTAGATGTATTTTAATTTAAAAGTTTTAAGAATTAATTTTGTTTTAAATTTGAGCCAGCACCTTATTTTTTACTGCCAATATTGGAGATACTTAAGTTAATCTTCGATGGGCTGTCTCTGTTGTGAGCAGAAGCCTACTCAGGGATCTTATTTCTTAGTGTTAATTAGTCATGGCAGAACTGTGTGTTCTGCTGTAATTAATTTACTTCCAGCGTATATCACCTCCTTTTAAACTAATTTGGATACCCTACAAAGTACTGCAGTTGTCCCAAGAGACATATCCTTTGTTTGATAAATTAAATAAGCTTCTGTTATCAGACATCTTTCTCTATGTAATATCGTGATGGGGACTTCTAAACTTTCTCTTTGTTAGAGTAATCTGTCTAGTTCAGGTACAAAGAGCTATTTTAGTGTAATAGTAATTACTGAGTATGGGCTGCATACCAGGAGTTCAGATCAGTTGTCATCTAAACTGTGTAATGACAAGAGCGATGCATTACAGTGATTACAACAATGTTGTTCTCCAAAGGGTCTTAACACTCAATATACATAATCAGTGGCTCTTTCTTTTGCCTTTTTTTTTTTTTTTCTTCTTTTAAAGAAGTTTATTGTCAGTGTAGAATTCTCTTGATATTGTGTCCTAATTGAAAGATCTACAGACTCTTACTATGCAGCCTTCCAGTACCTAAAAAGGGCTTACAAGAGGGATAGAGAGGGATTTTTCACAAGGGCATGTAGCGTTAGGTCAAGAGGGAATGCCTGAAGCTGGGGGAGGGTAGGCTTATTAGGAAGAAATTCTTTACTGTAAGAGTGAGGTGGTGAGGCACTGGAACAGATTGTCCATATTGTGGACTCCCCATCTGCAGGTGTGGGACCAGGTTGTGTTCAGGGCCAGGTTGGATGGTGCTTTGAGAAACCTGGTCTAGTGAAAGGTGTCCCTACCTATGGCAGGGGGGTTGTAACTAGATGATCTTTAAAGTCCCTTCCAACCCAAACCATTCTATGATGCTATGTATTGATCAGTACTGTACTAGTGTTTTAGAAATTTATTGTGATTTATGATTGATTGTAAAATTCTACTGGAATTACTTGTATTCTGAAACAATGTATTTGTTTTAGCACCATTAGTGGATGACCTTTATATTACATAATAGGACAGGGTTTATAGAATTAAAAGCTGCATATTTACTGTTTATTTTATTTCCTGATTGTCTCAAACATCTCAAAACTATGATACTTTTATTTTAAATACTGTAGTGTGATGTTTCTAGCATTGTGTCTAGCCATATGTAATGCCATTTTCTGATAAAATTAATTACTCCCAATAGTTCCGTAAAGCTCTCTATTTATATTGAAGATATTACAATGATGTGCAGCTAAATTAATAATTTCCTTTAGATCTGACAGTCAGAAATGTTTCTGAGGGTGTTTCAAGATCCAATCACCAAACTAATTTTTGTTCTTGGAGGGTGTGGGGGGCACCAGTTGTGGTATGACTGCTTTTGGTTCTGAAGTTGTTGTTGGTTGTTCATGGTTCTAAGTTGCAGTCGAAATGTAACATTTTTTGGTCATTATTAGATACATAAAGCTACGGCTCACATGGTGTGCTGTTGTATAACCTGTCTACTGGAATTTACAAAGATATCGTGGCATCAGATAAATGCAGATAGATAGATAAGATATCATACAGAAGTTGTCATGTGAATCTTTCATCTTGTTACAAAATCCCAGAAAAAAATTCACTTGCTTTTTTTATTATGATTTTCAGAGTAGTCATTTTTTTCAGATTGAAGATTTTTGTTTTAGTTAATGGCAAGATGCTTTGTCTTAATTCCTAGATTAAGAATGATATACCAGTATTCTCTCATATTTGCACAGGTGAGGAGAGACTCACTTTGCATTAAGACATGCCAAATCAAAGGAGCATGAAGATTGCATGATTTTATGTCTTTCATCATCTCCTGGCTTTTTCAATGAAGAGAGAGTTTGATAAAACCAAAATATGGTTTGGCTACCTCAAAATTAAGACAGGTCATAAGTCAAGTCTGTACAAACAGTAGAGGATAATAATTGCTGCCCAAGCTACTGTCTCAAGAAAAAAGAAAAAGAGAAAAAAAAAAACAGGAGTAAACTTGAATATTGGCTGTCCGAGTAAACATGCAAGTCCAGTTTGGCATTATCCTTCTTGTCCTCACCTGCGTGTTTTGGGAGAATTTGGTGGTGCACAGATTTAAACAAGATGAGAATTCAAATAGGAAACAAACTTTGTCAAGTTTGGGTTTTTTTCAGAGGTGAAATATTTGAGTGAGTGTGATTCCATATTTCACAGAACTTTGGAAACACAAACTCATTTGCCTGTATTTCATAGTATATTATATCGGTAACCTAATAAAAGATATCATAGTAAGAGATGAAAAGTTCCTCCCCAAGTATATCACTGATCTAAAAATGGAATATGGACTGAGATGCAATGAGAAGTTTCAATACACTTGTTTTAGCATATGTTTTTTCTACTTTGTTCCTTCCCAGTGTCAAAAATTAGCTTGCTGGATCTAATTGATGTTATAGAGCTCATGTATGGCAGACCTTCTGCTGGATGTATAGCGTTCTTCAGCAAGATGAACAACTTCTGGTGTGTTTGCATGCCTGTAGACAGCTTTGACAACATCTGCAAAACCCAAACAGCACCTCAGTTTTCCTAGCTGACTGGTGAAAAGTTCTTGAGGAAAAGAAAGATGAAGTGTTAGATTATTTCAGTGGTAAAAAGCAAAACAACACACAAGCTGGCAACAAAAGAAGTCAAATCACTCCATTCACCTAGTGAATACAAGCATTTCTTTCATCAGTTCTCAGAAAGGGATCAACGGTCATAAGAAGTCAAGTTAATAAGAAAATTAACATGACAAAAATCCCTCAGAAATTCAGGATTCAGGAGTAGCTTCCACAGAAACCCATGAAGTGTTTAAACTTTCATTATTACAGATAGGATGCATTTTTATTACAACAAATAAACATTACTAGAGGAGTAACTCTACAGTTATGTAGGGAAAATTTATCTGTTGAAAATTGTGCCCTTTTCTCTGCCTCTCCCCCACTCTTAAAAAACCACTATTGTCCAGAAAAAAACCCCCAAACAACCAGACATTAGGACACACTCTGTATTGCTCCAATTTTGAGATGTGAGACAATTTGAAAGAGGAGTTGGGTGATACAGATCCATTACTTGTCAAGAAGAAAACCACCAATCTAATCAGATTCTAACCTAATTTTGAAAGTCTTCCTGTGCAAATGAAGAGCATCCAATTCAAAAGGATGCAGCCTACATGGAAATTTGGCTACAGTAGACAGAGATTAAATTTTAATGGAATAGCTAATAAAATCATCATCTATAGTCACACTGGTATATCATTTTTTGGTGAAGCATGCACTTCCACCAGAGCAAATTGCTAAATTCAAAAGTGTGGAAGAGTTAAGCAGCTGTAGAAATATTATGACTATGATCCTCATCTGGAGTTTTGCTTTCTTACAGGTGATCCACTCTCTAATCATGGTACCAGTTGTTTCATTAATACACAAAACCCTGCTGATAATCATAATTTGTTTCTGTGAGCAGGACTTTCTTCTGAATTAGACTTGAAAAATATATGAAAATCTTGAATGATAGAGGTCATCATCTTGATAGATGCAGCTTTCAGAACCTCTGTTTAGTAATGCTCAATTTGATGGTTTTCTGAAACACCCACTGCTTTAATACTGCTCTTTTACATTATGATTTTCCCAGAAGATTCTCGGTAAAATATTAGTTTCGGAGCACCATTCCCAAAAGAAAAATACTGCATATTCTATATGATATTTTTAAAACTGCTATTTTGATTACTAAGCCATATGCATTTTCAGCTTTTCTTCCATACTTGAAGACATTAGAGAAGGAGATTTTGGCAAACCTTGATCTAAAGTTAAATGTCCATAGAACAGAATCCACCAAAAACTATACTTATATTTAATGCAGAAGGGTTTGGTGGTTTGTGACTTGAGCTTCAGAGGACAGAAGTAGTGTGCTTTTCAGGAAAGAATAGATTTCATATAGATTTTTCTCAGGTGAAGTTGCCATAGGATATCAATGTATGCTTACCAATTAGAATTCAAAATGAGAAGCTCTTGTGGAGGGTTGTTTATGCTGCTGAGTTTCTATGCAATATTTCTACATCGAAGAGATAAAGTTGCTGTTTTTGTTGTGACTGGCACTTACAGCACAGCAGTGCAGAAATGACAAATGTGTCTGCGACAGACTTTTGAAGGAACCCACCTTATTCACAAAAGATTTTTTCTAAAGCAGATATCTGCAGTCTATTGATCTCAAAACAAGAGATATTAATATTTGAATTGAATGCTCTGAAGTAGCTTGAAAATGGTTGCTAGCATGAATACTTATTGTTAAATAGCTCTGCACAGATCTGTTCTGCTATACTTGAACTTCAGTAAATATTGTAAAGAGATCTCATAGTTTTCTGAGTAAGTCTTGATTACTTTTTGTACACTTTTATTTGTTGTTGTTTATAGACTCTTTAAGCTTTTATGCCTTAAATGTGTGTTGTGTCAGGTTTCCTACAAAGCTTGAGTACTCAGGAGATGACATATTGTGGTCAGTTATTAAGATGTTACCTTGTACTCCTCTGAGTTTTGCATTTCTTTTAGCCGTTGTTTGGCTCTTATCCCTTGTGTTTTAAGTAAATTGTAATTTGTTTAGAGTAGGTAAATTTGCAAACTCCAAACCCGTAATAAGATTTAAATGTCTGTAAAGGCTGTAATGTAGCTCTTGACAATAGGTTGACTTCAGAGCACAGTCTCACAAATGAGGATGGTCTTCTGCCTAAAATTCTTTCCTTGATTTAAAATGAAATGGAATCATCTACTGCTTTGAACTGTGTATCATATTAATTTTCTTCATTTTAGTTGTTCTCTCTTACCTTTTCTTTGATGTTGTTTTCATCAGTCTGCAAATTCCTGCTAGAACTGAATTATTTTAAATGCCAATAGTAATAAAAGTCTGATCAATATTATGAACATTATGCATCATAATTGATTTAAAGAAAGATAACTAGAGAGAGCAAGATTATTATAAGAATTTTCTTTGGTGCTTTTTTATGGTGTGCTCAGTACAAATATCCTTCTTAGGCACTTCATAGATTTCTAATGTATTTAAACATGAGTCATTTGTCTGGATTTTCATCAGACTTGGATTCCACCAGTCTGTAGGATTTTGCCAGTTCCCTGTTTTTCAGGTATTCCAGTGGTAGGGTTTTGTTATTTAAATATGTGGAAGTGCGTTTTTGTTTTTTTTTTTTAATACAAAAGTGAACTTTAGAATATTCTAGAATAATCTGTGATTGGTGTTTCTAATGGACTATGTTAAAGAAAACTGGATTTATATTTTTAAAAGGATAATTCTCCAACCAAGAATAATTTTTTCTTAAAAATCTTTTTTTTAAAGGAGCGCACTGTCTCTTGAGACTGTTCAAATTTAATGCATTAAGATCTCACGAATATTTTACTGTATTTTTTTTCTGAGTGTTTTATAGATATCAAGTCTATTTGCATGGCTTTTTCTTTTATTTCATTCAGATTCTTTTCAAGAGGTCTCCTAAATCCTTTATCAATTCATTTTTAGCAGTAATTTCTCAGGGGCACTCACAAGGAAAGTTTGTCATTTCCATTTCTGGCACCACAGGTGAATGTTGCATGCCTTCTTCATGGCTGCTGAGACTGTTATATCGTCTTGGAGACAAGTAGATCGGTAGAAATACAGAATATGCTTGAGGAATATGTGTTAGGATGACGGGTAGCACAGTGGATCTGGGCAAATTTTGCTAATGATCTGTACTTGTGTTGGAGACTACCAGTTCAGCAGCCATTGTTTGTATGTGTAACAGTATTTTTTTAGAAAATGACTTCAAAGCAAAATGTTGAGACACACGTGGCTGGTGTTTCTTGTGAATTAGCATATACAATGCTTTCAGATGCAGAAACCTGTTATTTAGTGGTTTGGATAAGCATAAGTCCCAAGATTGTCATTCAGTATGGTGAGCTTTCAAGTATTCCAGTATTTTTGAGAGGTGATGAAATCATTATTGTGTCTAAAATCAAGAAATAAGACATAGCCAGGCAAATTCTTGAGTTAACAGCTGTAAAAATTCCCATAATTTATCTTGCATCAGTTTTGCATAGTTTTTGCAGTATGTTTCACACTGCATTTGAATTCTTTTAGAACTGTCTTGGTTGTCACTCCATAGGCAGCTAGAAAAATGGCTGTTGCCTTGGGAATATTATTAATAACGATGAAGACTTTCAAAGTAAAACATACGGAATGAAATATCTGTCTGTTTTATGAACACAGCTTAGGAACAATCTTGTTCAAGCTTGACTGATATGCTACTAGACTGATTTATTTACACTAAGGACAAATATTATTCATTTGTGGATCTCTATCTAAGTGATACTAAGTGTATAAGTGTGTTGAGAAGCTGCACTGTATGAGTAAACCTGTCAAATCTGACAACAGACCCTATCTCACACTGCTCCCTGTATGTATGTGCATGCACATCTTAACAACAACAATATTGAAACACTCAGATATGCCGTGACCCCGAGGATCTTTAGTGATGGTTTAATGATAGTTTGTATGGATTATAAGTGATGTGGTGTTCAGAGTCCTGCAGTGTATATGATTTGGTTAAAAGAAAGTGCCAATCTCTACCTATTACCCACAGGAGAAAAATAATAATGTATATGTGCAAAATACGAAGCCCAGTCTTTCCCAGCGAAAAAGTAAAATTGATGAATTAAGTTTTTTTTTTTTTTTAATCTATTTCAATTATAGGAAGACTTTGGATGGTTTAATAATGCCTCTTTCTGTGAGTCTTGACTCACATTTGTTGTCACAGTTACGGCAATGCTTGCTGGTCATAGAATGATGGATTACTGGTACCACACTCACTTTGAAGGTGTTCCTTTTAGACCTCAAATATGCAGAATACTACACAGGAAATCATTAGTGAATATTACAACTGTGGCTGTAGAATTATTCTTCAGTGTAAGTTATAGACTAGAACACTTTCATTTTCGGACGTCTTGCAGCCTTTTTAATGCATAAGGGGTGAAACATTTTTCTTGTTCCTTCAGTTCTCTCCTTGCACCAATAAAAATTGCTAACAAATGCAACTTTATTTGCAGCTGTTAATTTTTAGTTGTATAAAATCACCTCAACAGTTTTCCGTTGAGTTTTTTTTCCTTTAGATGTAGCCTTTGTGTACTCTTTCACTAATCACAAAGGCTGCTTTGGATTTGACAGGACTTAGTAGGTCAGCAGACCTTGAATTGGAGAAGATAGTTTTATGGTCTACTGAGAAACCAGTTTTACATGGAAATTAAATACAAGAACAAGGGTTGGAAAATGTTAAGGCTATGGTACAAAGTAAAACATACCTGTGTGAGCCAAGGACAGAATACTAGCCACTTTTAATTTCCTGACTTGCGTTAGCTTGTATTTCAGTACTTTTATTTAAATGCTCCTTTTGCGTGCATTTTTACAACTTATTTGGACAGACATATTGGCCAGCTTTTCGGCTACTGTATGCTGACACCAGTTAATCACATGTTTCATTGTCTTTTAGTGAAACTTGAGATTCTTATGTTTATGTTGTCCTATTTTTCATGATTTGTAGTATAATTAGGAGTGGCTGGCTTGGCTGTTTTTGATGCTTTGTACATATTGAGTTTCATTGCCCAGTATGTGGGAATGTAGACAGCATTTACCAGCTCATTAACCTCTTTAAATTGGCTGCAGAATGGATGATTTCCTGTCACCATCACAGGTCAGTGGATGTGTTGCACTCTAATGGACTCTTTCTAGAATATTTGAAAAATGTTAAGCTACCACAGCACTGATTGATTGATTGGTGTATTTTTCTAATTTACATATTTGGGGGGGGGGGCCAAATACTGATAATATAGATGAATGCTGTTGTTATTCTTAAGTCAGGAAAGGCAAACGTTGACTAAGAAAACCTTACTAGGTGATCCTGTTCCTCTGAAAAATATAAATATTTTATATACATACAGCACATTTTCAGGACACTAAGTATAGTGTATGTTTGGATAAGGTTGAAATGCATATGACTGTGTGGTCTTACTGATGTACTTGACCATTAGTAAGCATCTGACCTAGATCTGTTCTTAGGAATTTAACAAGGTCAAGAACGATGGTCTTTCCTTCTCTGTGTTACAAGTAGTACCCTTACAAAAGCTGTATGTATTTAATTAAAGAAATTAATTAAACTTATTTGCTTGTCAGTAGACTCTGGCAGGGTTGACACTATCATTCTTTCAAATGTTACACTTATCCAGTAGTGGAAATTTGTATAGGTAGATGATTTTGCTGTACAACTGAGTGTTTTCAATCAAGTAGAACACATAATGAAAAAGAGCTTAAATACTAGAAGACTTTGTCCAAGCTCTGTAAGATTGTCAGGAGCAGGCTTTGTGAGTGTCTTGCTTGTTCATTATAGATGCTTTGGATTAATCATATGGTCTCATCACAGAGCGTAACTTAAGATTTCAGAATGCATCAGGAGGAGTCAATCTGCATTTCCTATTGCAAAAATGAGATAGATGTCATATATTAGACTTCACGCATTAAATTAATAACCTTGTCACAAATAATAAGGGCTTCTGCTATTCAGGATTCTTGCTAAAGGAACATTTGTTTGTTTCACTGAAAACTACAGTGCAGATTACAGCCTTGAAGCTAAGTTTTAAATGTGCTTTTCAGGGTGCCTCATAAAAAGAAACTTTCTTGTTTTTACTGAGTGTTATTTGCAGAAGTTTGCACTTTATTTTGTGGAAATACATATACTGAATAGAACACTGACTATAGCTTTTCTTCCTGAAAGCTTTTCCCTAGGTAGCTGCTACGGAACTAGTAGATTTTAACAGAAGTGATGATTAAGCTGTTTTTTTCATGGATGTTAACAGCTTGACACTGTGCTGAAATCAAAGTCCCCATTCGTCACAGCACTGTCACACTTCTGCTAATGCTGTGGGTATCATAACTGATAAATGGGTACTGAATGTCTACAGCTTTGGGTTGCAGTTCTGGTGTGTTATCAGAATATTAGATGTGATTCCAAAGAATGTATGAGTGCATAAGTTTGGGTTTTCTTCCCTGGCCTTGATATATCTTCATCACAATTTTATATACTATGTATTATATTTTAGTTAAATCTCAATTCTGTTCTTAATTCTAAATGTCACAACCAGGAACGTCTAGTTTTCAGTTATTAATACTGAATTTAAGTGTTATATCACATATTGTCCTTATGTTATTATTATTGAAATTAGAATTCTTCATCCATCTAATGTTGGAACAAGTTTGTTTTTTCAGTTTTCGCTTGTACAAGTTGAAGTTGAGTGTTCGTGACACTCATTAACCCCCAAATTATATTTTATCTATCAATTTAATTTGAAAATCTCAGTCCTGGTTTTGTTACTTTATTTTAAATATGCTATAGCATATTACAGTTCACCCAATTTTATTTAATTTCCATTTCTTCAATGCAGGGCTGGGAAGAAACTGTGGATGCTGCGATTTCTTACTTGTTAAGAACTTGTTTGTCAAAGAGCTCTAAAGAGCAGGCCCTGACTCTCAGCAGCCAGTTGTGCATGCCCAAAGATACCAGCAGACTGAAGAAGAACATCACCCTCTTCTGTGATAGATTGGCCAAAGGTGGTCGCCTTTCCTTTAGTACAGACTTGACCACTCAGCAAGCTGCTGTCATGCCAGGTAAGCCTTGAAGTACATCTTCAGAATTCAAAATACTTATTTGCATATTAAAACTAAAAATTTTCCACATTTTTTTTTAATTGGCAGTTTGGTTTTCATTGATTATGGAAACCAAACACTGTGTTGCTGACCAGAAGAATGATAGTAGAATGAATGTGCACAGTAATGCAACAAATGAACTCCAGATGGTCATCTTTATCCTCCAAAAGTCTTATCACTTATTTCGTTGCACTTCTCAATTGCATGTGTACATGTGTAGGTGTCCAATGTGACAAAAAAAGGAGGAGTCAAAAGTCCTGCTTTCTTGATAAAGAAATGATTATGGTTGGATTAGTGGCTTTATGATATATCTGTAGGCCAAATTATGAAGTACTGGTAACACCAAATAAAAAAAATCTGCAGCTTTAGAAAGTACTAGTTGACTGGATGATATCTCACAGAAAACATGAATTTAAGATGAAACTAATTTAAGTATGTGTTGAATAGTATTTCTCATATAGAAAAAGAATGAGGGCAAGATTTCACAGTGGAGAATTATTTAAATGAATGTCACAGAATTGCCATTTTTAAAGGAAATTTTGTTCCTGTCCTTTCCTATATTCCTGCTTTATAGTAACAGTGGGATCAAAGCCTCACCTCTTCTGTAGAGTCCGAAGTTTAGCATCTTTGCACTATTACAAGACATTTTCTTCCTGCCTTTTTCCTCTAGTGAGACAGATAGTCTCTTAGTAAACATCAGATACTCCTGCTGACTTGGAAACAGGTATTGTTTTGCCAGATTTCTGCTCTGAATTTGGATTGACTGCTCCTTCAGCTTCATACACTCCTAAAACACATAATATCACTATGGTCTTTGACCTCAGTGACTTCCTTCCCCTACAGCGGTCTTCATATCTATAGGGAAAAGTATGTATTACATGTATACTTCATGCTCAAAAATGGGAGTTTATTATTTTGGCTTCATGGTTATTGTTTTTGATAAAGTTTGGAGTTGTGTTAGGGCAGTATCTTGATTATCAGTATTTTATTTTCTTACATGAAAAAGAATAATTAAATTCCTGTTTAATATAATATGAATGACCTGTTCAATGTTTCAGCAACTCAGAAGTCCTTGTTACTGTTATGTGCAGCCCTCCTTTGCTGTGCTGCTGTAAATGATCTGGTAAAGTGTTTGCAGACTGTGGAACGATAGAAATTATATATACATATATAATTTTTCTTTAGTGTTACACTATTCCCGTATCTGGAAGCAGACTCATAATAATGTGAGGCTAAAAAAGTGTCATGTTAGTTTTAAAAATTTTGTTTAGTATTTCTTTGCAAGACTACAATATGTGTAAAGGGCACTTTTTTTGTTGACCTTTGATTATATAACCATTGTCTTCATTCTTCTAAGAATTCTGAAAAGGTGTAAATAGCTGCAGGTCATCCTTTTCTACCTATGCCAATAAGGTGAATTGATTTAATAAGGAAATTCACTTCTGCCTAGTGTGATTGACTAGTGTGATTGAGTTCAGGCAACTATGCAATTTGATTATGAATAATTCTGTTAAGGAAAGAGTAAAATTTGTAAAAATTTTAAACAACTTGGAAGAAATCTTGCTCTTGGTGAGGTACCTTGGGAAAGGGCCCAGACATGCTACTGACACTGTGTATGCAAAGACTAAAATATTTAAAACTGTTAAACCCACTGTCTTCTATTACATGAGGCCAAAATAACACCAAGAAGGCATGAGTGACATGTGCAAGAATAATTTTTACTACTGTGGTAGAGGTAGACAGTTATACTACCTCTGAAATAAAACAAGGAAGAAGCACATTCCAAGGAAAACATAAGGTATTTGACTGTAGGTTGTTAGCCATGTATTGACGATACGCGGGACCAGAATTACCATTTTACACGATGCATAGTGGAAATTGAATACCTGTACGGAACTGGTTGAGACCTGGTACAGCAGTGTCACACCCAAGATAAGCTGTTCTAGCTGTTCTTCAAATGCCCTTTGGCCATAATTAACATTAAAAAGAATTAAAACCTGGAATCCAAATGCAGATTTCAAAATAAATAGTTTTACCTTCAAAATTGCTGACTCTTGTGTGTAACCCTTTTGAATATCAAATCACCTAATTAAGAATCAAAATTATGGCCTAATTAGGCTCACACTTCAGAGTGTCACGAGAAGGTATCATTGAAAGAAATTATAAACCCAACAGCTTTCGTATTTTCATTAAGCGTTCAGCCTGACATCTTGATAAAAAAGTCTGTGCATTTATGCATTTATTCATTACCTATTGAGAGAATATTATTTTTGAAAGAGCTCAGAAATAAGACATTTCATCTTGTACTACAGGACAGGCTCACTGACCCTGAAATTAGCTCATTTGGTTAAAACATGGTGCTAATAACACCAAAGTGGTGGGTTTGATCCCTGCATGGGCCATTCACTTAAAATTTGGACTCAGTGATCCTTGTGGGTCCCTTCCAACTCAGAATATTCTGTGATTAGAGATAAATACTTCTTCCAAATGCTCAGAATAGCATAGTATTTAAGGAGTTACTCTCTAGCAGGATGAGCTGTATGATTTGAAACTGTGTTTGTCTTTGAACAGGCTGGAGAAAACTTGGAGGTCTTGTTGAGAATAAAGTTTTCACTGGTGCTTTTAAAATGTGTTTGTCTTGTCGCCTGTTTGGGTTTTCTGTCAGTATCTCTACCTTGGCAAGTAGTGTCGTCTGTTAGAAGCAGATCTGCAGGGATTTGTAGTTGAGGCTGGCAGCATGACTTATCTATGTGTTTCAGAACTAGCTCTGTGCCTGTCTGATGTACTTGTTCTCCATTAGCAGCTGGAATGCTCTAGGTGCATTCCTGGGATTCATCTGCCTGGTGGGATTCAGCTCAGTAAAATGAATTCATGTGGCCAAGACTATTCCTCAGTGTGAAAACAGTGAGTTAGTGGGGACAATCTAGAAATTTACCTCACTGTTGATTCCAATTCAAAACACCTGTTCTGTCTGCACTAGGAAGAAGCTGAAAACAAAGCCTGATAAAAGGCTTTGCATTCCCTGATAAAGGGAAACCAACATACAAAATAACTATATGCTGTTGAGTAAAGAGCTCTTTGATAATGCCTGCAAAGTAGAGGAACTTCTCTCAGCCCTTAAAGGAGAGAACACGAGTAGGTGGGGAAGAATTAGGTAGAACTATACATGGAGAGGAAGATTGAGAATTGTGTTTGAGGATTTATGGCTGAATACTGAATGTTAATGTAGGGGAAAGTTCTTCAGGATGTTTAAACTTCAAGCTAAGCCAGGGATGGTCTCATAATTGTTCAGTAGTGTAGCTGTCATTAGCTTGAGAATTTTGTTCAATGCCATTTTTACTTAAGCCCGTTCTTTTTCTTAATGGGGGAAACCATTTTTTCCATAGCAACCAACTACTAAAAATTTCTTTTAAAGTTGACCCTTCTGGCATTGCAGCACTGTAACAGTAGACTCAGTTTCTAGAAGTTATATTTAATATGTTCAAGATGGTGTACCCTGAAATCTGGAGAAATTGCCTTAAACCACATTGAAAAGCTGATGATTATTTTTAAGTGTCCAACTATTTGAAAGATACCTTCGAAAATAGTTGTCAGTATTTGTAGTTAATCCAAGAGTATCTGTTAGAGGTGGGCCATAGTCCCTGCTGGATCTGGTTTTGTTCATTATTTTCTTTAATGGCTTCAGGGATTGCATATGGGCATGAATGTTAAAATTGTGGTTTTGCAACAAGCTTGCAGTAGTTTCAGGCATATTGAAACAACAATAAAGCTGATCTTGATAAATTAGAGGAAGGACTTGAATTTAATAAGATGGTTTTCAGTCGAGACAAGTGCTAAGGACTCTAGCAAGTAAAAATCTTGACAAACTAAAATTTGAGATATAATTCCTTAAGCACTGGTGCCATAGGATAGGCTCACGGGTGTTTTAGCAAACCAGTAACTGAATAGAAGTCAGCAAGATGATTGCATTAAAGGTGAATTCCAACTTTGAAATGTAGTCATATGACTTCTAATGAGGAGATATGAATATTTCTCTCTGTTCTTCAAGAGAAAGATTCACAGGGGAACACAATTTAAGGAAAACCTAGACAAATTGGCTAGAGTCTAGAGAAGAGCACAAAAATTATAAATGATGGAAACAATTTTGCTTTTCGTTTCTTCTGAGGGAAAAATAAAGAGAAGTTTGAGGAGGGACATGATAGTTTTCCAATATGTAAGATTTTTTTTTATGGGTGATTAAAAGTTAATCAGAACCATTGGCTAAATACGATTATAACTGTAAGCCACATCAGGCTATATCATGTACTGTGTTGCCTTTGGCAATGCATAAACAGTTGGATGAGAGGAATGGTGAGGGGCTTAGGGAATGATGCCAACCCAAAGTGTGGGTCAGTGCCAGGGAAGTGCTGGGAAAGGTGATGTGGGCCACCCAGGTTGTCATGTATTGAGTTTAATGGTTGCGAGAATTTGTAACATGAATCCTGATGACCTGCAGTTAACTACAGTTAATTCTGTAGTTTTCATGCTCTCTTATAATATCTGTGTGTTTTGCAGGATTGCTTTTAAAGTCATCATCAGTATTACCTGTGGCTGTTTGAAGTCTTGTTTAGGTGTCAGTCTGGTTGGAGCTCTGTTGACATTATTGCTTCACTTGTGTTTTGGGTATCTCAGCTACTCTGGCTAGAATGTGATTCTGGTTTTCCTCTATTAGTTCCTGATGCGATGTGCAAATGGCACTTTTATCAGTTCAAGGCTTTGTTCAAGAAAGGATTTTTAATTTTAAATTCGGACTTTGTTTTTCTTTAAGACCATCTTTTTTCTTCAACTTTCTCTTTTTAACTGAACTTCAGTAATTTTTATTTTCTCTTTGTTTCATTACGAGATCTTTGTATTGTGCTTTAGCATGATTTACTTACATAGTTTCTCTGCTGCTCCAGCTATATTCAACTATTATTGAACCTGAAAGTCATTTACTGGACTGCACCACTGAAATCTGTGGAATGCCAAAGACTGTCATCTCCCCATGTCAACTGAATCTTTAGAACTGAAATTATAAGGAAAAGGAGGAATAGTTTGCATTCAGGAAATAGGATTTGCAGATAGCTTTGTGCAAGTGTAATATTTAAAATTTATATAAAGTTAGAGCTAGAAGTCAAGACGATTGCCCATCTAGTTTTCCCCTTTGTCTTTCAATGAGGTTAACGTATCCAGAACATCACTGTTTATCTGAACTCGTAAACACCTCGAACAAGGTTGAACAGTATCTTTTGATGGCTTTTATGATAGCTTAGTGTCTTTCTTGGAAGATTTTCCTAGTGTTTGATATACACTGTTTTTCCTGCAAATCAAACTGGTTTATTGTGAATATTGAAGGTGGAAGTAGCAATTAATGATGTTCTGTATTGTTTAAAACTTTGGAATATTTTTTAGTACTTTCCTTCAGTAACTTTTTCTTTCATACTGATTGTGATTAAAATATCTCAGCCTTTTCATGATGATTTTAAATTCTCACTGTTTGTTTTCCAAACTGGAATGCTTTTTCTTTAGTCATTAGGAGGGAGTATACCCTGCTATACTCTGCCCCATTTAAATTTCAAGACCCTTTCCTACAAATTTGTTGCCTAACCCAGATGTTTCCCATTCTGTATTTATACTGAAGAAGCATAGTAGTGTTTACTTGATTTGATGCTTTGTGTTCATAGCTTTGAATTTATCAAGTTGGTTATAATTCTGCTTTGTATAACCATGTTTCTATAAATGAGATTAAAAACGGGTTAAATACGAACTTTAAAGACAATGTTCTTTACCACATTAAATATATATATGCACCCAGAATTTATAGTTAAGCTTTAGAA
Organism: Myiotriccus ornatus; assembly: GCA_036023395.1. Lineage (NCBI taxonomy): Eukaryota > Metazoa > Chordata > Aves > Passeriformes > Tyrannidae > Myiotriccus > Myiotriccus ornatus. The sequence continues at coordinate 45,850,072 of JAYRBT010000082.1, forward strand.
GACGAAACTTTTTCTGGGTTTTCTTTTCCTTGTGTAAGCTTTTAAAAACCTCTTTTCAAAATCTTGCAGTGATATCTGTGAGTGAATATTGCCCATTTGAAAGCTGTGTTCTTCACTGGGAAACTGGGATGCAACAGAATGTGTCATATTCCTTAAGGAACTCTCTGTTTACATGCTATTAAACTTGAGGAGAATGTTAGTACTAATTGGAAAAACATGTGGACTTGAGATCCTGGAAAAGCAGTATTAATTTATATATATAAGAATTAGACATAAACATTGCTGCAAAGTTCCTAGTACACTGAGCGTGCTGTAAAGGAAGACTAGTAATTGTTTGGTCTGAAAAAATAGGATTGTTGTTGCAAATTCTTCTCTTACACCATTAATTATCATTTCTTCAGTGGTCATTAGGGGAACAGAACATGCAGTGTATGTCAGGTATTCTCAAACTTTATAGTGTGGAATAGCTTGAAAAATATACTGGCTGCCATTTGTACTCACACAGATTCCCTTTTTTTTTTTAATTTTCCTGGAGAAGGTAAAATCATATAGTTTAGATTTCAAGAAGCCTGAAGAAGGCACAGACACTAGTTGGCACTGAGAACTAGACAGTTCTTTTGAACTACGAGCAAATACTGTCAAAATCATTTGAGCCTGACAGGGCATGGCTGGAAATAATTTCAAGTATTGTGAGCCTGAGATCGTGGTACATTGACAGCTTTGTATGGCCTTCCGTGCTGGTGCAAAGGAATGTCTAAAAATATGGGGTTTTTCTCACAGATGTGACACAAGTCCAGTGTTGTTTATTTTTGCAGAAGACTGGTCCATTAAGAAGTGTATCACTTAAGATATTTTCCATATGTTTTCTGTAGCAATAAAGTATTAAACTACTTTTTTGGTTTTCCTTTAGTAATCCTTAAAATAATGTTTTTAGATAATTTTTTCTTATTTTGGTTTCAATATGTTGGGTATTCATAAAGCTTTTGAGCACTGCTTATTAAATCTATGTGAGGAAAAGTATTCACAAAGCTTGCTGCAAGTACTTACCAGGATTTGTAGACCTGAACACTGGTCAGTACTGACTGATGGAACTGGTCAGTGGAAACTGTCATTGACTGAATTAGATTCAGCGTTTTACCCATCTTTTTCATAGTGTTCCTCACCTGTTTCCACTATTCTCCACCTGTTTCTATTCCAGTAACATTTACAAAAGTAACTAAAGAACATTGGCAAGTATCTGTGAGGTCAGGAATCTAAACCTTAATAGAAGTGCATATTTCCCATTGAAAGGCAATTTGCTAAGGACTTTTTTCTTACATGTACCCAGAGGGGTTTACAGCACACTTACAAAACACTGGGTGCCAGTTCATTCCTATGGATTTGTTAGCTCAGGCCCTTAAATATGAATTTGACATTAAGTGACTCTAACTGTTGCAAGGAAAACTCATCTTTTCTAACTTCCTTAGAATTGTACAGGTTGATCGCTTAAATACCTTGAAGACTGATTTCACCAGGAAGTGGGTTGTTTACTAATAGTGAAAAAGTATTTTTAATTAATATTTTTAATGTATGAGATTATATAAAAAGAGACTAACTCTACATTTAAACAGAAAGTTTTTTTTCTCACATTGGCTAGCTAAATTTGTTTAACATATGAAGTATAGCTGAAGTATCTCATTCATTATTCTTCATTTTTTAAGTGCTCAAAATTCGTATTTATCTGATTTGAAAATTAATGTATGTTTGCATTTTAAAAACGACATGTTTTTTCTTTCTTGCCTGTAGAAGCCAGGGCTCCCATGCCCAGATAAAGGTTACTCTGTGGGAACTTGTGTACTACTTGCTTTGAAACCAGAACAGATCCATCATGTATACGTTTTTTTCAAAATTCCTTTGGTAAAATGTCTGGTTTTACCCCTCTGATTTTCCATAATTGTTTTCTGTACTTCTCCTCTCTATATTAGGCTCCACTGGTTTCCCTCTCCACGGTGTCCTTTGATGTCCAAGCAACCCTATGCACAGTTCCTTCCCTGTGATAGCTGGACCAAGTAACCCTATCACTAGCCACCCAAGGGAGTAAATGACTGACGGTGAGAGGTAGCAACAAAAGGATAGGAAGACCCCTTTGCTGGTCAGCTGTCAATCTGGGTGGCCCAAAGCAGAAACTGCAGAGAAAATCCTGTGGTACTAGTGTGGATCTATTAGGCAACAAGATTTTAACAAGTGCGTAACAAGATTTTGACAAAGGCGTAACAGAGACTAAATCTGTAAACAGCGTGATCATTGTATACTTTTGTGTCCAATTTGTGCAGCTCTGCATGGCTGAGCTGTTGTGCCAGTTTAAACATAACTTTCTTCTCTCTGCTTAATTGTAGATGATAATCATGTAAGAATGATAAGAACAAAGAAGTTGCTGTAACTCTTACAGCCCTTGGCATTGTCATGTGCTCCTGTTCAACTCTGTTGTGCCAGCTGAGACATGATATGGTATCTAATGGAACATAATACAGTGCTGCAACTTTAATTTGACTTCTAGTTCTCCATGTTTAAAATATTCTTGCAGAAAATTTTCTGCTGTTAATGATGAGCAGTTCTATCTTAATATAAAAGCCTAGAAATAAGCAAATAGTAATATATCAGATATTTTAAACTAATTACTTGGGTACTATTTTTGGGGCTAAAATATGTCCCTTGCCCCATAAAGCTGATTTGGAGAAAAGGAAGGGGAGTAGCAAATCATTAGGGAGAATTTTGGGAGCGCTTTCAGCAACAAGATTTTGTGGTTGCTCAAGAAAAGCTTAAGAGCAGTATAGTGGAGCCAGAAACTGGATTGTTTGGCTCTCTGGTGGGGAACTTTACTCTTTGTAACTTCTTTCCATTGCAACTTACTTTACTCTTTAAAACTTTTATTTCTATTGTTTTAGTAACTTTGGTCATTTCTTTATGCAGAAAGGAAAATTGAACTATGCAAAAAATAAGTGACTTTCTCAAGGTCTTACCATAATACCTATGTATAAACAGAGCTCAAATATGCCTTGCAGTCTTGTGTCGTGGCTCCTACGTACAGTTAGGTTTAGGTGTTTTACTGGTAAAACACAGATTACAGATTAATAGATTGTGGTAAGTTTAACAGTACTTGTGGCCTGTTCTCCTATCATTTGGCATGGTTTGGGTGAGGACATTTCAAGATGGAAATCTGAATATCAGACACAGGAAGAAAGCAAGGAAGAATGTCTGAGGTGGTCTTTAAAATAATTTGATCAACTTTTATCAAATGGACTCAAATGATAGTTCTCCAAGTGGTTAATTTTCAGAGATTATGTAAACAATGGTGAAGCATTGGAATTAATTTTTTTTTTTAATTGAAATGAAGGCACTTATAGAAAATATTTTTTTTTCTTTTTGTTCAGGACATTCCAAATTCCAGTATTGTGAAAAGGGGCAAAATAAGATGGAAACGTAACAAGACATATTTCTGTGTAGGGCTGTGAAAAGGTTTTTATTATGTTATTTAGAACATCTCCCCTCCTCAATTGATATTACAGCTGGCAAAAACCACAGGGGGAAGGAGTACAAAGGTTAAGAAGGCTAAAGCAATAACATCTTTAAAAAAAATGAATAATTTAAAGAGGAAAATGTCATGCATAATGAATAAAAAAGAAATCCCACTTGAGATCTGGGATTCATTCATTTGTGGTACTATGAAATTTAGTTGGCAACACTGCAATTCCAACTTGCCTCATCTAAGTACAGTTCGGATCAACACATTAGTGCCTTGGTGTGCACAGTTCTATTGCTGGCTCTTTGCATCAAAATCCATTAAATTTTAATACGTCCTACTTAGGTATAAGTGGTCACAAATGATTCATAATGTTGAGGTAAGCTTTTGGTGAAAATAATTGTCAGTTGAAAGAGTTTCCCCTAATGATCCTGCTTGTCACTGGGATTTATTTTCTATGTTGTTTGAGTCCTTGAGAGACCACAGGCAGAAATAAACTTCTAAAATATGTATTAATAAGGTAATTGTCCAAAACTAAGGAGAGAAGTATTGCTAAAGGAGAAAGTGTACAGCCTCTGACCTTCCATTTCAGAAGATTCGACAGTAGCAGGTAAAAAACATAAAGCTAAAACCTAGGTGGTTATTTTAAGAGACTGTAAAAATTGTAATTCTTTTTTTTTAATAAAGCCAAATGTTAATAATATAGCATAGTCATTTTATTTAAGGTATGATATTAATGAAGATTCAGTCTTGTGTGTCTAGTCCTTCTTTGGATTTCCACTTAACAGGTTTCTTGATTCCTTTAAGTTTTTGTTTCCTGTGATATTTAAAGAACAACCTACAAGAATAGCCTATATGATGGAGTACATTGGTGTTCATAGATGAGCTTGTAGGCATTTGAAGACAATAATTAGCTCTAGTTTGGATGACATTACTTTTCCTTTCCAATCCCTGTCTAGACAAGACCACCAAAAAATTACAGTGATTATCTACTTTTCATAACTACAACCAAGGCAAAGTACCCATCCACAAAAAGGTATTGGGGGGAGATAGTCCAGAGGAATGAAGGAGATGAGAGTGGTTTGAAAAATAATTTCCAGGTCTCCCCTCCTTGCTTAAAATTCTGAACACAGATTATTTGGGAGCCTTTTCCTTTTTTTCGTTTCCTTCGTATATGTATGCAACATTTCTCTTAAGTTGATTGTAAGTATTTATTTTAATGTGATCTATAGCTCAAGGCAGGTTAATGTCTTGTTCAGTTTCTTCTGACTGGAAGTAGCATCCTTTAGCCAGCAGAGATGCAACTGTTTACACATCAGGAGATGTTGTGGCCATTATTTCAGGTACCAAAACCCATTTGTTTTGCATTTGCCACTTGACTTCATTTTCTGACACATTTAGGTTGAGTAAACCTGACTACTCTCTTACACTACCATAAATTATATGCATCTGAGCTACAACTGCTAGTGTTACATTTTTATAAACTATCCTGAGCAAGTGTACCCAGAATGAAATAATTGCTTGTATAATTTTTTTTTTGTGTGTGTGTTATCACTGAAATTTGTCTTACAGCTTTTGAAGGGAAACACTCCATATTTTGTTTGGCCTTCAATTAAAAAAAAAGTTAAAAAATAAAAAAACACTTGAGCAATGAAGGTATTAGTTTTTTTGTTTTTCTCAATAATCAGATTTCTTTTAAAAGAAGTAAAGGTGTTTGTGTATGTGGGATTAATTTCAACATTTCTATTATGTAGGTAGTGTAAGTGGACGAGTCTGTGGAAGTCTGTGGTGAATTAACAGTGTAAAACTATATGTACATCACTAACACCATTTACAGTGTATTTGCTCTTCCACATTACCATAAAGAGTCTAATAAATCTAAACCTAGTGAAAATTTCATATTTTGTACATGCAGAACTGATTTTTCAATTACTTCAGACTTTTTCAGAGCTTAATCCAAATCCTGATGAAATCTGTGGGAGTTTTTCCATAGACTTCAGTAAGCTTTGGCTCAGGCCCCCACTTTTCAATTTTTCGAACAGATTTGCCAAAAATCTGCAGAGAGCCAGGCACTTGGAAAGTTTTTACTTGCAAAGTACAGCTGGTTTTGAGTTGCATACAGAAAAGTTCCCAGTGCTTTTTTGAAACAACAAAAAAATTAATTTTAAAGGTCTCATAACTTCAGTAGGTAAAAGAGTGGCTTTAACATGTGAAGCTGAAATTGTCTTGGGTCTTAGTCTAAGCATAACAAGGTCTGTATGAGAAGACTGTTTTTTAAATGAACAACTGTATAATAACAAAGCTTCAAACTGCAGTTTTATTATAACTTCAGCTAAAATTTTCTTGGGTTGTGAGTTTCAGAGAGCCAGGGATGCCTGTACTAATAAATGACTTCTCTCTCTCTTTTTTTTTTTTTTTTTTTTTTTTTTTTTTTTTTTTTTTTTTGTTTTTTGGTTTTTTTTTTTTTTTTTTTTTTTTTTTTTGTTTTT
>JAYRBT010000082.1:45856159-45868387 GCA_036023395.1 Myiotriccus ornatus
AGCTGAAGGTTTGTTTGGGGTTTGTTTTGGGTTTTGTTTGTTTGTTTGTATTTGTTTTGGCTTTTCCTTCTTCCCCCCCCCCACAACTGCAGTGGAAACGTACACTGCAATTAAAGAATAATTCCCTGAGGTTAACTACACTAATTTGAGAGAGAGCCCTTGAACTTCAGGGAACATATTATGCAGCCAGATCCATCTGGCCATGTAGGGCAGTTTTCAGTGCCTCTGGGTGGTTGGATCAGCAGACTTGGAGGTAGATGTGATTGGACACGCTGGGTTTTAGAGAGCGTGGGGCACAGCCAGTGCCTCAGCAAGCATAGTTCGTACCCTTGCGTGTCAGCCTGTGATTACAATAGTGGCATTTTGAGGTAACATCTTGGGTTGTGGATGACAGTCAGTGAGGTGTGAATCTCTCTCAATTTCACTTTTCTTTTTTTGTCTTTTTGAGGCATCACCTCCAGTACAGATAGGATGCAGATGTGGCTGCAGTAAAGTTCCTCGGTAGCTACATTGTGAATTGCCCCTGCTTATGGTCCTGATGGATTTTTCTTAGGGAGAGAAAGGGTGACGTTTTCCTGAAGCTGAATGCCTGCCATTGTTACAAAGTTGTGTATCATCAGTATTGAACGTGCAGTTTTTTTTGGTCTTAGTTTTTAAAGAGGGAGACCATATTTATGTCTGCTCCACTGTTACTGTGAGCAGTCAGCTGTTAGTCTACTCATGAACCTGATATCAATGGTTCAGCTAATATTCACATGGGAAGTGAAGGTCCATAAATTCATTGTGTTCTTGCCCTTGTGTTTATTCAGATTCACCCATCCCTAAAACTTTCATCTGGTATTTAAGGTGGAAAATCAAATTAAATTAAACATACAAGGTGCTTCATGACTCTGGCAGATTTGAAAATTTTTTTAATATTCTTTTTTTTTCTAATTGTGTCCTAACTGAAACACAAACAGTGGTGATAAGGAGGCATGTAAAATGAAGAGCTACATAAACTTGAATCCCTAAGGTTTTGTTTTGATTCAGTTACACTTTGAGGCAAAGATTCAGCTCACTTTTTGCTATCTAGAAGGTTGCTAAAGCCCTGATAAAAAAATAATGTGTAGTTACCTACATAATGCTGAAGTACTTTTTTGTAGGATTATAAAAACCTTCAGCAAAAACTGGTAAAAACTGTAGGCTTGATGACTTTCATGTGATTAACATGGTAGGTTGCTTATCTCTTGGCTGTTTGCATGGTATAAGTGCAAATACCACAGCAGAGTGCTTTGCTGGGATCTGTCTTTTGATGAAAGATGTACTTTATTAATTCTGACCTTACCAAGGCTTGACTTACTCCACCTTAAGAAAACTAGTTAACTGTAAATTAGAGATATCACCGAAAAAGGGTATTACTTCAAAGTTGGAATATGATTAGAGGCATGTTCCACTGTTTTAATCGACTTTCAATTTTAATGAGCTACTGTCTTCTATGTAACAATAAGCAGCTGTGCCACACTCTGTGTTTCAAAGAACATTTACTCAGCCTTTAAATTTACCATTAGACATCAAAGAGAAGGTCTGATGTATATGGATGATGAAGGATGCCTCAATTCAAATGGATGGCTGAACAGAAATAGTGCAACTTGAGGGTAATAAATATTATGAACAACCTTTTTAGTGTAAGTTATGTGGTAGTGAACTATATTAAATTTTGTAGCTGCACTGAGAAATCTTTAGTGATTATCTTAAAATTGTATCAGAGTACTGATAAGCATGTGTTTCTTCTAGCACTTTTTTCAAATAAACTTTTCAGTTAAAACTGAGGGTTTTTTTTAAGTAAAAATAATTGCTGGTGACATTCTTGAAAGCAGCTTAGAAATAAATGGATGCTTGAATTACATATAGGAATTTGGGGAGGACATTTCAGGGTAAAGTCTGGCTAAATGATCAGACTATTTCTTTCCAATCTTAAAATCTATTTAAATAGATATGAATTAGTTGGTTTTTATCTTCTCTAAAATGGAGCAGGTTCCTTGAAACCAGAGTAGTCATTGGGGTATTAGGTTGCTGTTCAGAAATACTTAAATGAAGTTATGAACCGACATTCTCATTTGAATCAGGTCATCGATAAAGCATGCAACAGTGTGACAGGAATTATGCACAATATTAAAGTTAGTGGAATAAATTATGTTAGATATCCAGGGTCTGATTACATTCTGCCATAAAGTGTTGAGACAAAGGAGATTCAATGGAGTAATGTAAAACAGACTCCAGATGGGTATGATGGGGTAATTAAAGAGGTTAAGATCTAGAAGGGGTCATACCGTGTGTTACAGTCAGGATTTTCTTATGCGTCTGTGACTCTGTCCTAAAACTCCTTCTGAAAGTAAGACAAGTTCTTATGAAGCCTTGGCAGTAAACAGCTGCCATGTTTCCCTACAAATGAACTGTACTGGCAGAATTAATACTTTGCAATAATTGCCCAGTCTGAGGAGAAAAAAAAAAAGCAGTTCTGCTTGGTTATTTCATTTAATTAGTTATCAAGGGAAAATGCTTGTTGTACAATCTTACAACAGATTTCTCAAATATTTCCAAATAAAAAATACTGGTATCTATGTCAAAAAGAGCCTTTGTTTTTGGTCAGCCTTGCCGCACATTAAAAACAGAGTTTTGTTCTAGTTTAGTGTAAAATTGATTCTCATGTGGATAAGTTGTTTCTCTCTGGCTATTGAATTGCATATACATTTTGGTTAGTTTAGTTACAATGTATATTGCAAACCCTGTGAAGAAATAGAAGAGGTGTTCCGTTGTACTATTCATGGTTAATGTACTCTGAATTTGGGTCCATGGTCTGTAAAGATACTTCTTTACTGTAAAATGGGTATAGTATTGTGTGTACTTTGTGATTCACTGTATGATAGGAAGCTTTTTTGCACACAACGTTGCCAAACCAAGAAAGCGCTTCCTTTGTCAGTTCAAATCATTCCTATTTAATGCAGGTGTGCTACTTCAGCAGGTATGACCATCAGTGGTTGGTAATAGGTGTTGAGGGAGTGATAATAATTTATGTGCATACCTGTGGTAAGGTTATGCTAAAGAGAGCTTTGGTACACCTGGCTTATGGGCTAATATGAAAGTAAAATCTTTGTTGTGGATACTGTTTATGTTATATTTTTGACATGTCATGAGCTTACCTTGGTAGAATGAAAAAGGAATAGTTATAGAGGCATATACAATTAAGACTCACCATAGTAGGTTGCTCTAAGAAATCCTTGGCAGGTTCAGCAGTCTGGTCCTTCTGAACAGTGAAATAATTGCTTTGCTCAACAAGATAAGGATGAAATCCTGGCACCATTGAATGTGCTGGGATTTTCGCCATTGCCTTAATTTAGTCAGAATTTCTCCCATTTGCGTGATAGTACTGTATGTTAGTGTTTTACACGTATTCATGTAGTGATTGGTAACCTTCTGACTTAGCAGAATACATGAGAGCAAACCCTGAAGTACCTTCAGAGTTTGAATTCACTTCAGGTGGGTCTTTCTTCAGTGTTTGGACAAAAGGAAGGTACTGAAGGTGTTTAACTTGTAGATTTGGTGTTAGTAGAAAGGAAAAAATAAATATGTAATTGTGTTCTGGGAGGAAAAAAAAGAAATTAGAGGACTGCAAAAGCCTCATTTTTTTCCTGTAACTTTGGTGCAATGATGACATTGCTATACTCTTCGTGACAAGTAGAGAGACAAAAGGAAACAAAAAGATGAAAATTACATTGAGTTGTTTTTTTTCTATTCGTTCCTACTGAGCACCAAAGAGGAAACACTTAGCATGTAGTATTAACAGCTGTACCAAATCCTTTGCAAAGATTCACTTGAGCAAATCCCAGAAATTTGTTGAAATCTTCAAATGAGAAGAAACTAAGGATCACTTGGGGAAGAGAAGAAGTAGAAAGAATCTGAATGAGCTGTATTAATTGCAGCTATAATTGTACACTATATTTGATGCAATGGAGATATAAAGAGTCTAATGATACATTATCACTTACACCATGAGATGTAACAGAAAGGGCTTTTTGTGTAATTGGTGCTTAACAAATTCAGCCATTTAGCTGGTGCATAAAAGCCCCACAGGTGTTAGAGAGTTCACAGGATAAAATGAACAGTTTGCTTTAAGTAGCATTTCATGTTAGAGAAAGTGCAGATGCTGCTGCAAGATGTATTGTATTTCCATAATCAGTGGTAGATAACAAGAATTGTTTAACAATCCATATCCTATGTGCGCACTTAAGCTATGGGCAGATCGATAAAAAAGCATTAAGCCTGGTGCCAGCTGAAGATCTTATACCTGCAGGCTGTTTGCCTACATAACGGAAACTAAATCTGGATTTCAGTAACTCTATTTAGGTAAATCATTATCTAGACAATGTCTTTTCCAATTTTGCTTTTAGTTCTGGGTCATTTGGAAAGGGAAAATCAGTTCAACTGATTGAGTTTCTTGATTAGTATTTCTAACACATGATTTTTCTATATATGAATGAAGTATAGCTAGTGTTTTAATGTAGATGTTGTAGTGCTTCATAACAATAATATAATCACTTTAACTTTTATTTAAAGTTATTCCCGAGTCCTGTGAAACGGTTGTTATACATAAAGGGAAACTTCATAAGCATGTCTTGAAATAACTGCTTAATTAAAATAAGCTTTCTCAAGTCTTCGAAAATTTATAATGTATTGCCATGTACTCAGAATGTTGAGGGATGTATTGCGTTCTAGATACTGGTCTGATTTAATAAATTTTACTTGAGGAGGAAAGTGCATTGACATGTACGGAACTGTTTGTTGAATATGAAATCATGATCAAAACTTGAAGTTTCAGAAAAGGACAGAGTTAAAAGACCTTTAAAACATGATCAGAGGGGACACTGGATCTTCGATGTGAAGTCTTACACTCTCAAGACAGATGACTATTGCTCTGCTTTGCTTGGTATTGTAGACATAACCAAATCAAAGCAAAGGGACAGAGAAAACTTTTTTTTTACCAATGAAATGTATCCTTGGCCTTGGGTTATTCTGTGTTTGAAGTTATTAAGCATATTGTATGGAGGGAAGCCAAGAGAACCTAAAGTGTGTTTCAGTCATTTTGATTAGGCAAAAGAATCAGAACGCCACAGACATTCAGTGAGCTTGGCTATACAACAAATTCTTTATATGGACACAGCCTTTTAATGCAAGGATCTTTGGATGCCGCATTTTTCCATGATCCGTGGATCCATTTGCCACTCAGATACAGGTATTTGGAATTTTCAGTTTCTTTCAAATAATTTACAAGCAGAGAAAGTATATCTGCTATGTTAGTGCAGTGGCAAGATGGTTTAAAGAAAGAAGAGGTGGACTGTGAAAAGAGCTGGTAAAGGAGAAGTGACATTGCTGAATTACAGGAGAAGCAGCAGCCATGGCGTTATTTCTATCAAGTCCACCAAATAATTTAAAGCATATCTGAATTACTTGCTAAAGCCTAGCTTCATTTGAGAATGGTTCTAGGCAGCAAAAAACCAATTTCAAATAATATTTAACTTGACCTTCCAAACCAACTGTGTTTATAGCCTAGAATTAGAGATTCTGGTATGTTCTTTTTGTCTGGTTCTATAACACAGTGTAGTGAGTTTGCTTGGCCAGGTTTTGTTATTGGGGGAGTTAAAGGGTTGACTTCTGTGAGAAGCTGCCAGAAGCTTCCCCCATGTCTGATGGAGCCAATGCCAGCTGGCTTCCAGACAGACCCACAACTGGCTGAGGCTGAGCCCATCAGTGATGGTGGCAGTGGCTCTGGGATAATGTATTTAAGAAGGGGGGAAAAAAAATCTGTTCAATTGCAGCCGCAGAGAGGAGTGAGAATGAGTGAGAGAAACAGCTCTGCAGATGCCAAGGTGGGTGGAGAAGGAGGTGGTGGAGGTACTCCAGGTGTAGGAGCAGAGATTCCCCTGCAGCCTGTGGTGAAGACCATGGTGAGACAGGCTGTCCCCCTGCAGCCCGTTGAGGTAGATGGTGGAGCAGATTATTCACCTGCAGCCTGTGGAGGTGGATGTGCCCAAAGGATGCTGTGACCCCATGGAGAGTCTGCACCAGAGCAGGCTCCTGGCAGGACCTCTAAATTTGTTTCCTTTCTTATTTTTGTTGGTTGGTGTGACTGTGCAAAGCAATCTGTAAAATTCTCTCCATTCATTCTGTCCAGTTTCATGTTATTTGTCTAATACTTTTAGTATTTTGAATAGCATATTTGATAATTTAATCTTTATCTTACTTTGTATAGCTTCCTTGAAGATGAGATAAACATTTCTAAATTATGTTTTATTTAAAATAAGCATTACAGAATTTATGTTTAGTTTACATAGACTTCCTTTAGCATGCACTGATGTACAAAACAAAGGAAAATGTGGTTTGGAGGGAAAGGGAAGTAGGGGCTCCCCTTGTCGTACAGCTTTCACTCTGTACTTGAGCAGATTTCAGGATATCCAGTCACAGTTACACTTTTTTAAAAAATTAGTTACCCAGTGTTCTGGTCAAGCTACAAGATAATCCTTAAAAACTAGAGAGTTGATTGAGATAATTAAATAAGCATAAGGCATAAACGTAGCAGACTGAGAGCATCTCTACTTGCTCTGTCACTTTATTTATTATCTTGGACAGTAGCAGCAATGTCAGGTTTTAAATAAGAGGAAAAAGAACAGTTAATCCTGTGCCTTCTCATATAAAAAGCCACTTTGTTTGAGACATAACATTTTTATTGTAAAAACAGACCTAGCTTTTTTTAAAAAAAAGGCAAAAAAAAAAAACCCCAGCAACAAAAACCCAACAAAAAACCAGGCTGGATTTGAAGAGAGTTCTCCCTAGCTATCCATTATCTTCTAGTTGATGTAATTCATTTTATGACATTAGCCAAACTGAGTCTCATCCTCTACTCTGCAAAGTTCATTGCCAGGTTTCTCCCAAGTTATTAGAGACCTTTGGGGACATGATTTTCAGATCTTCAGATACCTTGGTTTGATGGAAAGATACTTTGCAGTTTTGTAAAGTTGATTCTTGTTCAGGTTTATCACATATAGCACATCAATAACCTGACTTGCAGAAGTAACAATACAAAAAGTTTATGTATGTAAAATTGTTTATCCTTCAGTTGTATCGTTTTCACAACATTTGAATGGTATTGATTTTAGTAAAATCACATAATTTACACAGCTTTAGGTGTGATACTAGTGAAAGTCTCTAGTTGTAGAGTAAAATTTGCTGAGTAGGTAATTCTTGTAAACAAAGGAAAAAATTCTGTCTATAGGATAAGATGTAATTTTAAATTATTATGTGCAATTCTGTGTTTGTTTCCTCTAAATAAACTAAATTAATTGAATCGCTTTCTGATGACTTAATGGAGTCAAAGTTGCCGTTTTTTTTAATTCCTCCTAAAATCAATCCCAGAGATTTTAATGTTGTAAAAGGTTGAACTAACACAAGATAATACTTGGATTTATTTGGTTAGTGGACTATATAGTAAATTCAGTATTAAATGCTAGTGAGAATAAAGTAAATATAAATAACATATGTTTCTTATTGTTGGAGCAAAAATGGGTTATTATAATTTGATTCATTCTTAGCTCCCAGTAGAATTATTAAAAATCGCAGTTTGTAATTAAGTCAAAGCAACATTTTTAAAGCCTAAACAAATACAATGTTTTTCACATGTTCTACATGTTATGGAAAAATCTGCTATTTGGGTACAATTGAGAATGAAGAAATTCCCAAATACATGAAAACAATCCTATCTTTGACATAATTAACAGAAAAGTAGGATTCTTCAGTAAAGGTTGCATTTCAGTTGTGGAAGGGAATTCCAGTGTTATTAAGAGAGAAAATTCTCTTTTCCCCTTGTGAATACTTTGATATCCTAAACCCTTAGTGCTCAAAGGATCTATATGCTGTTTATCTTTTAAAAGCACCAGATAGAAGTTTACTTGGTTTATTTCAATAACATTAAAATAGGATGCTTTTATCCATGTTTATTTCATCACCCAAATTGCATATTTCTAAGTATTATCTGGAGATACAGAAGAACAGAGGCTAGTTCATTAACCTCTTAAAATATGATGTCAGATTATTTGTATGAAATTTCAACACTTGGCATTTTGTATTTTAGAATCCAGTGTCTTTCCAAACGTAAATTGAGTAAGTTCATTTGCCAGATATTTTTGGGAATCAGAATTATCAGAACCAGAGTTTTTAAGCATGAACAATATCACTGCTGCTTTTTAAATTAAATATTTCCAATTATACTTATTGTTAAAATTTTTACAATTTTTATTTCCGTTGTGAGGTAGTGGTTTACTTCCTATAGCTGATTAAAGTAGCAATATTTTTTTGTTATGTCTTATGTTCACTTAAAATGCAGTGAAAATATTGTTAGACGAATAGAGAATAGTAATTTATTTATGTTCTAAGAAGTAGATAACTACTCATAATTAGCTAACAGAAAATTGGATAACTTCAGAATACTAATAGATAAATTTATATGTGTTTCGTCCTCTATTGCCTGTGTTTTCTATTTGGAGGGGGTGGAGAGGAAGGAATAAAAGATATCCCTTGTTTAGAAACTCCATCTCTGTGTTAGGATAAGGTAATTTAGTCCCATTAATAAATAGACTTATTTACCTCCCTGTTTACCCTTTTGGGGTGGTTCAAAGCCCTTGCTCTCTTGGTAGTCAGAAACCTAATTTCAAGTAAAAATTAATTTGTGAACAAGTCCCTCTTGTTCTGAGAATGTCTTTTATTTTTCCAGCCACTAAGGTTTTCTGGCCTAATTGCATTAGTAGTAAAGATCAGTCTGTTCCATTTCTAGTGCTGTTAGCTAAGCAAGACTGGTCATCTGCTCATGTGTCAGTAAGGTGATTCCTGTATGATCTTAGTAACCCTCAGCTGAACTTTCCCGGGTTTATTTAACCTGTCATGAACATGGTAAAAGGAATTGAACCCAGTATTCCAGATGTTTTATGAGGGTCTTGTTCAACGGTATTGAACTAATACTATAATTCTCTTTTCTTGATTCTTACATGAAACATTGTCAGGTGGATTTCAAAATTGCCTTCACCTTTTTACTAGTCATCATGCTGGAACCTTTTTCTTCTGTCACCCTCTGATTATTTTTGTGGGTTTCATATCTTATTTCATTTCCATAATACCGTACTTTCTGACTCTCATAATATTGAAGCAACTGCGATTGCTATTGAAGTCTGATATTTGTGTTCTGTAGCTAAAATTTGGCATTTTGTATATTAAACTACTTCACAGTAATTTTTCAAATTGACCAATTCTGTATACTACTCTTTTAGTAGCCCATCACAATAGTGCTATGAAGTATTATTCTACCAATTTAATTTTGTTTTTTCTGAGCAACATACCTTCTTCAGTACATACATTATAATCCCAGCTACTAGTCTGCTGTCTTCTGTTATCCACAGTATATCTGTTACTACATCTGATGTCATTAGGCCTTGTTTGTGTATTCTCTTGCCCAAAATTATGTGTTAGCATACATCTCAGATGCTTTTTCTTTGATTTCACTCAGTTTCTGATCTGTATTAGGCATAAACCCCTCATTAACTGTTCCTGTCTTACTACTGTTCCATCAAGGCTGTCTCAAACATCCAAAATACCCTGCATAAAAAGGTCATATGCAGCAAACTGCATTTTCTTTCATTTCTTCTTCACAGTTAAGACAAAAAAATCCCATTTTTGCTAACCTGTATTATTGAACTTCCTCCTGTTAAGGGTTTTGCTTAGGTCAGTGTGCTGTCATCTTGGAGGTAAATAGTTATCTGTCCCCTAAGCCAGTCAAAGACTACTCACCTTCAAAGTCTTGCAGTATGGTTGTGTGACAGAACACTTTTGAAACTCATAGTTTATAACACTGCAAACTAGGCCAGAAACATTTACTGTCCCTTTAACTGCTGAGTGCAGGGAATGAGGACTTGCTCTTCCTTCACTAGTAAGTCTAAAATTTGTGTGTGTAAACACGTACATACAAGTACTCAATGTCTATATATGTGTGTCTGTGTGCTTGCATCTTCAACTGGAAGAAAGTTTCATATATGTGCTTCAGGAAATGTGTTTTAAATGGAAATGGGAGCAAAATATTTCTCCAAATTTTTTAGAATGATGAATACCAGGAAGGGTTTGTTATCAAGGTTATGACAGTAAAATTTTAGTCTGTTTACTTTCACTGTATGGTGGAGAAACATGAGAGACTACACAAAGACAATATTGTACAAGTATTTTTGACAAGCATGCTTCAGAGATCCCAGCTGCTCTGATCATTGACTTTGAGGTATTCTCTTGGGGTGTGTTGGCAGACAGAAAGCAGAAATGACAGTGGAAATTGATTTGAGTACACTTTTAGAAAAAATAATCAGGAAAGTGTATCAAAGAGAGTGTTACCTTTGTAAGCTTTTGATATAAATTAGTCAAGAAGTCTGAAGATCTAGTAGTCTCCTTACAACTGTGCATTACTGAAACAATGCAATGAATACAGACTCCAGAGATTTGAAAAAATGTCATACTGATAAAAAATTTGTATAAAATTCTTTAGATGTTTCATATATATATATATCCTAATACATATATATGTCCATTTATGTGCACAGAATGAATTTATGTGTATAAACCAAAGCAAAAGCCTTGCATATTCTTCTTGTTCCCCAAAAGGGTGGCATGAAATTGAGTTTGTTACTGAATGAAAATGACAGTATATTCTGTAACTTCTGCTACTGCTGTATTTAGATATTTTGAAAGAAAACCATTCCTAGTTATGCTAAATAAAAGCTATATTTAGTGATACACTGAATATGGGGAAGAGGATGTGAGACCCAGTCAATAAAACCCACCAGGTGTTGTGAGGCAGTGTACTCTGAAAAATATATTGATTTATATGGTTCTGGTCTTTTTCAAGACTTGATATTCCTCCTGAAAAGTTCTTGCAAGCCGATTTTTCTATTCTGTTACATAAAGGCAAATGGAAATCCTCCAAGCACTGCAAAATTCAGTATGTTACTTCTCCCAACGCGTATCAGAACATAGAGCATGTTTTCAGCCAGTCTGTGCTCATCGGGTGAATAGGTTGTTGGGTGGAACAGTACACTTACGTGGTGGAAGCACAACTGTCAACATTCATCCCTTGTTCGTAGTGCTAACGATTACTTTGGTAGATATTTCATGGCATTATATAGTTTAATGTTACAGCATTCTCAGTCCTGAGCTAGTAAGGGTACTACTGAATGTTGATTTTGTATTCTTGGCCGAATATCCAATAATGCTTCTTTAATGAAAACAGCTGTTAGATCTGTTCTTAGCAATGTGTTTCCCAATGCCACTTGTATGACTTGCATACCACATGCACTGAACCTCATCCTGGAGGAAAGGCCAAGAAACTTGACAGTTTAAACACCATCGTTGCTCCCATAAAGAGTTTATGCTGCCAAAGTACCCTGAACTTCTCAAGTCAGGGTTTTATGAACTCAGGCATGCTCAAAATATTTGAATGGGCTACAAGCTCAAACAGAAGCCCCACAATTGGAGCAAATTATCTCTGCGTAGCTCTAGGTGCAAATAGTGACAATTTATTACAGGACAAGCTATGGAATTTAAGAACTGGAAGTTTTGTTGAAAAACATTTCAGTAAAACATGAGTAAATCAGAACAACAGTCTGGTATGTCTCCGTGTGCTCCCACTGAAAATATGTTTTGGTAATTTTCAGTGATCTTGGACTGCATTTTCTGTTGGTATAATTCTTTCCCCTAATTTATTATTCTAACAGAATGTAATACAGAAATATTTTCCATCATTTTGATTAATTTGGTTATGTCAAATCAGACACAAAACAATGGAATTGTGTGACTGTGTGATTGTAGCCACACTGTTAGATTTAGGTGCTCTGTTCTGAAATCTATAACTGATTAATTAGTGACTCTGCGTTTTGCTAGTGAATATCTGAACTAAACTTGGACTGTTTGCTAATGCGAATTGTAATTCTGTTTATCAGAAACCCATTTAAGAGAAAAAAAAAAGTCCTTTTTTGTCTGTCTCTTTTTCTCTCTCCCTGACTTCTCTCTTTCTTTCTCTCTTTCTCTCTCTTTCTCTCTCTTTCTCTCTCTTTCTCTCTCTTTCTCTCTCTTTCTCTCTCTTTCTCTCTCTTTCTCTCTCTTTCTCTCTCT
>JAYRBT010000082.1:45868494-45884881 GCA_036023395.1 Myiotriccus ornatus
CTCTCTTTCTCTCTCTTTCTCTCTCTTTCTCTCTCTTTCTCTCTCTTTCTCTCTCTTTCTCTCTCTCTCTCTTTCTCTCTCTTTCTCTCTCTCTCTTTCTCTCTCTTTCTCTCTCTCTCTTACTTCCTTTCTTTTCTTATAAAATTTACAGGACTTGAATAAATGTAGCTAGCAGAATCAGTACAAATAATTGATTAGCTCTTTCATGGAGAATAATCTCTAATGTTGAAGACTGCATTTTTAGTATGCACTTTCCTAAAATGGTTGACAGAACAAGAAAACCCAAGTGAACGTGGTTTTGGATATGTTTTTTTGGAATCTCTATGAAATAATTTTACTGTTTAGATTATCTCCATTGTATAATGATATACATATGTATGCAAAATCTATTATTTACAAGGCTTCTCATTTGGACTGTCTTGCTGCCAAGGACTGCTCAGGAAGCTTTTTTCTTCTTTCTGTAGACTCTTTTAATAGTTAATTTCAGAGGAAAATGGAAACTTTATGCATAGTTGAGGTTGTGACTGAGTGTAAGAGAAAGAGGAAACTCAAATACTCCTTACCTCAGAGTGCCTTCTCATTTTTTTAGATGTATACCACTTTTGTTTTCCTGTTTTTCCACTTTTAGAGCCACAGTAAAATTTGTGAAAACATGGTGATATGAACCTGTAGGAAAACTGTCAGTACTTAATTTTTGTTCAATATGTGTTATATGTTTATGTTTCCTTTGGGTGTGGGTATCTTTTTCCAACTTAAGAACCAAAAGTGTTACAAAAACAGAGGTAGTGAAAATAAGCAAGAGAAGTCTCATTTCCTTTGGTGAACAAAGTTCACAATTAGCTTGAGTGTGATTTTATGTGTGTTGTACCCTATCAAACTCTTTTGCGACAAAAGTTTGCTTTCTTGGATTTATCACAACTGATAAAAGATCTGTGATGTCAGACAAGAATTTAGCTACACAGTAAAGTGGGAAAGAGTGGGTCAAATGTAATAACATATTCTAGATGTTATTCCTGCCAACAATTAGTGAGGAAATTCATTTTATGAAGCACTGTTTACAGACTGACATCTGGAGGACTTCTCAACTTGAATAATTGCCAGTGTGTAGATTTATGTACTACTATTCCTGCCTCTTTTCCCCTTTTTTCCTTAAATATTTCATTTTTCAGATTTGTACCGTTCAGGTAACTATGAATGAATGTGAGTTATTTTGGTGCTGTGATTTCTTTTAGTGTTCCAAGTGCATAAAAACTTTAAATGCTTGCTAAAATGGACATTCAGTAAATACTTATTAAAATGAATACAAAAACTCAAAGAGTTTTTAAAACTTAAAGTAGAAGTTCTGACCAGAGAAGTCAGAGCAGATACCTCTGAAGTTTGAAATTAAAAAACTTACAGTTCTAGCAGAAAAGAGTTGTGAGTGTTTTGTTTTGGTTGTTGGGTTTTGTTTGTTTATTTGTTTGTTTTTCCAGATAGCTACCCTTCTGAGTTGTGGAATGTTTTGGAAGCACAAAATCCTGGCCAACCGTGACTAAAATATTATATTCAGTCATGTTTATTTGTGCCTTATCCAGTTTCTTTTTCAGTCTAGTGAAAGTTTGCAATTTACTTTGAATGTTTCGCTTCTTTCACTGTGACAGTTGTCTCAGTGTGAGCTCCACTCCTTTTTTCCTGTGTTGAATCAGAGCATGTTGTCAAGGGTATTGATTGTTGTCTTGAGGAAGTGTACCTGTGCCTGTTGGAGTAAGAAGATGGAATTTGCCATTAGTTCCATTGGAAGACGTGGACAATGCTTGTGTTGAGGAAGGTTGATGTGTAGATGTAGTCATCCTACCTGTAGCCCTAAGCATCTGGACAAGTTAAGGGACATATGTTTACTAAATGTGAGTAGTTCCATCATTTAGAAGGTAATATTGGTATTAGAAGAGTAAGGTAGAACTGAGGGGGCACAAAGACCTTGATCCTGTAAGCCTCATTTTCTCAAAAAAAAAGTAAAAATATCACTATTATATTGCTTTCCTGTCTGGTCACCCGTTCAAATAATTATTGTCACAAGAGTCCTGGTGAAATCCTAACCCACTGACAACATGGAATGCCCTTATGAAACAACAGTATTTAAAGTAGTTCATAGGAAGCAGTTATTGGTATCCTTGCAGAAGTAACACATAATTACTATCCTTAATATTGACACTGATAGTATTGCTCTGTGTTTTCTGTCTACATTTTCTTTTTATGTAAAATAGTCCGTCACTGGTAGCGTTTCAGTCCTCACTATTCTCAAGAAAATAAAATTATGGAAGAAGTTAATTTTGCTTTTAATTGTAATAACTTCTGATAGTATCATGACAAGTAGATCTCAATAAATCTCTCACGTCAAAATCAAGAGCAGGAAGTCCTGCTTCCTTTCAGCAAGTAGTGTGTTGTAGCTAAGGGCAAATAGACCTTTTCCAGCTCTTATTCAGTTCCTGTCAACATTGATGAATAGTGAAATATTTTGGCACCAAAAGCCATCAGTTCTCAAGGCTATGTAAGCTACTGAATTTCAGGTTGTTAGAATGAATGTTATGAAAGTTCTTTTATTGTCATGTAGAAATTCAATAGATACTAATTGACTTGGTGAGTTTTCACTCATGCTGATGGAAAGTGTTATAAAACATTTTAAAATGTATGATGCCATTCTTAAAGTTTCTTGCCCAAAATAACTATTAATTTTGTATCCTCTATTTACAGATGAGTGTTTAATAGGGTAGATTTTATCTGAACAATAAGAATGAAAAATATCTAAACTGACATTAAAGCACTGGTTTCCGTTTCCTCAAATCTCACAGTTTACATTTTAGTCACAATTTTCAAATGGGAATAGAAAGATTAGTTTACTAATATTTATTTCCTTTTAGCCTATAGGTACATTTATATTTAATGCAATGTCAGACATTAGCACAGTGTTATAGTATTTTAATATGAAGAGGCTTTTCTGATTTCCCATTTTCTCTTTCATTTTCGTAGCAGGTATCCTAAATATTTGAAGCTGTCATGGGTCATAAGTCTGCACAGTGCTAACACGTTCACCGCTAATGTTCCTTTCTTACTGAAAAAATTTGCTTGCTGTAAATCAAACATAACCCCTGTGATGCATCTTATACTTTCGCTCAGGGTGTATTTGCATATGCTTGTGTCTTTCCTCTTCCTTAGGAGCAAAAGATGCTGTATTCGTTCCTCATCTGGTGGTAATGAGTGTTTTCACAGGATTCTCTGGAGCTGTCATGCTTTACTCTGGCTAGGCAGGGTGGTACATACCTGCAGGACATCATACATTGGTTTGCCAGTGCTTCTGAAACTGCTGGGGAAAATGCAACTCTCCTACTTGGGACTGTGTCCTCATTTTAAACTGTTTTGCTCATTTAGTTTGTAAGGAGAGAATAGCCTGTGTTCCTTCAAACTGGATGCACTGCTTAGGGGGCCTGGGGTAGAACATGTCTTTTCAAAATAGAACAACTCTGACATAAAGGTGAAAAGTCTGTGCACTCCATTGGGAGTTGATGTGTTGCTTATAAACATGTGTTTTCAGAACACAATAGATGAGTACATGGATTTGTTTGCTTGCTAGTGGTGATCCTGGGAGGGCTGTGAGAAAGAGATGCAGCTCAGCTGTGTGTTGTATTGTTGGCAATGCAATTACTGCAAGGCCATTTTTTTCCTGTGGAATAGTGACACATCCTCCAGTGTACTGACCACAGCTGTTCTGAAATAAATTCACATCAGCCTATTGCACTGCAAACCATTGCAACTGTCTTCAGCTGATACTACTACTAGATTATCCCTCTCTTTGTATTTTAAATGTAGGCATTTAAACATGTTTGAAGAATGCTGTAAGTAATTGGGTTGTCTAATGAACTGCTCGTAAAGCAATATTGAAAAATACAAAGAATCTGTTACGCCGTATGTTCTAAAATCACTTGAGGAAGGTATTGCCAGTGCAGTGTGTTACTGGACACTGAAAGTGTCCCTGTGTTTCCATATCTCTGGCACTAAGTAATAAAAATACTGTATTTAATAGCCCATCCAAAAAAAATTATCATGTCATTCTCTGTGGTATGCTAACAATCTTCATAAGGTTTCTTGATTTTGTAAAGTTATTTCATTCACACGTAATTATTTTTATTACAAAAATAGCTCTCAGTAATGTGATCTTTAAAACAAATCAAATTATTTTCCCTGTTTTGTGTGGAACCAGTTTTACATTTTCTGTGGTCCAAATACATTCAAACTTTTTTCAAAATGACATAAGGAGTAGAGAGAAGTCATTAAGACATAATCAACCTTCTAAACAATGGTAATCGTTTTCTTTAACAAATGTTTCTGTGAAGTGAAAGTAAAGACTATTTTAGTTTTATATTTTCCTGTCAGCTAATTTATCACCTCTTTTCCTCAATTATGCACCAGTGAATTTGTTTTCTTACATAAACACAACATCAAGTTTCTTCCATTTTCAACTAGGTGGCTGTGCTACAATCCCAGAGTCTGATTTAGAGGAAAGAACCATTATACCAGGCTCCACAGCAATGTTTTCCAGTCACAGGCAGATCACGAAGCAGAAATCCAAGCATGGTAAGAAAAGGAAAATTACGTTATTTCACTTAGATGCGTACCGCTCATCTTTTCAAAAGGTTTGTGGACATATGAAACAAATGGCATGTGTTTCAGGCTTTGCTAGCATAATTTTCAATTTTTCTTGCTACAGTAGTACAATGTGTAGGATTTTGAGGTTATTCAGCTTCTTCTGTTAAGAATGGTTCAACTGTAGAGCTCAGCCTTGGAATTAAATAACTTCGCAGTTGAAAGGTTTTGTGCTATGTAATATTTGAATGAGATTCTCACAGGTTTTGTTTGTGACCTCTTCCACAGAGGCAAAATGAAACTGAGGACATTTTGATGTAATAAAGGCTTCTTTTTCTTGTGGTATGGTGGTTACACTTTGTGCCAGCTGATTAAAACATGGTCATTACTTATCTTTTGTGGGGAGACTTCCTAGAATTTCAGAAAAATATTATTGGATCTAACAAAATGAAATTATACTGGCTATAAAATATGCTGCATACAGTGATGACACATTTTCTGGAAAGACTTCATGCTGCCGGGAACTGTGATATAGTGTTAACATATTTTAAAAGCAACACTGTAAAGTAGTGCATTGCAGTTTAATAAAGTGCCTGGTAAGTTCTCAGGCTTTGACAACAGCAATTTCACCTTTTGCTTGCTAAGCTGTACCTGCACTCCTCCTTCCCCCATTCCTTGTCTGATTTTGTCCTGTAATGTTTAAGAGTATTTGAATGTTGTTTGTAAATCAGAAGTGTTCATTATAGACAGGTATTGAAGTTAAGAAGAGCAGCTTAGAGACTGCAACCAACAATAGTCAGAAAGTCCTTATACAGCTGCAAAGCTCAGTTAATTGAGTGTTTAAAATGCATTCAGTTGCATGTTTGCCCAGCTAAATGTTGCACAGACAGACAGGAAGTTGGAATATGTAGTTAACTGCAATGGTTAATTGCAATAGCAGAATTTACATTAGCAAATAGTGGGCAGGGAAGATTACCTAATGCTCCAATGCATAATAATGCTATGGTGTAACTTAAAACACCAAAATTAATATCTGCTCACAAAAACAACCTGAAAAATCTCCCGAAGACTTAAAGCTCTGGCTTTCGTAGCACACTAATTATTTGCAGTCCTCATGGACTTCAGGTCGTAAGAAGAAGGAAACCTGTCAAAGTTGACATACCTATATTTTAACTTTTGCCATCTGGATATATTAAGTACCTTCCTCATAATGGAAAAGTGTATCATCACTCTGATGTAGGATACAATCCTGATAAAATTCCAACTTGAGGCAACTGGACCAATAAATCACAAACATATGGCAAGTAATTCCTCTTCTTTGTCTGATACTCCAATCTCCTGATCAAGCACATGTTTTTTCTTGAGTAGATAGTGTTCTAATATATTTAAATAACCTTATTGCTGAAAAGACTAGCCTAAGTGGAAAAGTGTAGAAATGTATTCAGTAGATCCAGAAACAACAGCACGGGGGACCTGCATATCCTACTGTAAGTCTTAGCCCATGAAAAAAATAGAGATTTACGTCACATAGCTGGCTATTGTTGCTTTGTAACTATAAAAGGCAGAATGAAAGCTTTGAAAGCTTTTAAAAAGCCTTTAGGTTTACAACTATGTGTTATAGGAGTGAATTTAATTCATTCATGGTAATAATTGACTGCCATCTGCCAGTTAGTGCAGTAATATAGAGAACACCTAGAATATCTGCTGCTGAGCTGTCTGGAAATTCTAATTACTATAAGTGTAAGAGCCGAGGGAGCTACTCAAACCTGAAGGTAACAGTAGGCATGAAATCACAGCATTTCAGTGTTTTTCTGTACATGATATTTTTGGACTGAGTTCTTCCTCAGGCACCAGAGACTGCAGTAAGACCACAGTGATTACAAAGAGCCCTCAAAGACTAATTTTTGTGTCTTATTTATCTTTTTATTTGAGTTTGCATTTAATTTAACTGTGTGCAGTAAATAAGAGAAAAAAAAGACAAATTAAAGTAAAAATAATTTTTTTTTTATATATCTTGATTTTCTGATGGAGTTTAAGACAGATTCAGATGATAAGTTGAGAGGTTTTGTTTTCTTCTTCCAAATGGCTTTTGTTATTCATATCTATAGCTGTAGAGGTAGTTGCAAAGTGAAAAATTATACCGTCTTTAGTAAGGTTTCTGTATTTAGCTAATATTTTTCATTGTGCTGTATCAGCTGAACTGATATGCTAAGCTTCTTTAATGTTCTTTACCAAAAAATTCTCCCAGTTTAATGATAGAGGTTTTAATATATAAAAATAGGTGGCGGCTACAAAAACAAATGGATGAAAACTGAAGAGACAAATCAAAGTCTCTTTGGGGTCTGTTCATCTCTTCAGGTGTAGTTTGGTATGGACATGGAAACCATGGCTGATATCCCTGTGTAGGAAACCTGAAGAGAAACATGTCTAATAATAGATTGCATTCACAGAGGAAGATGGAAATCAGAGGGATAAAATGAGCTTATAGAGTTAGGATATCCCAAAGGATTCTGTGGGTTATGGGAGAACTTCAGCTGGATGCAGTAGACTACCATCTGTGTGTACATAGTACTTGCATCCAGCAAAGGATGAAGAATCAGGACCGTGAGGAGAACTGAATTCAATGTAGCATGTACAGTTTTGGGAGCCACAATATAAAAAATATATTAAGCTCTTACGCAGCATCCATAGGAGGGCAACGAGGATGGTGGTGGTTCTGAAGGGGAAGCCATATGAGGGGTAGCTGAGGTATCTTGGCTTTTTCAGCCTGGAGAAGAGGACACTGAGGGGAGACCTCAGTGACACTCTACAACTTTTCTCACAAGGGAGAAAGGGGAGGGACAGACTTCTCTTCTCTGGGGACCAGAGAGATCTTCCCAATCTCTTCTCTCTGGGGACCAGTGATAGGATCCAAAGGAATGGCTTTATTGGAATAGTTACTTAGGACAGCAGAAAATGACATCTAGTAGTCATACTGCAAGTCTGCCCAAGGAGAGAATGAATAGTTTTAGCTCAGTCTCAGAACCTCTTTGGAAGGGGGATTACTTGTTGTGTGATGTTTTCTTTAAATTCCTGAAACAGTTCTCACTGATTTTTTTTCTTATTTTTTTTTCTAGTCCAAGTATGTTGTGACTCCATAGTAAAGAATAGGATCATGTTCATAATATTTGGAAATAATTGATATTATTGCAATTGTAGGAACGGCTTCTTTTACACAGCTTTTACTTTGAGTGGGTACAAAATATTCCCTTCAACATTTTCTATTCCAGTGAATGGAAAATAATTCTTCCTTCTTACCCCCTCAAGATACGGAGTCCGTGTGCACTGCATTTGGAGGAGTAATGTTAGCATCATGAATCACTTCTAATTTAGATCTTGGTGTTTTGGTTAGAGTGAGGACAGAGCAGCACAGATTGTATTGCGGGCTGCACATGCCTGGTGGAGAGTTCGAATATAATTTGAAGTTGTGTCTGTTTGTTATATCTTTACTTTTTCCACAGCTACAGTACCAATGCAGTTATGCTGACCTCTGCTGCAACCACAAGTACAAATGTAGTGTTTGTAGACTCTGTGTAGGTCCTGTGGAGTTACTTTCTCCTTGTTAGGCTGTTCCTGCTGTCTTCCATTTTCTTACAAGTTATGAATTTCTTACTAGAGTTGCAGTTTGCTTGAGTGGTCTGATTTCCAGGGGAAGTGTGCTTAAATATTTCTGATGAACTGGGTTGAAAATGTGATTTGTCACAAAGAGGTATAAGAAAGTTCTTGTACATGCGGACTTTTTAGAGAAATCTCTAAGGGATATGGTAACAACCTTAAAACAACTTCTCTCTGAACAATTAAACTGTGCTGGTGGTGAGCTTTTGCATGGAATAACAACATATGCATTTATTGGGATATAGCCCTTAAAGTAACTATTCTGAATTCCTTATATGCTGTATGTTGCGTGCTACTTATTATAAAAGAGAATTTCCTAACACATTTTTCTAACCCATATTCCTACTGAATGTTTTACATAGAAAGGATTTGATTTTTTTTTTTTTTTAATGAGTAAAGAGCTTTACACTGGTAGATCATGAGTAACTGCACTAAACTGATAGAAAACCAGATGAAAGGTTAGCATGAATAAGGCAACGATTGGACTGAAAAACGTATCTTTGGTTTTTTTGGTTGGTTTTGTTTTGGACTTTTTTTTTTTTTGTGGAATAAGAGTACTGATTACTTTGTAGTTTTTTTGTTCATTCAGGATTTTACAACACTAGGAGTCAGATTTGTCAAGTGTCGTGTCATGCAGGTATTGGAATTTTCACTACTTTTAAGACTTGCTTTTCCTGGAAGAATTTTTCACCAAAGATCCTGTAAATCTGTCCTGTAAATGGTCTATCTAAACAAAACAAAAGTCTTTAATATATAAGGGAAATGTTTGCCTGACCTTGCCATAATAATTCAGAATAATCTTGTCTTCCTGAGAAAGCAGCCGAGCATGGCTCTGTATTTACATTTATTGTTTAAACACAAATATTTCTGAGAAGCTATTCATGAGACCAAATGAGACCAGAGGCCTGGCATTTGGACTCGCTACTGTGCAGCCACTGTTTTAGTTAAATTCTTCCTATGTTGCTGTCATGCAAATATTTAGGTGACTTAAAGATTAAATTTCAAAGTTCTCATCTTCTATGATTATATTTAGTAAAGTAAATAAACTTTCATAATTTGATATTCATAGCATCTAAGACTAAAAAACTCAGCATTTATATTTATGTATTGGAATAGATTTTTTAACTGTCTTTAATTTGAAGCATCTGGCATATTACTTTTGATTATATAGACAGGCAGCTATACATAGATGACATAGCTATAAACTCCAGTAAAACAAGATGATATGAGCCAGATTTTCAAAGCACCCTCCAAAGTTGCACCCGTCAGTGCACAGCTGCGTGTCTTTTCCTGCAAGAATTAACTTAATGTGTTTTATTTTTATTTTGTTACTTTTTCTCCAGCATTGAATGGCAATGTAAGTAGATGCTGTAGGTGCCATTTAAGAGGATCTTTCAACTTCACCCTTCTAATCAAAGATTGTTTTCCTTAGTAGCCTAGACAATTTTAGGAATTGTCCCATGATTCCAGCCCACGAAGATGCCTAGTTGCACAACCTTTTTAATAAACAACATTGAAACTATTTTCCTTTAAAAGGTCTAGTGACATATTTAAATGTGCTGAATTTTTTTTGTGAATCGGAGTTTACGTGAACACACAACTGTGTGAAACTGCCATCTGTTAAGTAGCTCATCAAAAAGTGATGTAATATAAGATGAAATTTGTGATAGTTTCATTTATTTGATTTTAGAAAGGAGTATTCTTAAACACTTGGCTTTGTACAAACAGTTAGATGGTAAAGAGCTTTTAGATATAAATTGTTGCCAGCTCTCCACTGAGTCTTTTTATTTTTGTACTGTACTGTTCTTAATATTTTGCCTACAAAAATGAGGAAAGACAGATCCTTGAATTTGTTTTGAAAGGTGTTTAAATATGCTGTCAAAACTCTAAAACAGGTTTGTGGAAGATTTCTATTTGCTGTAGAGCAGACATATATTGTTTATGTACTGGACTAATAACTACCCTAAATTTTCAACATGGATATTGAAGATACAGATGGTCTTACTACTGTTATTGCAATTATCATCATTTGCTACACTGGTAATCATTAGGATGCTGATGTTCTTGCCAATTACAGCAAAAGTATTTTCAATGCATGTAGCCAAGCAGTTCACTTTCTCAGGTTAGACAATATAATAGGACAGAAATCATTCGCAATACTAACTGTATTGTACATGAGATTAAACAAAAGGGAAATGTATAAATTAAGCTAAAGATAATTTTGGAAAAATGTACGTGCTGTCTGGAATAGGATTTCATGCCCATAATGAACTTTCAAAACAATCAGCTGAACAAATCAGTGTTGTTGGCAGCACAGACTTTCCAGCTGTCCATGGCTACAGCTTTAAACCTGAAGTTTGGTTATTGCACTCATGACAAAAGAACAACAGGTCTGACTTCAGACTTTTTTAGATCATTGAAGGCACAATTAATGGGGCTTGTCTGAGGGGGTAAATGTGCGGCTAATACTTTGAGTTCAGTTTCAAGCATTTTGATGAGTGAGTTGCAACACAGTATTTTTTCATTTGCTAACAAAGAATCTTGAATTAGAAGCAAGTCTGGTGAAAATGTGGAAACTTATGATGGCCTTAGGTAAGTGAAAGCTCCTTCAAGACCTAACCTCATTAGTTGCTCACTTAGGTATTTCTCACTGCTGTATTGTGGTATTACAAGACTAGATTCTTGTTTCTTTCTGTATGGACATTGCTATGCAATAGGAAAGATACCAGGAGCCTGCAGCTGTGCCCACCTAATACTTTAAAATTGCTAAGCTAATTGTTTCCGCAAGAAAAGGTGCAAAGAAAATCACTGGGCTACAAAAAGCCTATTTTTCTGGAGAGAGCTGAAGAGATTTATAGAGTTTTCTTTTCCACAGAGCCTGTTTTTCTAAAGAGCAGAACAGCTTAAGAGATTAATGTGAGAATTTCTTCATTAAGTCAATACCAAATGAAGTACAGTTTCTCTTTTAGCAGGAGCTTGTATATACATCTCCTCTGAAATGCAATACAACACATGAGAACACAGCAAGTCTTAAATATGTTCTATTATTTGCAAATTTTAGTATATTATAATGTGTATTACCGACTGCAGCGAGTAAAGAGGTCAGCCTCTGTGTTTGCCCCCTACCATTGCTTGTGATAGTGTTTCACAAAATGTTTCCATTCAAAGGTTAAAGTCTCTGACTAATTCTGCTTTGTTTCATGACTGTCAATGCCACAAAGAACTGAGGGGTATCTTACACTCTGCTTCATGTGTTGTCTCAGAATTTGCTGTGATACCTCAGAAAAGAGGTACGAAATGAACAGGTCATGGTATAGAGAACTTAAACCTTTTCCCTTTTCCTTCAAATTCAGCACCTTTAATGGAAAGAGCTGTTTGAGGCTGGTGGTTTGTTTGTTTGTTTTTGTTTTATAAAAAGTGAATTCAAAGGCATTCCTAACATTATTGGCAAAAGATTGCTATTGTTGCAGTTAGGGAGCAATAATGAGTGATACAAGGCATACCCAAAGATTTCCGGAACCTGTGAAAAAGCCTTTCCTTAATTTTACCAAGACCTGAACATGAGAACTCTTAATGAGTAATAGAAGATAAGAAGCACATAAAAGGTAAGTTGAGAAGAAAGGGCAAGACACAGAACAGAACCGAACATCTAAATACATTTTTAGGAATTATGAATAGGTCTTGTGTGCAAGAAAGGGCAACTGTAGCTCAGTGGAAGGAATCAAAAAAAGAGAGGTTTAAAAGCTTTTTGTATGACTAAATGTTGGTTTTCGTGTTTCGTTGTCAATTATCTTGCGTAACTATGAACTTAGTAGGTGATTGTCTGTCACTAGGATTCATTCACTCATCTTCCACCAAGGAAGATGTGCAGGACAGAAAGTAGTCTGACTTTTATTTACTGCTACTTATTTTTCCTTGGTGATGGTGAAGGTTAATACTGTTTTCCTTACTAACGTTTGTAAGATTTCTCATGTTATTTTTATTTCCTCACACCAGTTATTTTCTTCATATTAAGTGTGGCCACCTAAAGTGCACACTACAAATATTCCCACCAATTTTTTTTTTTTTTGATAGATGTGAACTGCTGGCTACTGGTTTCTTTACATCTGATGAAATCTTTTCACTGAATGCTCAGTAACGCTTGTTTCTCAAGACATCTGTTTTCCCACCTAATGCTTTACTGACTCTCCAGTTCTTCTACATAAAGTTTTGTACCCATTTTTTTGTTTAACTGGGAAATCATAATTTTGTTCAGAACGTGGATAGCTTTGAATTTCGTATATTGTTTGGATTAATGTATTATTCCTGGCTTCACTTCTTTTGTGAGTTCTTTGTTGGTTTGTGAGATAGTACACAGATATCTGTGCTACTTTCTTGACATTATAGAATAGTATCTATAAAATGTACTTTGTGCTGTCAATTTTTTGTTTATTTATGTTAGATTTTAATGGTTCCTATATGTTCTTGTCAGTCTTTGAGTAGTATAAAAATTTCAAGCTGTTCTAGTTTCTAATGAGATATTATTAAAAAAAGAAAAAAAGAATAAAATACACAGAAACTCATCGAAACGTTATTTGAATGCCCGCTCAACATTCCAAGCCAAAAATATTTAGAGGCTGCCAGGTATGTTTATTGAGCCCTCCTCAGTTTTTCATAGCCTGGACATCACAGTTGGCAGGAAGAGGAGAATATAGACACTTTTGGCTTCTACCATCCATCTTTATATAAAAGAGGTAATTAAATGAGAGACATTCAATACCACAAAACAGAGCCAAGCATTCCACTTTAAGATCTCCTCTGCTGCTGAAAACCAGTACTGCAAGTTTTATGAAATCCCAAAAAGTCATTGAACACTCCAAGGAGGAGCTTTTCTGATGCAGAAACTCTGAGTTTGAATTGTATGGGTTACGTTTCGTATACGTACAGTCCTTGACTTCCTTTCAATACCTTTCTAAGAATCCCAAAGTTAATATTAATGTAATGGTTTGCTGTATCAGATGAGTATTTGTTATTAGTTAAATCCAGGATGAGCCTTTAAAATGGTTTTCCATGTCTTTTTTTTTCTGGGTTGCACAAAATGCCAGGAATCACTTTATAGCTTGTCAACATTGGCCACCAAAGGGAGATTAGTCTTTAGGAACTTTACTGGAAAAAAATGACATTGTGGAGGTGCTAGAGGTTATTTTCCAAAATATCTTCTTTTAGAAGTAATTTTAATGTCTTGCACCCCTTTCTCCCATCACCGTTCCAGAAGGCAGACATCCATATTATGAGCTAATGACTTAAACTTTCTTTAGAAAAAACAAAAAGGACTGTTTTTGAGATACAAGGTTGCATGAAAGCACCTGAAACTGCTAGGATCAGTTCTCTCTCCCTGAGGGCTGACTCTGCAACCTCTTGAAAAATAAGGGATTTGAATGGAAACAGTGACTCTCATTTAAAGAACTGCTGACACGCCTCAAATGAGGGAGCACATTCCCACATGCTCTTTATTGGAGAGTGTTACTGGAATTACAAATAGGTTTTCCATGTCATCTTGTGAAAATTATCCGTGCCATTATAAGCCATTTTGGAGTTTTGCTAGAGCTTTGAATTGTCAAAGAATGGATATAATTTGTAATATGGATGATGTATATTGCCAGGAGATTATCATCTAAGTTAAATAAGACTGTGATTAGTATGAAAATGTTTCTAGGGTTTGAATCATCAATTTTCTCTCTTAATTATTCCAGTGAAGTAGTCAAAATTCTACTGCACTGTCAAGCTTCTAAAACTCACAGCTTTTCTATAGCGGCAATGTGATTGCCTTACTTGTACAAGTAGGTGATACTGTGATGCTACCATTGATGTGTCTCAGGAGAGGCTTGGACCCCGAATCCAAATAGTCTGTTGGGGATGAAAGTTGTTATCACTTTGGTCTTCTGGAGCAGTACACATTTTGATCATGCTGGCTGTAGTTCTTAAAACTGGTTGCTTAAAATGGA
Source organism: Myiotriccus ornatus (assembly GCA_036023395.1). Classification (NCBI taxonomy): domain Eukaryota; kingdom Metazoa; phylum Chordata; class Aves; order Passeriformes; family Tyrannidae; genus Myiotriccus; species Myiotriccus ornatus. The sequence goes on from JAYRBT010000082.1 coordinate 45,882,750, forward strand.
TTGTAAAATTCTAATTTTACATTTGTATGCAGTATTGTTAAGAGCTCTTTGCAGTTTTTGAGTGGTGACACAGTTTTCCAGGGGGAACATATGCCTGATTCACAGGAGCCCACATTCTACTTTTAATAGTAATGTCTTTTGGGGCCCCACCTCTGCCTGCTGTCACAGCTGATGGCCTGTCATGAACTTCTTGGTTCTTAAATTGATTCTCATTACCTGTGGCTGGGAGATGCAGCACATTTGACTGTGTTGTACCTTACACTCGAATATGTCATACTTCTAACTTCAGTGGAGAATTAAAATGTAGTACATTTTAATTGACACTTTGACTATAGGTAATGCAGGTCTTCTGATGTTTTCTGATCAAGAAATGCATCAATTACAATAACAGAATTCAAAAAATTAGGCTTTCAGAAGTGATTCAAGTTGACCATGTCAGATGAGCATGATCAGATGGCATTGTTAAAGAATTGTTTAATACCTTGGGACCAAACAATATTACACTTTAGGAAGACTTGCACAAAAGGACAAGCAACAGCAGAGCAGTAGCCCTTGTTACTAAAATCAACAGTTCCAACAATGGAGTACTTATTACTTACCCTGAAGTAATTAGTAATTTTGTCAGCCTCATCAAATATTTATCAGCCATCTCTGCAAAGCACATTCTATTCCTGAGTTATTTTGTATTGTACTCCACAGAGTATCCTCTCAGCTTTTTCACCTCTTACAGTAATTCTGTCTTCCTGTGGCTGGGTGTCACCCTCACCGATTTAGCATTAAACCTACTGAAGTGTTTCCAAAAGTAGGATATGAGACTGAAGTAGAAGTGAATGAAAAACAGTATAAGGGCTGAATTTTGTAATAGCTACTGGAACATTTGACCATAAGTACTCCTGCTGCATGAAGCAGTGCTGGTGTGTATTACCAGTCTGTTATTACATAAGTATATCTTTATCCATGCCTCAAGTGTGTCAGTGTGTAAGACTACACAAGTTTAGATCTTTGGAAACATATGGCTGATGCAAAAATAGTTTGTATTTCCTAGCACACACTTTGGTTTCAAAGTTTGGTTCTGTTTTAAAAGGAAAAATAAAAAGATGTTCCAAAATGTTGATCAGAACAGGATCTAATATCTGAAGTAGTATTACAGCTCGGGCCGATTTCTTCCATGCTACCCCCAAAACAAGTGGTTTTTATCACTTACTGAGGTCATATTTGTTATTTACAGCTCATGTTGCCTCACAGGACAATGTATAAAAAATATTGTGACACCAGTTAGACCATATTGCTTTTCAACTCACTGTATAGCTCCTATCTGCTAAGATGGCAAATAAGATACTACTTAATCAAATTGGAACTCTTACTGACTATAGTTGCCTTTAAAATTTCTCTATAGGGCTCTTGCCTTCATGTTAATAATGAATTGAATCAGTGATTATTTTTTTCTAAATGTATTTTGGCTCACAGATATCATAACTATCTTCAGGTCTAGTACCCTAAGTGTCACAGACAGAGTTGATAGGCTGTGTAGCACTGTGCAATATCCCAGCTATGTATTAGCACTCTGGAGAATACTACTTTAAAAGTTTGTTTTCTGGGAAGTAGCCTAAGAAAAATGTTGTAATTTGGATTTTGATGTGATCTCAATCCCATTCAAAGAAAACCTGAAATGGGAAAGTTAGGAGTGAAAAATACTGAAGTTATATGCAGTTAGATGGAGTCAGAGTTTTCCTGTGGTTCTGTTAATCAAGAAAATTTTGTTCTTTTCCAGCTTTATTCTGGTGTGTATATTCCAGCAAATGTTATATTTTTTAATGTTTATGAGTGCTAACAGTTTGTCACTTTGAGGCTGGCAACTGCTATCATTACTGATGAGAAAGATGAAAAATAAGCAAGATAAGAACAGAAGAAGAAAATAGCACAGTAAAAAATCGTAAAAATGGAAAGCACACTGTATGTTCCACATCACATAGGTATTAGTTCTCTCCCCTCTAGTCATAATTTAGCAAAGTTTTTAATTGTGAAAAGCATGATTAAAAACATGCCTGCTTTCATCGCTGTCACCGCCGAGACCCGGGTTCGATTCCTGGTCAGGGCCACTCCCTGGGCAGATGGAGCTCGTTAGCCCTATA
>JAYRBT010000082.1:45884981-45913536 GCA_036023395.1 Myiotriccus ornatus
ACCTAAAAAATCCAGTGCGCAGGCTGGAAGGTGTAAAGACCTTCCCCGGTTCTTCGTTCGCGAAGTCTGGCCATTACCATTACTGCTTTCATCTGGCCTGCACTGCTAGGAACATAAAGCAAGCAATCACTGCAACTGTTCCTAAGGGCATGTTGCAAAATGTGCCTGAAGAGATAACTTTGGCACAGTTAGGCTGCTAGCAGTGCCTAGGTTAGCTAACTGAGAAGCATGCTGGTTGTATCTGAATGAGCTGTGGCCTAGATCAGGGAAGTTACCATGGCTTTAGCTTCTCATCCTCTCAGCCACCATTCACTGGTGCCAGCACTACTCTTTATGTGATCAGGTGATAAGGCAGCTTTAGGGAGCTGAATGGATTGAAACTTCACCCCAAATGTAGTTAAAGTGGCTTTCTGTCTCTTTTTTAACCTTAGTCTTTATCCATTATAGTTAGACCACCAAATTGAAAGGTCACTGTTTTATGGGGTGAGCGCACCGTGACTGTGTCTACAGCTCCAAAGCTGCTGGTTCTGCAGTAGAGCAGAGTGTTATGTGCATCATGATGGATAGAGAAGAGCATGGCTATCCGTGTGGCAGTAGCCCATAGGTATATCAAATTAAGTATAACATGTGATTGGGTCCTAGCTTGTGACTTGATCAGATTCCTGAATCATTTACCCATAGTTACAGGAGCATGAGTGCTGAATCAAGAAGGAGAAGGGAATGGGGAAGTCACAACTGCCCCAGCTTACACTAGGTTACGCTGCCACAGCACCTGAAGCACATTCAAGCCCTTAATAAATTGGAGCGCTGAGAAAAGACTCCAGAATACTACTAGGATTTTTAAAAATGTGTGCTATGCCTTATTAAGTGTAATTGTAGAATTATTCTGAGTTCTGTTACCCAATGAACTGGCACTGGAAATACTAGTTTATTTTTATGCCATGAAAGGTGGTTTGTGTATGATGGGGAGCCTCTTCATTCTTGTGTCCACAGTCCATTGTGCCAGAACTCATTTATGCTTTTTCCTGGCAATTTTCTCACTGCTCTAAAATTGTGGACACAGGACCTAATCCAGTGAAGGTCTTAAGTAGTACATTGCCAACCCTATGTAGTCTCACTGGGGAGTATAGTAGGCAAAGTCAAAAAGCCCTTTAGTCTTTCTATATCGACTGTATTTGGTCTTTCTTGGAGTAAAATTGGTTGTAAGCCTGAAAGAAATGTCATATTAGGACAGCTTCTTTCCTATTCTCCTTAGCCTTTCCTTGGTTTTGTCAAATGGACAATAGGTCAGAACTTCATCATGAACATGAAGCTCAGCCAACACATAAATACCCTCAAGCAGCAGTTTTAACATTTTGGAATATTTATAGCTAGCAGCGAAATTTTAGGATAATAAACTGTTCAAGGGCTGTGTTAGTTCATTTTCTCTAAAATACAATTTTTATTCTGGATGAATTCCAGATGTCTGAGCACGGACTACAGTTCAACTGAAATGGTCTAAAACTAAATACCATTCTTTCTTTTCTTTTTCCTTTGTTAATAGGACTTTCCAGAGAGGCTGCCTGATAAACACAGTGTAATAACATGTAATAACAATAAATGTGACTAAACAAAAAAAATTATATTTAATTTGCTTTCTGAGGTACTGTTCTGACAATTATGCACTGACTAAAAGTCATGTGTCACATCCTATATTTCACTGTTTCTTTTCTGGATCCTCAGTATTTCAAGTTATGTTAGAAATTATGGCCTATATTGTGTACTCTAATGCAAAGAAAAACTAGAAAACATAGACTGTTTAGCCAAAACTGATGTTTTTTTTCCAGTAACTGTATTCTCTTCTCCTGTGATAACCCTTAATTCTGTATTTCAGATTTTTTTTTTCTGTTCAAAAGCTTTGTTTTTAAGTGATGCCCCTTCTGCTTCCACTTTCTCCTTTTCATTCTCCAATCTTGGAGTCCTTTTTCTTCCTGTAGAATATTGAATTCTTCTCAGTGTGCAGCTTGTAATATTTAGTAGAGATGCAGAAGGTGCTAATGATTATTGGTAGTTATGAAAGCAAAGGTGATCAGGATGGCTGGATTTCCTGTCCAGATATCATGGCTACTCTGCATATTCAGTTCTGTGATTTTGTGGTCGGAATTCCATTTAGAAGAATTAGGTAATATTTCTCAGTGTGTTGGATGGTCCAGAATTTTAAAGAAGAATCATAGACCTCACATAAAAGTTATCGTATTACACATATAGAAATAAATGCAAGATTGCATTAATTTGTTCAGTGATTAGAGTATGTTTTCCCCAAACTGAATTTTGTCTTATCTGTATTTACTATGCATTTGTTTCTTCGTTCAAATTCAGGTTCATTTCTTGAACAGTTTAGGTCAATGGCTGTCAAGGTTGCCACACCCTCTAGAGCTGAGCATTGCCTCTCAGTTCCTATTGCCCACAAGAATGATCCTCTGCCAGGTTACATCCCTGAACTTCTCCAGAACTGCTTCTTCTGTTACAAGCAGGAGTTTACACATGTGCAGCTACAAATAAGGCAACAGAGACATGGGCTAAAACTGTTCTTCTAAGAGACACCCCTCCCAGGTTTGTGTCTGAAGGTGATTTTATTTGCTCCTCAAATCAGATTCTAGTTTATTTACAGAATCATAGAAGAGAGGTGATAGTTAATATATAATACAAATGTTAGTAAATAATCAAAAAGTAGCTAACTGAAAGTAATAATAAGTATCCATAAGTATCCATGCAGCTCAATCTAGACAACCAAGAAACAGTGGGAATACATCTGTGGAAGAGATGGTAACAAAATTTATGTGGGAAATAAAAAATTAATTAGAAGCCATTTTCTAATTCTGGTGCTAATGTTTTTAATTTCCACTGTAGCAGCTTCATAAAGTACTTGGTTCTTGTGTCACAAAAGGAGGTTGTACCTTATCTTTCTTAACTCCCAGTGAAATATTGTTTGCTCGCCATTATCTGCTAGCACAGAAAAATAGGAGTTGTATTTGAGTTCTTAAGGTAGGTTTTTAAAGCCATTTTAGGTCTTTGGAATGTGGTTTTGCTAGATATGTATTGTTGTCCCTAATGGAGAACCCATGGTGATATGCTTTGTTCTCAAATACCACAAAGAAAATCTCTGTTTTTGCAGCAAATGAGGATGAGTTTTAAAATCTGCAATATACATTGAGCAATGCATGTTGCCTGATTTTGTCATAAGTAACAGTTTCAGGGAAGACTATTCTTGGCAAACACAGCTTGAAGTAGAATTAGCAGGCTTATGATGATAGAGATCCCAATAGACCTGCTCTCTTTGTTTATATATAAAATAACTCACAAAACTTTCCACAGGAATCTCTGTATAGACATTCCTTTGTTTTGTGCATCTCCTTTCTCCCAGAAAAATATCTGCCTGTCACTCGTACCTGTTTGTATCCATTTCTCCCGTGTTATGACACCTTTTTCCACCTGCCATTCCAGCTGAAAATGGAGTCGGTATTTTTGAATTGTTCTGTCAAGAGGCAATTTGTCTCATATTGAGCTGAATTTGAGAAATTTGTAAAAAATTGACTTGGTTTTCCAACATAGACTTATAATTAATAGAAAAGGGAATGTCTTGATAATTGATTCACCTTTGCTGAAGTTGCAGAAGAATTCTGGTGCTGGGCCAGTGATAAGCAAACCAATTTGTCTGGTATTTTCATGACAGAAACATTGGCACTGGACGGGCCATTGTGGCATAGACTAACCTTTTCTCTTGCCAAACTTAGGTTGGGTGTATTAATTTCAGTTGAGGATAATATCTGTTCAGGTGAGATCAGAAATAGGCTATCATGTTGTGATTAAAGGACCCTTAGTATGGATCAACATGCTGAATAGTGATACTTTAAAATTATTTGATCACTAATTTATAAAGAGATAAAATATATTGAACGTTTATGAAGTCCAGTTTTTTAAAGACTGACTGAACTCTGAATTCATTTTTGGTATGGTTAAATCTTGTCCTGCATAACAGACGCCTGATAGCAACTTTTGGTTTATGTTAGGCCCATGAGGGATTAACAACACTGTAAGGAAATATTTAATGGAAAAGGGAAAAAACGTACCTGAGAACCTGCAGGGAGATTTGACAGGAGTGGAAATAAAAGACCATCAATACTGGCACTGCGATACCAAATAAAATTAGTACAGTTGTGTTTGAGTATAGTTGATTGGATTGATTCAAGACAAAAAGGGAGCAAATAGGAAAGTATAAACTTTTGCACCTTTGAGGATATGCAGAGATCTGTAGTATGCTTAAATGGTGCACTTGGAACCTGAAAGTATGTTTAACCAAGTAGATTACTAAACATACAGTATAATAAAGAAAACGATGCTAAACACATGTGTAAGATGTCCCTACTTCTCATTCTTTTGTGTCTTGAAATACATGTCCCCCCACTTTTGTCCATTTAATTCTACTGAGCTCAAGCAGTGGAATGAGGCAAAGCTGCCAGTATCTTGTATTTCATTCATGAAAACTTTAAACAAAAATGTCTTATTAAATTATGAACATTTAAAATCTCTTCTGGAATGAACTTCTGAGTTATTTTAGGTATAATTTATTATTTGAAGGTTTGTGCCTGTGTAGTTTTGAATTCAGCATCAGAATCTGTATAAGATTTGTGTAGGACTACTCATATTTAATTGGAATGTTTATCCAAATATTCGGATTATTTACTTAATCTATTAGAATTGCAAAGAAGCACATTTTTGCCTTTTTCAAAGGTCAACCCCATCAGATACCTAGCATTTTAAAAAGAGAAAAAGGGAAGAAAAGTTTCTACTGTCTTTTGAATTAAATGCATTTTGCATCAAGCATGAAGAGCTATATTTTGACTGCTTACTTCAGGCCCCTAAGCAAGCGTTTCAGTGCAGAGAGCCACATGACATTGGGGGAAGCTCTACTAGGTTCAGGCATTCGTGTCTGAATGTGTCTTTGCTTTGGAACTTCTCATGCCATGCTTGCACATTGAACTGGTCTCAACTCAAGCAGTTCGGCGAGCCGCTTCTCTGCGCAGCTGCGAAAATGTTTGAGTCTGTTCTGGAAAGTTAAAAGATGAGAGTTGGGAGAGTGCCGTTGCCTATTTCAGAATCAATATTGCTTGTGCCCTTTTACTACATTTGTAGGAGTGTAGCATCAGCAGGTTATCTCTGCCTAGGGCTGTGGATAGTAAGCACTCTAAAGATGAGATGCTGAAGAGCAGAGATGAGTAACAGGTTCCATGCTGTTTGCACAGCTGCAGTACTTAAATGCAAGTGCCTATGGCAGTAGGCATAATTTGTGGTCTAAAGAGTGATTGTAATGGCTATACTAAACAGTGCAGGGCAGAAACTCCTCAACATTTGTGGAAGGAAGCAGTTTGTGTGGAAAGCTTGATGTTCACACTATCTATATTTCAGGGTGTTTCACTTCCGCCTCTCTAATCTGGTCCAATGGACTCCATTAGTGGTTGGAGTACATTTTCTAGCCTTGCTCCATTTAAAAGGACTATCATCTGTATTCTTTTAGTCTGTTCCGTGATATATGAACCACAGTAAAGAAAGTGGGGATGACTTCAAAAGCTCACTTCTGTTCCAAATTTAAATTGCATTGTAGATGTGTTCAGTATATTTCACTGATAGCGGCAACAGAATTAACCAAGCATGCTATTCAATTTTTACTCGTATTTTTGAGTAAAGCATTTCAGTAATTGGTTTCTGCTTATTAAGTGTTCAAATCTGCCTATTCTATTTTAGCTTTAAATGAAGTATTTTCTTATAGTAATTAGAGATGCAGTTGTTTTCATCTAGAATATTTTGTCCTCCTGTTCTGTTTTTACATGAGTATTTCCTGTTAGGGATCATTCAAGTATGGATTGTATTTAAGTGTACTCCCACATTCAAGTAAAAGTTGAAAAGTATAAATCTCGCTGTTCTTACCTATGTATCTAGGAAATTACATAGGAAATGTTCCTATGTTATGATACACCCCTTAAATGAACTTTTCTTAATGCATCTGTCGCTGCTTTATACCATTATAAGTTGATTTTGTGTAAAAATTTAGAACAATATGAGTTTTAAAAAACATTAAACATCCTTGTCTTACTGTATGAAGGACCTGCCAAAATGTGTTTTTATCAGTGGAGTGAAATGTAAGCTGAATTTTTAAGTACCTGACAGATATCTACAGTATGATCTACAATCAACTTTTGCAAAGCTAGAAATGTGTCCTTTTGATAAAAACTTATTTCTACCTATCTTTGATACTGGTTTAGTTTAACTTTTGCTACCATCTGTGACTTTTGTCTTATAAGGCTATGAATCAGACTTTGCAAAAACTGATCAGCTTTTCATTGTGTTTTGTGGGTACCCAGTTAGGCTGGTCTTCATGCAACAATCATGTTTACATTTGTCATTCAGTGGCTACATCTTTGATGTAAGCAGAATAAAAATTCACAAGGTCATGTGCTGTGTCATCTTTTTAATATACAGACCTTTGTATAAATCCATAAATTACAATGATCAGGTGATGATGACATTTTACAATTCTTCTAGTCTGAGAGTTTAACTCTAGTCAAATGCTATGGGAAGTTTTGAAAGCTGCAATTTCTTTTTGAAACTAGCTCTTTATTGCTCAGGTGCAAAATTTTGCAGTCAATTTATTTTTATCTGTCAATTAAATGAACCTTTAATAACATGCTCAGGGCACTTCAGGACCCATTTACTGATTAAGAGAGAATGGGTTACTCAATCGTTGCCAAATATCTAGACAATTAGATTTTCACGTAGTTGGGTTTTTTAAAGGGTTCTTATTAGAAAATACCTTTTTTCCCCCCACATTAAATTGCTTTATAAGGTTATTGTTTGTCTGACTAGCTTGAACTTTGATTATGACTTGATCCCCTGTATCATCTACATGCAAGCTTACCCTGCCTGAGATCTGTTTATTGGCCTTTCAGAGCCCTTGTCTGCTTTCCTAGGAGGCTAAGAGACTTGTGAGATCTCTGCCTTGCTGTGCAGGTATAGGTATAACATCTATCCACCTGCACTTATCTGCAGGGGCATCCTCAGCAGTTCGGGTAGGGATGGAAGTGACCATACTTATCTGGGTCTGTTACATTGCATCAACCTTCTTCACTCTTCAGACCCGCTTTTTAGCTGAAATTTTTGCTGTGTCTATTCATGCTTGTGATGTCTCATGGATGTGTATTACTACTGAGAAGATTCTCATGTGTTGTCTGAGTAACATCTCTTTATTTTTCTTAAATGCATGGAGAGTAAGGTCAGTATAGAAGTGTTTACCATAACCACTTATTCTTTCTGCCTCTTTAGACTATTAACTGTATTTTTCTCAATCTGAATTAAAATTATTTCTTTGGAGAGGGGAAAAAATACAGCTGTGTCATTGTGTTTATACATCTAAACCCTTCAGATTCAAACATATTTCCTATAAACAGAAATTCTCTTTGGGAAAAGTGCTTCTTTGAGGGCGCTCTCCCTTAGACATTTCTTGTCTGACAATCAAAACTTTTCTCAAAAGAATGATGTTTTAACTAACTTTTATCTGAATTGAAGTTTCATTTAGTTTTATATTCTCTCATCTTGTACTGCGGGATAAAAAAAGAATACTTAAAAAAAAAGTACAAAAACATTGAAGATTCATTATATCAGCTTTTAGGATCAATTATGTATGTGTAGCCACTTCTAGTTTGACCATTTATATGCTTGTTTTTAATATTGCAAACAGGATATTGAAACATTGTAGCAAAATTCTGTGCTTATTTTGGGCCCTGGTCCTAAAGCTATGACAATAACTTAGTGTATAAGCAGTGCTGCTATTCATAAGCAGGTGGTTTGCAGAACTGAGGCCTGAGCTACTTCTGATCTTTTTAGTTTGTCCAGTAAATATTTATCTCTGCTTTTGGTTTAAATGTAGAAGTATTTTGATGCCAAAGCACTTCACTACCACTAGAGAGCTGTGCTCTTGAAGTATTTTGTTGTAACTATTTTGAATTGCAGCATTCATAGTTGTTCTTATGAAGTGTACCATAAAGTTGTGGTTCTCTGTTATGTTTTGGTGAAGTATATAAAACTGTTTTTTTGAAATGAAGAGTAGGACAAGACCTGATTTTTTTTTTGTTTTTTTTTTTAAAGTGTTCTTACAGTTTAATTTTTCTTTAACTTGGTACGTGAGAAACATCATGAGGTGGCCTGTTGTGTACTGCTTCGTGGATAGAATTATCCTCTCTGTGTAAAATATTACATCTCTTGTCTATGTTTCATTTTTACCATGTTCAGTTATCTTAATAAGTGCTGTAAACTGCACTGATTCACAAGCTTACCACAGGCAGAAGTTTAAAGACCTACATCAGGAAAAGACCCAGAAAGGAAAAAGTAACCAAATTGACTTGATAATTGGCCCCACCATATAACTTCATAGTTTTGATGTAACGGAAATTTGGGGGATAGTTAAAGAGAGAGGGATTTTTTTTGCTCTACCTCCACTTCCCACTGGTCAAGCTGGATGGCTTCATGTGTTTGAACTTGTCCAGAGACTTCTGGAAAAAAAAAAAAAAGAAAATCATGGTTTTATTAATCTGGCAGCTTTAAAGGAAAGCATATTACACCTTTGCTGGTGCAGGCAAAAGTGATTTAGTAACTTGATCCACAGAACAGAGAGTAGAAACCTCAATTAGAGTTTTGGTTTAATCACGTTTGTGGATTAATTTGGCTCATTTGGATCAGATCTGTCTAATTATAAAGCTATATGGCAGATTAAAGGGAACTGAAAAAAGTGTACCTGTTACTAATGAACCTCCCACAAGTCCTTTTCATTTTAAATTATTTTGTTTGTATGGTCCAATTTTCATTCCAACAGAAAAGCCTTCAGGCTCTGAAGTATAAGGATAAGTTAGTTTGCAAGTCTCAGAAAAAGTATAAGGAACTCTCTGTTTTTCTTTCTTCTTCTTACCCTTAGGGGTTGTTTTTGAAAGATGACCTATGGTTTTGTAAGGACAAATTTATGTTTTCTGTTTAATTGCACAGCCGTATTTTGGGATTTAGTCTCCTACCCACTTGATTGCACCTGCCTACAAGGTGACTAATCCCCTTCACTTGATTCTCCACTTAATTGCAAAAAGAACTCTATTAAACAGAAATAGTCAGGATTGAAATAAAAATAAAAAATGGTACTAGCTTTTCTTCCTCTGATTTTTTTCTAAAACATAGTGTAAAGTTGTTTACTAAGGTTTTATTGCTGTCTCCTCTGGCTTCAGCCTCGATGAAATTTAATTTTAGTAGTAGATTTCCCTGACGTTATGTTTTCTGACATTTCTTATTTTGACTGATAATGTTGTATGAAAAGGTCTGTGTGTGTGGCATATTAAACTGTTGTGGAATTTTACTTTCCATTTGTATTCGCATATTTTTGTTTTCTGTCATACAGGTGGTATGTTAAGTGGAATAAATGGTTGCAGTGATATTTTCAAAGTTGCAGTCACTGTTTTACTGGAGTGTTTAATACATGTTGAAAACACATCTTTCTTTTTAAAAAAGAGACTAGCTTCTTGTCTTCAGTGCTTCTGATTCATAACCCATTATGTCCTGCACTAAACATAGCCTTGCTCATTTACGCTGATCTCATTCCAGGAATGTGTTGTGTAACAGCTGGCAGTGCTGTTACACTGTCACACCAGAGGCATGATCCCAAGTGTCTGCAAATTATTTCAGCAGAAGCTGTAGTCTCTTAGTGCCTTGCAGGCAGTGTTTGGCATTTCCCAACATATGGCACCTACTGGGTGTCCTTCTCAGACCCTTGCACTTCTATATCGTTTATGAATGTGGTGCAACTTACTTTTCTTCTATTGTCTTTCTCAATTTTCTTCCTTTCTGAAGCTGTATACCAGGTTATTGTCCACTGGGTTGTGTCACTGACAATTGCTGGCTGTTTTTACATAGGCAATACCATGAATAGTGAAGGTATGGGCTGCAGTTACAGATAAATTTTCGTTGAGATACTTCTTTACTGAGGAAAGTTGCTGTTTTCTTCTTTTTTTTTTTTTTTTTTAAGTCTTCTACTGTGTGGTGTGTACTCTTTGATGAAGCCCCCGTGAAATAACCCGCTTGACAATAATCATTTTTCAAGAACAACTTAGATCTTTATTTTTAAATGAAGACATACAGTAGTTTATCTGTCTATTAGATCACATAGTCTTCATGGTGGTGTATTGAACTGAAATTGATTTCACAGTGTCCCTTTTCTAAAGGCAAGATTGGAAACACCTGTTTTGGTGTTTAAAATAGGACTTAGAAGGAGTGGACAAAATTCCTAAGAAAATAATAGTGAGCTCATACTTTAGCCTTACAGATGCCTTAAATGCACTAAGAAAGTCTGTTGCTCTAAAAGTTCCTTTCACCAAGTAAAACGGGATGTGCCTTAATATTCCTGCAGTTGCATTCCCTGAGTATTATGAAAATACACCCACAATGTCTGTTCCAGAGCAAAACTCAGGCACGACAGGTATACATGTTCAAAATCACAAGAAATTTGTTTTTTCCAAAGGCTTCACTAAGCTGTCTTCAGTGGAGAGTTTTGCCCTTGACCCACTCTTGGTCAAGGAGAATCTTGGTAGGCAGTCCTGCTTTTTATGGAAGAAGAACGATGAAGCTCTACCACATGTAAATACAGTATTTCCTGCTCATTGTCATTAGTGGCTCTAACCAGAGCTTTTTGGGGGTTTGGACCTTTTACTTTGAGGGTATTTTTCTGTGTCTATAGACTGTGTTAGGCAAGAGACCAGGATTACAGTCTGGAACCAGACAGCCACTTTTTGGGTACTTCAAGCCTTAACTTAGAAATTTCTGAGAAGGTACTTTTTGATCTCTCCCACAATTCCAATTCAACTTTTGGCATATTGGCCATCCAATATGCCGAATCAAATGAAGAATAAATTTAACTGCTATGTTGTTATCTCTTGTTTTTCCAGCCTGATCTTTCAGATCCAGGTTTGCAAATACACTTAGGGACCTAATTTCCCCTGGATTTGGGTTTGTCCTGCACATACTTTTGAATGCATATGTCTGTGAAGTGTTGTTGGGGAAAGGATCTTTTGGAAATGATCTGAATTCCAAACAGTTGGATAATTAGTTCTAGGGAAGGGAAGGAGAGAGACAAGCAACTCTGAGGTCTGTCTTGAAGGTGACAGGAATAGAAGAGAGGTAGATGAATAGTTTGGGGCACAGAAAAGAACAGTGAGGGCAAGAGCATTCATCTGGGAAAAAAAAAAACCGAACGTGAAAAAATGAAGCCCGTATGGATTCCTTTTAGCTGTTTTCCATTGCTGAGTTCTGCCTTGTTTTGGTTTATAATGATTTTCCAAGTACAACATACTTAAAAATAAATCAGCGTTTTCATCAGAATTTATGCACTTGCAGTCCTGATTCTGTTTTTAAAGTGCAGCTGTTGAGAATCCCTCAAGATAGCTTACATTTCTTTGTTTTCCCTGATAAGTTATAGTTAGCTTTTTTTGCTAGCTATTTCTCACACAACATCAGAATTAGACTTGTAAAGACTATTTAAATTAAGTTGACAAGCAGAACTAATAATTCTTGTGGGTTTTAATGGTTTTTTTTTTTTGCTTTTTTTTTTGCCTTTTTTTTTTTTAAATTTTGGTCTTATTCCAGACTTGGTTTTTATGGTGACTGATTTGCTCTCTGAAAAGTAGGCCTATGGACTTAGTCTCAAGACATTAGAAGACTCTGTGGTCATATGCAATATTGTTGTGTGGAACAAAAAATTAACTATACTGGAGAATTAAAACAAATTTATTAGGAAAAGAGATAACTATTTTTAAGAACTGTCCATGAAGCAGCATGAATTATCTTGAAGACAGTGGTCCTGCTCATGTGCAACTCAATTCAAGCGCTTGCTTGACTTTTTGTAGCAGCTAAAACTGTGCTCTTGTTGCAGTAAGCATACAATACAAACTTTTCTGTAACTCTCAACAGTATGACATTCTGTGAAACTCCCTTTATCCTCGATGCATATGTGATACATTACTGAATGGATGCTCTAAATAGAATATTAAAACAAAAAAAAACCAACCCTAACCAACCAACCAGTCCTCTACTTTCATTTGTTCCTAAGCTGTACTCTCATCAACATTATGTATTCTCATATTTATGGGTTTAGATCATATGTCTTATGTTCCCATTCATTCCTGAAATGCTGTGTAGTCAAAACATTCCTTGATGCTATAGCCTTTTGCAAGAAGCTGTATGCTTGAGGTTGGACTACAAGATCTGTTCCTTGACAATTATATTACTAAAAGTAACAGCCTCTATGTCAAAACTGACAAATTTATAATTTGTCTTTAAGTTTTCTCTGTGTAAGCTAGATATGCTCAGATAAATTAACTTTTTTTAAAAAAAAATTGTTGGTGCATGACTTGTATTGAATTGGACTCATGTAATTTTAGCTTATCTCATTATAATGAATGCCTTGCTTGATTTTATATAGGTGTGTTCAACCAACCATCTTGCATTTTCTGTATGTTTAAGGAGGTTAAAAGGAAGACTATATTATAAACTGGGGAATTCCTCGTTTAAGCAATATTCTGTGTTTGCGCTGTTGATTGGAAGAAATTGAAGTGAATAGAACTGCGCCTTTGAGTTATTTGAATTGACTCAGAGACTTCTACTTCCTTCTTCTGCTGATCTTTCACTGATCTTCTTTTTGTTGCCTGTATTGTCTTTGCTTTAGTTAGAAGATATTTTATGTTTTAGGGGTTCACAGTCATACTGAGAAAAGGGAAGTACTTGGAAAAGATGTTTAGCATCTTGTGCTGTCTTAGTTCAGGTTTAGCATCTTGTGACACACTTTGTGTCAGATGATGGGGAAGTTATAGTACCACTTCTCAGCTGTATTTCTTTTATATGGCTGTGGCTAAGTCCCTCCAATGGGTTAAAGAGGTTAATAAAACCACCAAAGTTCTTCAAGAGCTGTATTTGTTTTTAATGACAAGGGAAGAATGAATGAGTTGGACTGCCAGTTTTCTCAAAAAGATCTGTCCATTCCCTGTATCACCCAGAGATATTGGCCACATCTCTAGATTTTCTAAAACAGCTCATGCTGTCCTTCATGTTTAATAAGGTGATTTGAGTGAAATGTGAACTAGAAACCAAAGGAGTTCCCTCTATGTAAGAAAAATTCTGGGGCTTTCAACGTCTTGCCTCAAAATTTGTTCAGTGTATTTTTAATGAACCGGAATACAGTAGAAGAAGTTTGCTTTAAGTAATATATAATTCTAATGTTATCATATTTCACAAAATTAAGTACAGATTTTGATCAGGTATGTTTTTGATAGTGTTTTACTGATTTATATATTTTATCAGATGTTAATATACAGGATATTCTTCATTCCAACCAAAGGAGATATTCCTGAACTTACTGCATTTTGCATTGGTATAATTCTGTAAGCCTTAGAGAGAGTTTTTCTTAAAATTATTATATTGATCCAGTAATTCCTCCTGCAGTTGTATTTTGAATATTTTCAACTATTACTTCAGATGCTGAAAACAGTAGCAGCTGCATCAGAAGAGAACAAGTAGCTTTTTATTGGCTGATAATTATGAGAAAATCCCATTTTATAGTCTAATATTTATTATGTAAATTAACGGGGTCAAGATTTTTCGACTATCTCCCTTCATAATGGCATTTAAACCATTGAAGCTATTGAGATACATTTTATGATGGAAATAGCCACATGTGTACCCCATTCATTAGTCACCTGCTTTAATGTGATAATTGTTATATTCAGACCACTGAAGTCAGTGGTTTTCCAGAATGTGTTTTAATATCAGTGGACTACTATACTGAGTAGGAGTGGTTTTCTGCATATGATTATTTCATGCACCAAGCTGGAATTTAAGGCTGGAATAGTCCTTTTATATGTGCAGTCTCTCTGTATTTCTATTGTCTCTGTATTTCTATATGGTTGCAGCATGCATTATATCTGGAATTATTGGCTCTAATACAGAGAAAAGTAATAGTTATTTTACACTAATCTTTGTGTTGCTGTGCTTTTCTGCTGTCTAGAATTTCCAGAGTTCTTTGGTTCTGCTGAACTCCAATATTAACTATTTGAAAAAAATATATATGTCACAATCAGCAGGAAGTCATATGGGCTGAAAAGATGAGTCTTTTAATGTGGTGGGTTTTCTTCTGTTGGTGGGTAACCTCCTGATACCATCTGAGTACATACATCATACTGTGCCTAGTGACAGCTTCCTGATGGAGTTCCAGCCTCTTTGCCTGCTTATGATATTTTTGTGTGTGTGTGTGTTACTAGTGTCAACTTTCATTGAAAAAATAATTAAAGCAGGGAAGTATTTAATGGAAATTTAACCTGAATCACACTGTTCACAACAACTCAGTCTGTTTAAATGTCATGAATGACGGATTAGGAGATTTACACTGGCTGTTGCTTTTCACTCAATGGTCAGAATAGAACAGGCTCAAGAAAAAGGGTAGCAGGAAAACCAGTTAAGCCTCCTGCTAAAGTCATTGGTTGAACTGAGACTTGCGGGACAGCTTCTCAAAATTTACCACATACTTTCATAAATGATATTGTGTTGACATTCAGTTTCTCAGAAGTTCCAAGTGTTCCTTGGCTTTGCTTTAGGCCTCGCTGCTATTTGCAGCTCCTGCAGAGCTTTCAAAGCTTTCCATAGGGACTCTGTTTATCTACAGCTTATGCATACTGGCTTGAGATTGTGAACTCCTTGCATATACTTTTATCACATTGCAAATTTCATGTCTATTGGAAGGTTACTTGCATCCTCACCTCTTTTTTCTGAGTCTTTGAGTAGAATTCCAGGCTCATGGCACAGTGCTAGCAATGAAAAAATTCTGCATTTTGCGAGAAAAGATGGAGAGCTCTAGAGAACAGGTCCACACAGTTACATTATGAAACTTATAGCAGTTTCAAAGACAAACACCTTTGC
Organism: Myiotriccus ornatus; assembly: GCA_036023395.1. Taxonomy (NCBI): domain Eukaryota; kingdom Metazoa; phylum Chordata; class Aves; order Passeriformes; family Tyrannidae; genus Myiotriccus; species Myiotriccus ornatus. Next base: position 45,900,009 of record JAYRBT010000082.1, read on the forward strand.
TGAAAAAATGGCCTAAAGTTCTTTCTTTATAATTTTTTCCCAGTGTTTAATTGTAAGCAACCCAATGCTGTTTTTCTTGAGTGTTTCTGTTGATGACAATTTTCATCAATACTGAACAGATCATAAAGAGAAGATGATCAAGGGTCATATGCTTCATGAACAGCAACTTTTAAAAAGGTAAATTTTCTACCAAGTAATTTAAAGAGAAGGAAAAAGTCAGAGCAACATGATCTTGGCGGAGAACAGGGATCATGGATATACAACAGAGACCTCATTTATATCCACTGAACTCCCAGAAAAGGGGAGGAGACACAGGCTGTGATGGTTGTACAGGTAATTTATTGATTACTGCTTATAAATAAATAAAATGCTTTTACTAAATAAAAGATGGGGTTTTTTTAGATCTTCTTGCAAATTTTGTTGTTGTTGTTTTTTTTCCTTCTTCATATAAACACTGAAAGACTTGGAAGACTATACTTATGCAGCTACTGTACTGTCAAAGGCAGCAAAATTGTATTATAGATCTGTGCATGCTGAATTATAGGCCTCTGATTCTTTGGAAAGTTAACAAATATCTATGCTCAAAAAAATGTACTGAGAGCAAGGAAGAAAATAGAGCATAAGGGGAAGCTAAAAGCAGCCAGTCCAGTGGTGGGACTTCTAGTAACTTAGTGAAAGAGGCACCAGGGTGTTTAGCTTAGTATAGGCTGTCTTTATTTTCTACAAATTCTTACACATTTGACTTACTCATGCAATGGCCTGGCAGCACTGCCTGTGATATCCATTGGTTACAAATGCTTTCAGCATAATGTAGGATATTAGGAAGCAGAAGTATATTTGATTAAAAACTGACAATTTCCCTGGTTTCAGGTTAGGCTGCGTTTTAAAACCAATGATTTTTACTGTGGTTTCACTTCCTTTTTAGTGATCTTTCTGTGTATGACCAGATAGTGTATTTGATCCTCTCAGTCTCTAAATAATGCATATACTGATACTTTCAAAGAACAATATGTAGTGGTTGTTCTAGGATGAGATACCTTTACAGCTGTTAGAAAAAAAATGGCTGTTCTTCTACAAAAACTGCTACAGGGAGTTGTAGGTTTGTGAATTTTTTTGTTTGTTTTTTGTTGTTGTTGCTAAGTTGTTTTATTTCTTTGTTTTTTTAATTCCTAATAATCTATAGATGAGTTTATTAATTGGTAAGCAGAGAGGAGTTATATTTTGGATTGCTTATTTTTGATCTCAATGTCTTAGAAGCTGCTTTTGCCATTCTTAAGTGCATCTGGATCGTATTTTGTCTGTAATATGTAGTAGGTTACTGTTTGTAACCAGCTTTTGTTGTGAGGGATGAAAAAGTCAGCTATGTGCATTATTCCTTAGTTATAATTTATTGTCACATTATAAAGCTGTCCTTGTATTTGCGATACAACAGTTTGCTCCTGTCATATTTTGACAGCCTGCTTATTTCAGTCAGTTTATCAACTGCTAATGTAATGTTTTTCAGTCAGCAAGCACTTATTCTCACAAAGTTTTGCTCTCCCACTGTTCAAATTTTAATGAGTAATTTTAGCAGGGGATGGTGTGTATTATTATTAGCAGATCTACATTTGATTATTATATATATCAACTTTTGGATAAATATAACCTGCTCCAAGTAGATTGTTACTTTCTAGCGGAATATCTTGCTTTTTGTTATTTCTTGCCAAGATAAAGTAATTTCTAAGTAAGTTACTCCTCTGCCATCTACAGAGCACAATGATGTTCTTAAATAGCCTGCCAGTAGGGTTCATTCAGGCAAAGTGTAGTTTTAAGATGAATTTTGGTAACCTATAAAATTGTTGTCAGCAACACCAAATAACTGGTCTCTGTAATAACTGGGAGGTTTCTTTCAATAATACACTCCAAAAAGTAGATTTTTAACTTGCTTCTTTTACTTACTACTAATAAGTTTAATTTATCTTTTCAGTCCTTGCTATTTGAAGGTAGGTATTAATTCTGTGCAATAAATTGCATGCAGTATTTAGAACTACAGTGGTCTGAACAGTACATCATTCATGATATAGTTTCACTGAAGTCAATGTAAATTATTTTTTTTTTCAAGATTTAATTGGCCAGTATTGCCCTGGATAGTGCAGATTCCTATAAAGTTTAATGGGGTGGCATCAGTTATAACTAGTACACTTATAATACTAAGTATTAAGTACTAAGTACTTTGTAGGTTAAGACAATATTTTACTTTTTAGTCCTACCCATTGGGTTGGAAATTTGAACCTGTGTTTGCAATGAGCTGAAAATTTTGCATGTGAGGAAGAGGGAACTGATCTGTAAAATAACCTCTGAGTAGGTCATAAACTAAAGCTGAGAGCACCTCAGCACTCGTGCCAGCATACCACCCACAGGAACCAGGATTGGTTAATGTAAGTGTATCCACTTAAGAATACTAGAAACTACTAAAGTGGGGGTACATTAGGAAAAATAGATAAAATTATGCAAGTCACGGCTTAAGACAGCTGATCTGTCATGCAAAGGCACGTTTATATTGCTTTTATATTTCTGACAGAGGTGATGTGGTCATTAATCAATAACTGTCTTGCTAGATTTAAAGGTAAAGGGTGGCTCTAACAACATTAAGTGAGAGGCTGTGGTAGAAGTCTCCTTCAATAAATAACAAGATTTTGCACTTACACTGCAAAATGCGTTTCATCTAAGCAGGATAAAGATTTATAGAGGTGGCTATGTTATGGTGCATTCATTTTAATACAGGATGAGCTGAGGTATATGGAGTTTGAAATTTAATTAAGGTCATGCAGAAAGTCAGGATCAGAAGTAAGTTTTAGGGTTTGAAATATTTTCTTAAAGTCATACTTCAAGCCAAATAAACACAGCTATTCTTTGAGAATTGAAAAGAGCTATATGACTAGTTATTCTACCATGTCTTGCTGCTGTTGCGTAATTGTTGACCAGTGGAAGTGCCTGTGGAGTAATACTTCATACCAGGGCTGAGAACTTCCTCCCCTGAAATAGGTTGGAATACTTTCCCTTTGATGTCAGTATGTCCAGGATTTCACCCAAATGCCAGTATGGCTAGGATAACCTATCTGCTCTCTGATCTTTGGAAGCTGCTACTAAATTTTTAATTAAGCGAAAGCTGAAGATTAGAAAGAAGTTAGGAAGTTTATCCCTTGAAAACAAGATTGTTTCTGAAACCCTGATGTTCAGTTGTTTTTCAGGGTACTGGGGAGGCACTCTCTGCAGAATGCATTCAGGTGAACAGAGATTTTGAATGCTGTTCTAATGGACTTTTTTCCTCAGTTATGATATTTGGAAAATACAAATTAACAGCATGCACAATAAATTATTCCCATCGACAAAAGCGTGTTATGCTTGTATCTAAGAATGGCTTTGCAAATTATCAGTTATTTTAAACTTGACCGTCCTAAGAAATGGATGTGTATTGCAAGATCATTTAAATTTGGGGCAAGAGATTTTAAAGGTACCAGCTTCATTTTGGTTTTAAGCTTTTTTTGATTCTAATTTTTTTCTCAAAAATCATATTTTACTTTAGGAATCTTAGCAGCTGAAAACATGGTACAGTAAAAGTTAAATTTTTCTAATGTAAAAAGCCTGTGCACATGAGAAAATAATGAAATATGGAATGTTTGGCATGATCTTCATCCTAAAAGATCACATTGCACCACAAAGTGCATATTCTTTTAAGTCATATTCTTATCAGCTGTGGAAAATGAGATATAATTTAAAATGCTTCCAGAAGGTGAATTCCAGAAGGTTTTCTGACCTCATGGATAAAGACATTTGTATTAGCAGGGCTAGTGATTCTATTCAGCTGGCTATTTCCAGAGCAAGTATGAGGCAGAGGATAAAGTCTGAGAAACACAAGTTTCAACAGGTTTTCTATGCTTGGTATTAGCCACCTCTGGCTCTTAGTGTTGGTCACATGGTCTGGCACTGATCTTTTCTTATGGGAGCCTCAGGTCCTGCAGTTCTAGGCAACTTAGGGAGCTGAATGATGTTGCAGGAGATTTCAGAAATATCTCTTTTTTTTCATGTATTTCAGTATGTATATGGTTTGTCTTTTTAAAATCGAACCTCACATTTTTCTTGTGCTCAATTTGAAAGTTCGAAAATTATGTGACTTGCCTAGATGGGAACTAAAGTTTCTGAGTAGCATTAGTACTGTCTTCCTCCCTTCCACCCTCTTCTATAACAGTTTTTGGAGGCTAAGTATGCTAACTCTGGGGTTTTTTTTCAGAATCATGGAGCATGGGCGTGAGAGAATATTTGGTCTTCTTTGTTAGGGAAACTTTGTGAAAATACAAACATTTGCAAATTATAACATTAAATACTCATATGTCTCTGCTGTCCGGCATCCCTGCACTTCTGTTCAGGGCTAGAAAGGGTAATGGATGCAGAGGCAGTTAAAGGATTTTTAAAACAGGTATTCACTGAAGTCTGAGTCTTTATTATGTATCTGGCTTGTCTAATTCTGATGTGAAGAAGCTGAATGCAGTTCAAGTTATATTACTCCTCGCCATTACGCTTCCATTCAGTTTTCTCTTCCTGGCTCCTGTTGTCCTTAGATTAGCTCTGATTCAGGAAAACCTGTGCATCTTTCTTCTGTTTATATGCCCATCCAAGATGATTTTTTCCAAGAAGACTCTTCAGTATATGCTTATATCAAGTCCGTAATAGTCTCTGTGAGAGCTGAGAGAATTTTATTCCACTTCATGAGAAGCTTGGTCCTATATATTTTTGGCTAGTAGGAGCTTTGCCTTTGATTATTAATGTGATTGAAATAGGATCAATGGTCAACCCTTTTTTTTCCATACCCAGTTTTATCTGTCTTGAGCCATTGCTTCCCCTTCTCTTTCACCAGTTTTCCATATGCCTTCACAGACTATAAAGCTACTTCCTTGGTTTGGCTTTACATTAGTTGCATAATTCCACTGTTGAGTGTTCACTCCGTGTTATCCATGTGCTTGTGGAAATATCTTTAAACATACATGTTAAAATTATTTCCTAACTCTAATAAAGCACCAGGATAGAAGGGGCCTTTGTATGAACTTAGACTAGTTGCAAAGAGCATGCTGCAAGGAGAAGTTTAAAAGCCCTATAGGAATCTGTAGACGAGAGAGCATATTAATTAAATGTATGTTTTGGAATAGTGCTTTCCTTGGGGAGTGGGACCAAGGACCAACTTCATCAAGTTACGCGAGGGATTAACTTGGCCTGCCGTCTTTGATGTTCAAGAACTGGGGACAAACTCATTTCTTTGGTATCTGCTTTGAAGAAGAAAATGTATAATGGTGAGGCAGCGAGTTTACATATTGCCAGAGAGTGTGTGGATGTAGTTCTGAAACAGTCTGTCTGCTGACACAGTATTAGATTTCTGGTCCTGTTCTGTGCATGAAAGCAGTGAATATTTATAACTACTTTTTATTTTTTTCTTTCATATACATGTCTCTAAGTGCTACAGAATGGGCAATATTTCAAAATGCACAGTATTAAGACAGAAGTACTATTTTTAACAAGTAAATTAACAGAGATCTAAAATTAAAGACAGCAGCACTGGCCAGATTTCTGAGAAATGAAGCTTTTGGAACAGACAAGGGGAAAATTCTCTGAAACTGGAAAACTTCTGTATTCCTGAGGCAAAAGCCTTGCTGATAAAGGGTTAACCAAACTGACCCCTTGGTGACAGTGAAAATTCTTGTAAAATTTGGTTGTTGATCTGTAACCTTACTCCCTTTACAGACAACAGCTCTCCACATAAACTTATACATTCCTTGTGAAATCTTTAGCAATAGACATTGTAAAACAATTACATAATGCTGCAGTGTTTTCTTTCAGGAAAAAAATAAAGGATGATGTTTGTAAATAATTTAGCTCTTAGAATTTTTCTGGTACTTAAGACTATGACAGACATGGTGTGTGTACAGTGACTGCTTAAGTAGGTCTGTGTATTAGGATCAAATTGGAGATGTAGAAGGCAAGATTTTTTCAAAAGTAAAGTGAAAAGTCCTTCTCTTTGTGCCATGTCTCCATTCAATCTTAAATATTTTGTCCAAAACCAGTCTCCCCTGTAGACCTGATAAATAAAAAGTCAGTTTAACAGAGATGTAATATTTTCAGTCATTGTGTGAGCTGGAAGTTTTGCAGAAAATGTCTTTTTACTAAATTCTCGTGTGCACCTACAGTCAACCTGGGAAGGAGATTTTATAGGAAGATTTGTATTCTCTGTGTGGATTGTGTTTCTCTTCTTGCTATTAAAAAGTCAAAATGAGGAAAGTAGTTAAGTAGAAACAGGCTTGCTAAGGTTTCTTGTTTGTTGGCTTCGTTGGTTTTTTCTTTTCACTGAAATGCTGCTTTACTGCACAATTAAGGTTGCAACATGGGAAGGAAGTTAATATAATGCTCTTTTCTGTGATTACTTTGCCTTCTTTTTTCCTTTTTTTAATGTGGGTTTTGTTTGCGGGCTCATCAATAGGAACGAATGTACAGTTGTGTATTATTTGATAGCTATGTTAAAAATCACTAATAAATAGGTTCAGAGTGTGAATCCTCACCCTGACTAATTCTGGGGTTTGAGCTGGTAAAAGACACAGCCACTTCCTAAGCTGTGGAAGCCTACCAGCTGTCTTACACTTTGATAGGCATTGTTTATTGTCTTTAGACCATAGAAACCCATAAGTTTAAATTTTGTTTTATTTAGATACAACCATGCTTAGGATAACATTTATTACTTTCAAAAATTTTAGCTGGCAAGTTGTTTATCTGCATTTGCCAGTAGACATATAGTAACTGTGGTCATCAAAAATGAGATTTTCAGGTTGGTCCTTGTGTCATCTTGTTGATCATGCTTCATTTGCTGCTTTACCTCGTGCCAGCTATGTGGAAAAATCTAATTTGAGCTGCACGTATATCAAGTTTATACATATAATTCTGTCTTAGCCAAAATAAATTTTATTTTATGGTTTACGTCAGAGTGTAATAACAAAAAAGATTAGAAAAATTAATTGAAGAAGTACATCACATACATGACTCTTCCAGTTCCACTTTACTTAGCACTGATTATTTTAATCACTGACATCTTTTTTTAGTCTCCTATCGAAGCATCAAAAGTGCCTGATAAAATCATGTTTTTTAATGAGAAGAGTATCAACTGTGAAAGTCATGTTTTGCCATCTAGAGTATCTGCATAAGATAATGGAGCAGTGGTTTCATTCTCCTGATCTCTGTTTATGAGAAAGGACCCTGGTAGACAGTTTGATGAGATTAGAAACTACTTAAGTTCCTTGGTTATGTTAACCATAGAGATCTACTTTCCTTTTAAAGTATGAGATTGCATTAATTTTCTTTGGTCTTTCTACTTAAAAAATGGTGAAAGAAAGTGTCAGGGCTATTTAAATGGATTTAAATAGCCCTACTTGATGGTAACAATCACTTTACTTTGAGATGATTACAACAGAAGAGTGGAATCTTTGATGAGTTTATTATTATATATTGGTAAAGAAAGAACTTAAAGGAATGGGTATTTTCCAGGCTACTATAGATATGCTGTTACCTTTTCACACTTAAAAAATTATATTTCTGCACATTGAGAAACAATTTTATTTTTTCAGTCATGAAGCTTTGAATTTGCATAACACAGTAGAATCCTGATTAGAATTTAGCCCAATGACTTTTGGGGTGCAAGTTGTTGCAGCAATTCAGACTTCAACTGCAGAAGGTATCTTAGGAAAACCTATGGATTTTAAGTATTGTATTTATTGTTAATTAAAATTGTTTAACATCAGTGAATTAATTAGTTACTCAGTGTAGCAATCTATGAAATAATAAATAATGTAGTTATGGAATTTTCATTTGTGAGAAGGTATCGTGAGTGGTCTGTGATCTTGTATGCATAGATTTTTTTTGTTATGGCCAGATAAATCATAATTGATGGCTCTGTGCTTAACTTGTATTGGAGGTTATATTTGCATGATGTAGAGCAATCCTTTAGAAGACTTAGGTATAGGCTAGGGAAAAATCTCTGAAATTACTATGGGGTTTTAGAAATTGATTCTGAGTCATAACGATCTTATTTTCTGACAGTGCACTAAGAGTAGTTGCTAAAGAATTCACGTGATTTACTTCATTGTCTATTTAACCATATATTCCAAAAGGAAGGAAAATCAGACACAGAGGTGGTACAGATTCCTTCATGTCATATATTTGAGAAACTAAATCAAAGCATGTATAATTATTTTCATTTTTGGCCTCTGATATTGTCAACCTGTTTGCTCGTGTCCAAGCCTCTGATGCAAAGTTCTGTAAAATTATTAACAGTTAAAACCTAAAGTTTCCAAAGATCTAATAGCTCTGTGTGTTTTAAACATGTCTGAAGACATCAATAGAAGTCAGTGTCAAAGTTGAATTTTCCCATAGAAATCTGAGAGGAAAGTAATTAAATGTGATAGAAATGTCAGAAAAGCCTTTCAAATTCTGTGCTTATCTTTTTTATAGTGTTGATTTCTAACCCACTGATACATTGATTAAAGACATCAGAATCCTTATACCAGAAGTAATGAATATGATTGCATATGAAATGAAGATTTTGAATTATTATAATTATTCTCCAATTCCTGTTCTGTTTAATCATCATGGGCTTAATGTGATTGTGAAGTGTAAGAGATGTATGGAGTTGCTTATATTTTTTGTATGAAGCTAGTGGGGCTTTCGAATGTCTGAAGACTTAATTTCTGTAATAATAACAGCCAAACCAAGACTTTGAAGCAGTTGATTTAATGGTTTTAACTCTTAGATGCTGCACAGGAAACAAATGCCTGACAGTGATATTTTTTTATTTATTTTTTTTTAAATTCAGTGAATTTTCCCTGTAAAATTCTATGTGGAAATGGAAAAAAGACCTGTAGAACAGGTCTTTGCATGCATGTCTTCTTTGAACTGAGATGATGAATTTATTATGACTGATCTTGAGAAGTAGTTTTTTTTTATGTTAAAAATGTTTATGGACAAGAAAAATTACTTACTATAGGAGCTATGCTCGGGGGAAAAAGACCTGCTGTCAGAGTGAGGAGTACAAATTTCTTCTCCTGGCTTGTTTGCTTTGTAACCTCTGGACAGATGAACAGAAAATGCCAAAAGGTAGCAGGTTAGCTAGAAGAACAGGTGAGCAGAAAGTTGTTTCTGGCTTTGTAATCCTTAATTATTGCTACAAGCAATGTAGCATCCAACAGCTCCTCTCCTCCAAATCAATATTTTCTTTCATGATTCATGAAGAATATTGCAGTAATAAAGGGATAGGACAAATTTCTCAGTTACTGATTTTAAGAAGCAGGGAATCATATTGTTCAAAAGAGCTCTTTCACATCTGCACTGAGGATTCAGTTTTTGCTGTAGGTAAATGGTGTTTTGTGCTGCCTAACCAGCTCACTTGTTGAGACACTTTGGACTGATTAGACTTTGCTTGTGAATGAGATCCAGCTCATGAATTGTTTTCAAAGTAGAAACGATCCATTACTGCCTGTAAGCAGTCTAATCTTATTTAACCTCATTCATAATTGTGTGAATAATTTGCATCAGCACCAAATAAGATTGTTATGGATAATTTGTAATGTCTTCCCAAAACATACCTTCAAACTTATTATCAGTAGAACACTACAAAATATATGTAGTTACGTATACTTTGAAGCTGTGCGAGTTAATGGAAGTGCTCCTTGTTGATGTTTGGGGCTCAGGATTCAGACCTTTTCTTGTTTTCCACTGCTTTTTCAGTTTCTGTCTCTGGAAGAAGCCTTTCTCTGTCACTACAGAAAGAGGATGACAGTTACTTTGGTGGCATACCACTCCTTACTGGAGGTCATTTTACTGAGGAGTAACAGCATAAAAGCAGAAAAGAAAGCAAAATATTAGGATCCATCTTTGTGAAAGAGGGACATTGTATTTTAGATATTTACAGTTGAGATTTAAGCCTAATACTGGCTTTAAAAGAAAGTGGAGTCTTCTACAGACTCCTTGTTTTTCTTGTGACCATTCATTTGTTTGATTTTTTTTTTTATTGGTTTATAATATTTTGGTCCTTAGAATTTTTATACAAACATCACTGCAAAGTCTAACATATTCAAATAAAACCTAATAAATCTGACAGAAAAATATTGTATAACAGTTCCATTTAGATGGTGAGGACTCTGCCATTAAAGACTCCTATGGCTTTTTTATGACTTTATTTTTTAATGTTTGGTTCCTAGCTTCTATAAATTATGCATGTTGGCTTTTCATTAACATAGAAGGCAAACATAATTCATTGCAAAGAATTCTTTGGTCACACATGATTGAGAAGTTCAGAAAGATCAAAACCTTAGCTTTGTGGTAGGAACAAAACTGTATTTCATGTGAAGGCTCCAGCTCCCTGATTTTTAATATTGATTTCTCCCGCTCTCCCCCCAGTTCCACAAAAATTCAGGAATGCTGATACATTACACAAAGACATTTTGTAACTGCTGGAACTCTACAAGGAGCCCACAGAGCAATGTTAACCTCTTCCTAACAAATGAAGTTACTGTTGCGTTGCTTTTGGTATATAATGGGACTCATGTACTGCAATAATTATTTTGGCCTACAAAAAGATTTAAGACAATTTTTTGTTCAAAGGACTTATCTTGGTTGAGAGACAAAACTGAAGATACTGATAAACAGAAAAGATCAAGATGACAGCAAATAAGGCAAGTTTTGCTGCAGGCTTGGTAGGATTTTGTGGAGTTTTGGTCTGAAAAAGGTTTTATATTCATAAGACTTCCAGTCAAAAATGTGACATGAGAAAACAATGACTGAGATGTATGAAGGCAGGGATGATGGTTCTTGCTTTCTAAAAGACAACAGTGGGGAAGGGTTAAATTTCATAGTGTTAGAGCAAAGAGTTTTCTCTACTGTCAATATGGGAAATGGAGTGCAGCATGAGCCTGGTAGATGGGTGGTCCAAAGGGAGAAAGAACCTAAGTTGGGGCTTATGAGAATTATTTAAGTACTTAGCTTAACAAAGTAATTACAGCTGATGCAGGAATTAGTCCACAAATATTATAAGTTAGAGGAGATGATAACTAAAATATGAAAAGTTGATGTGGATTTTAATACCTATATCTGACAGTTTGTTTCTAAAGAACACAAGTGCTAAAAAAAATTCTAGTTCTGTTCATGCAGAAGATGTATTATTTCTAAAATATACATGATCTCTGAAAAAAATAGTATTATTGTTAGCTAAATCAACACTCCAAAACCAGTATATAGTGAAAAATCTTGATGTAAATAAGAAAGCATAAATAAAATATATACTCAGAAAATAATACTATTTATCTTAGGGGTTCATAACAGTATCAGGAGGAAGACCATGAGGTTTATATCCTTTTTGTAGTCCCTTATATGAATATTTTTGGTTAATGGCTACCTTTAGATTAGCTCAAGTAACCGGGGGAAAAAATACATTAAAAAACCCAAACAAGCAAAACCACTAACAAAAAACACAAAAAACTTGTAAATATGCACATGGGCAATATTGTGTTCTGTTTTGGTCCCCTCCAGTATAAGATGCTGATAAAATTGTGTGAGTTCAGCAGAGGACTGTGAAGTTGAGAGCTGGAGCACTTCTGTGAGGAGAAGCTGAGGGAGTGGAACTTGTTTAGCCTGGAGAAGAGGATGCTTAATATGGACCTGAGAGCAGCTTGCCAGTATTCAGGAGGAGGTTTTGAGAAGAAAGAGCCTGGCTTTTCACAGAGCTGCAAGGCAGGAGGAGACGACACAATGCTTGTAAATTGAAATAGGAGAGGTTCCCAAATGATACAAAAGGAAAAAAGCCCAGCAACTTCTCATGGTGAAGATGGTAAAACTGGTACACGCTTCTAAGTGAGACTGTGGCATTTTCTTCCTTGGAGGTTTCAGGCCTAGATAGGTTAGATTAAACCCTGAGCAACCCAATCTGAATTCAGTGTTGACTGAAAAAACTTGCAGTGTGATCTCGTGAATCTGTCCTACAAAACTCTTCCCTGAATAACATCATGTCACCTGTCAACAGGATTCAGTGCACTGAGGTGGTGTTCAAATACCTGAAACTGAAATAAATCATGGCAGTCATTCTTTCTAGTAATTTGTAAAAGACAAGTATTAAGTACTTTGTAATTTGCCCCTAAGATTACCTCAGTGAACTGCAATCTCGTGTAAAGGTGAGTATGGGATTTTTAGTTTTATAATAGATTATCTCGTAAAAAGGCAGTCAGTGTAAGTACAATATAAAAGATAACCTTTCACAATAAACAGACCAGATTCTGTCTTATCCCCTAGAATCATGTGAGGGCTTTTATGAATCTGTAGATTATGGATAACTTCAACAAAATCTCTGTTAGTCTACATACTTGATTTCGAATTAGGAGACCAAAACTGAAAATAATTATTTTAGAGTTAAATTAATATTGTTTGAAACAGAATTTTAATAAATATGTGGCTGATAGAATAAAAAAGTATTCAATTAAAAGTATGGGAAATCCTGCACTATTGTGATACATAGATTAATAAACCCACAGGGATATTGGAGCAAGCAGTGTGCTGAGGCACATGTAGTTAATGTTATGCACCTAATTTTTGAAAAGTTGTGGCTGAGAGTGAGTAGACCTAGCAGTGCATTTCCTCCATGTTAGTTATGGAGGCAAATGTAGCCACTGGTTCTCTGTAAATCTAAACCCCAGAGCTCTTTGCTTGAGACTTCTCAAATGTACAGCTAACTGAGAGGTGAAAAGCAGAAGAGACACAGGTAACCCACACAGATGTCTCATCAGCTTATTCCCAAACTGCTTTTATGTGGGTCTTGATTACTACAAGGAGCCTTGTGTCAGTTTTCTACATTTCAGCACACGACTTGTCTAAAGGGGATTACAAATGTTGCCAGATACTGGATGTGATCCCACACCTTGAAAAGTAGTCAAGCCATAGTACTGTGAAAGCTGGCTAATGATAGTCCTACTAAGTATCAGATATATAAAGTACTAATGTTTTCTGAAATACCAAGGTTGGGAAAGGAAAGTTATTGGGTCAGGAGTGAAGTGCAATGCATGTGATACATTTTGCAATTGCTGGCTATGCATATTGACCTTTTCCAGTTTTCTGCTGAATAGCTGATGCCCTGTGAACTGGATAAAATGTTGATAGTTAAAAGAAAGTGGCCCTAATAAATCCCTCAAATTCCATAAAAGATGATAAATGAATGGCTCAGAGTGATATATTCAGCATGTGTTTCATTTAAGTCTCTGCAGTATTAGGAAATAGTTTTTGGTGTGGCTGTGCTCCCATCCCAAAACAAGTAAATCAAAATCTTTCTTCAGAATAACGGTTGAACTGCATTGTTGTGGTTTTGCTTTGGGTTAATTTGTTTTACCCCCCCCCCCCCCCAATTACCATTAGTAGAGAGAAGGTTTATGCAGACAAAAGAGACTGGATTTAGGAAAATAACATGAACATTTATTAC
>JAYRBT010000082.1:45913636-45946294 GCA_036023395.1 Myiotriccus ornatus
GTTTTGTCCGGAAATCTACTTGGACAAAACCATTCACAGCCCCAGGGACGGGCTGGTGGGCAAAACCACGACATGCATTCACAATCAATTTAAATTGGCGTTGCTACTGCTTTCATATTGATCTAAAACGTCTGACTCTGATAAAACATTTGGTTGTGTTATATTACAAGACTTTTCATACCTCATTACCTGCAGTTTCTAACCAGAAATTAATTTCTCAGAGGCTGATTGTAACTTTAAAGGTAGCTTCAAAGAAGCTTGAGTTAGGCGGCAGGCAGTCAGGGAAATATTTCGCTTGGTAGAAGAGGACCTAAAATACAGCTAGTTTGGGAGAGCAGCGTTCTGTCTGTGATGCTGCTTTGCATCCAGAACCTTCAGAAAGAAGAACCTAAAGAAACTGGTTTATGAGTCCTCTCATGAAAGTTAAGGAACTGCTCCAGTACAAACATTGTTGGTGTTACCATATTCACTGGTTATTATTGATAGCTTTTTAAGTTTCACAATATAATTATTATGTAAAACCCTGTAGAATGTCAGGCTTTCCCCAGCAGTTTATAGGATTTTTGTCTGCAAATCTACTTCTTAGCTGCAGTATCATACATACATATATATGTATATGCGCACACACATATATATTTTAATATATTTTGATTTAACCTTCTTGTGGTGAGAAGCATGACTGAAATTGATAAATGTAAAATAGTAACTTGGAACAATGTTTTATGTGTTCCTAGAATGCTTTTAACTGCAAGCATGCAGGCAGAATACTGTGGCTGCAGTTTTTTTGTGTATCTATACTAAAAATGTTAACTTGAACTGAACCATTTAACATGCCTAATCCATAGCAGCTGTAACGGTCAGTGAAACTATTTCTGTAAACCACTTCTATTGGCATTCTGAGCTTCTTTTAGTATTGATTTAATTTTAGTCAACCATTCGAACTTTAACCAGAATAAGCTGGTGCCAGATTAAGCATTAATGACATATGTATTCTGTACTCCTCGGAACCTCACACAATTGCAGATTTCACTTGCCTGTATGACCACTTTGTAACTAATTAGACTGGACATGCCACTAAAGAGAAACCACAAACACAGCAGTCTGCCCTGATAGATATTAATACAGTCCAGTCCGTTAACAAAGTGAACAATTGCCCAAATAATGATTTCCTGCTGTGGACTTCTTATGCTTTCTTTGTTAAATCCTATTTTCCTTCCTACTTTCCTGTTGACTACAGCAGAATTGAATTTTATTCAAGCCGACTTGCACTGGGTCAGCAAAACTCTTCACCTTTGTGGAAGAAAAGTTAACTCATTGAAGGCTGCCTGTATTTGAACATATCTTATTGGTGCACTGAGCTCCCACCCACAACCAAAGGGAAGGGGTTAATAGTGCTTTATGAAATGTAGGAGAAATGAGGAGCTGAGGTACATATTTGCTAATGTGTTTAAAGCAAAGCCAGAGTTCACTGAACCGTGATTTGGTTTGTTTTCACTTTCTAACTGTTCATTCTTTTCTTTTCTTTTCTTAGTATTTGCTCGTTGCTTTAGCAAAAAGTTGTGCTAAATTTATTGAATAAAACATTAACAGCGACTGCTAGCATAAGCATCGCTACAAAAAATGAAGGTATAGTGGAAATTAATCCTGTGGAATATCATATCACTAAAGAGAATGGCAACGTCTTCTCAGCATATTCATTCAGCTGCTAGCGTGGGAATACTGGAAGTAAGGTAATTTGCAACATGATTTACAGAATTATATGTCTAAATAGGTTTATCTAATGATATGCAGAAAAGAACTTCCTGATGGGTAGAAGGGATCTTTACTAACATTCTTCTGTTTGTATGCAATGTAATTGCATGCAAGTTTCTGGTAGTTCTATAATTAACACTACTTTACAGTTGGAAAAACAAACAGTCCAATAGCCTTTAGGAAACTTGAGCAGTTGCAAGAAATGTTTTGTATGGAATAACTTTCTTGCAAGTACAGGAAAAGGAAAGGTCAAAGGGGTACATTTTTTTGATCAAGAAGGCTCAATCAGATCCTGATAACTTTCGATGACCTTCCTCTTTCGTAATGAAATTAATTCGTAATTTTTTTCTAATAAACTGACAAGTGTCACACAACTTGTTTAGCTTAATACTCTGAAAATAGGCCCACAGGGATGAAAATGGTGCTTACTGTCAAAATTAATCATCAGAAGATAAATAATAAAATAGCATTTTTTTACCTTTGTATCTTCTGTTTTACACACTATAAAATATGTTATGTGGATATAATATAATCAGTTAGGAGTCATTAATAGCACTTTAAACCCTTGATTACTACAAAGGTTTTTAATTAGAAAATCAGTATTTTACCAGAGTGGGAAACTGTCACTGTGTCAGATAGAAAATACTACATTAAAAGCAGTAAACAAGTTTTAGAAGTTGTGTTTTCTTTGAAAGAGTTTCATATTGTGGCTTTCTGTGATCTTCAAAACCACCCAAGGCATTGGAATCACGTACATGTTTTCCCCATTTTTGCCGTCTTTTTTAGTATTTTCATGTACTCAGGTGGTATTGCTTGAATGCTGAGCCTTCTGATAGGAAAAAGATTTGAGAGATGCAACAAAGGAAAGGTCATTGATTATGTAGGAGAAAAAAAAGTCTAAAGATAAGTCTCCCAAAATTGCTTTCAGTAGAGTGGTATTTGCATAAGTCATTGAACTGGCAATGTCATGTTTCCTGTATCCTTTAGAGCCCTTTGAAGGGTGGAAGGGCATGCAGACATTTGTTTTTGAATTCTGGGATAAAATGTACTTCCAGTTGCACAAGCTGATCACCCCAGAATGAAGTAAATGTTGTATTTGGTCCACCTCTGAAATTTAGAAAAGGAGGGGGTGGGGGTGAGGGAATGGAGGAGACAGGCTTCTGGAAGTTTAATTGTCAATATTTAAGTACATCTGCCACGTACAGGTGGCCGCTCCAATATATCTGATGCTTTGTGCAGATATCCAAAGTGGATCATATCCCATTGGTGTTAGTCTCTTTGGAAAAGTCTTTGAATCAGTTTCTGCCTTCTTTAAGCTGTAGTTGATGTGCTTGTTTCTCTGCCTTATTTCTTGTCCCAGGAATGGTGCTAGCTCCTTGACACACAATGTCTGTAACAGAATTTGACAGTGTTTTGCAGGAGACAGCTGTGTGAATTTGCATCGTGAGGGGGGAGAGTAGTTGCACTTATCTGCAAGAGGCTTCTCAATGATCATTCTGCAGACCTGAACATGAGCATTTTGTACATTCGTTGTTCAGCAAAACACCACTGTGATGCAAGTAATAATTAATTAGTTGTATATACACATAGAGAAGCTCAAGCAGACACGTTGCATGAATTGGATAAATATCAGGAGGAACTAAGGATCAAAATATAGAATTTCCTTAACTTGAATCTCACACTTAACTTGTTAGACCAGGGTATTTTTATTATCTGTGTTATACTAAATTGTGGTTAAGTTCACTAGTTATAGGGATGTGTTGGAGAAAATTCAGGTTTGACCTAAATCACTGCCCTGACTGTGAAAAGCTGAGTTTTTCCAAACACTGCAGATGACTGATGGTTCTGATCTCTCTGCACTTTAAGTTCAAAGGAAGAGAGGGATCCTCAATGATTAGTAATATTTATAATAAAATAATTTCATACTGCCTTATGTGATTTCCCTGGCCTTGTGGTGAAAAAAAAAATGGGGCCAAAAACCGATTTTAAAAATCTTTGCAGTTAGCTCTAACATTTTAGATTTCAGTCTGCAGTCTTTGTGAATCTTCAAGGCCTGACTTTGCTTTTGTTGAAACTTTGCTCTATTATGGGAATTATTCTTCTGTATTGAGAAACTTGGCTTCTATATTGGTATATATAACACTTATTTTTTTCTTAAGTGTCAAGACAAGGCAGTTGATGACCTAAGCATCTGCCTTTTTTTCTGAGGTAAATAGGCAGTGATAATATTTTATGTATATATATTGCACACGCCATTCAAATTTTGCTTTGGATCGTCACTAAAACTTTGGTAGAGTTGAAAAGATGCAATCTGGTGTTCCATCACCAGCTGCTGTGTTCCAACCACATGGTACACTGCTTTCCAAAGGTTCTAGAAAAGTGAAATCAGTGTCAAGCTACCAGTATCTGACCAAAACATCTTGAGGCATGACATTGGACATGGTTTGCTTATTAGGGAACTCTGAAGGAATTTGTTTAGAGAGGTGGCTATTTAGGACTGAATATCGAGGTCAGACTTCATGTAATCTGTACAGTGGGGAAAAAAAATCAATTGCTTCTAAAGGAGAAATTCTGTTAGTGCATTTTTTGTTGTGCAAATAGTTAAAAGGAATGTTGGGCTTAAGGCTTTTTCATTGTCTTTCTGTTTTCTGATGTTTGATTCAAGCCAGAATTTGTGCATCTGTCTCAGAGCTGTGAATAGTCAACCTGTTTGATTAAAATGTAGCACCCACATCCCTGAACTGGCTAATGAGGTAAACATTCGCTGCCACCAACTTAGAATAAACTGTTTCTATAAAGAATCATCATTGATTTAATATGGATTGTCATATTGTTAACAAAAGAAGTTGCAGTCCAAAGTTTTGCTGTGCAAATGGGTTTAGGAAAGAGAAATTAGAAGTTCACTAAAAGGTCTGGTGTGCTGTCCAAGAAGGCACTGAGGCAGGCATGTAAACATGCTTGTGTTTCCTACTGTGAGTTACAGAACTGGCATAAGTCATCTCCAGTAATCCTGCTAATACATCCTGCCATGGGCTGAACCACCTGACTATCCCACTCCAGTTCTTTTTGAGGAGACATTTAGATTCTGAATCACATAATTTTTACTTCTTTGAATTCACAGACTCCTGTCCTCAGTACCTGGTAAGCCATAAAATATTTTTTCTGGCAGAAAATGCTGACTCGGTCCTGTTTTGTTTTCTGTGTGGTTTTATATAATGAGCCTTGTGAGATGGTGCATAGGATTTTGCATGCTTGTCTAGCCTGGCAGTGACACTATGAATGGCTCTGTTTGTCTTGTTACACTTGTTGGTTATCCATGTAAAGCTATATTTGTGTTATATTTCTAAAGAAATAGCTTTTATCACAAAGCAACAAGACCTTATTAAATCTCAGCTCCAGATAGAACTCAAGTTCCTCACATCTCCCTGAATTATACTGAAGCAGTTTTGTTCTCTTGGCAATATTCAAAGCTTAGAAACAGCCTTGTAAAGACTTGGCAGTCCTTAGTCAGGCTGTGGGTGATGCAAGTTAGTTGAAAGACACATCTGACCTGTATCCAGAATGAATAGGAGCAAAGCAAGTAATTTTTCCTGTTTAGATTCTGGAAAAGTTATAAAAACACACAATTTTTTTTTTCCTTTTAAATATCATCAAATTTATGATGTTCCCATTTCTAAAAGTCTGGTTTGTATCTGTACTGTTTTTTTGATGGAAGAGGATAAGTGAAGGGTAAAATATCTTTAAATATGGCACAAATGTTTGAAGTGGGAAATTGGGACTTGCTCCTTAACTTAATTCTGCCGACAAGGAGGCAAGAAGATGACCTGCATCTCAAATTTCATTATCCACAATGGAAATATGGTTATCTTTTTTTCCTTTAATTGTTAAAAGGATGTTGGGGAGGGTTATGTGTGATTCTGTAACTCTTCTGTTTCCTTTTCTGTTGGAGAACCGTTATTGTTCCCTGCTGCCCTTACAAATAAAACAAGTTCAGTGGTCAGCAAACGTGCAACCTGATGGATGAGGAATGAAAAATAGTCCTTCACCTTCATTTTATCATTGGCCTTTTGTATGTGTGTCACAGCAAAACAGACAAACCAAAATCTTATAAAAGTCACTCTGCTACTGGGTGTCAATATTTGGGGATGATAAACATTTTGGTCTGACTTTAACTTGTTTTTGGAAGCTTTGGGAGTACTTAGGGCGAAGCGTATTTTATAGCCGACTAGGGCATGAAGATTCAAAGATTTTTCCCAAAAATCTTGCTGCTGACCTTGCTCTTCCTATTTTTGGTAAGAGAAGATAATTATCGGTTTCGCATTGAGATCTGGTTAAAAACCTCTGAACAAGGTCTAAATAGCATTTATACTCGTGTAAAAATCAGTTCTTTTCTTGAAGTGCAATATAGGACAAAATTGAACAACCGCAATCAGAAAAGGAATTTAGCAAACAGTGAGGCAGTACAGATTATGCATTTCTTGAGGGGTTTCAGTGACATTTATATGCAACTTTCCTGGCAAGCAATGAGCTGGTTACCTCTCACTTGTCTGGACATGTTTCTTCAGGTTGTCTGACAAGAAGTTACTTCCTTGCCTGATGTTTCCCTAATCCATTCCAAGAAAATCTTTGCAGAATGATTGCACTGGAAATAATTCCAAGATTTCAGCAATTATAACTGACCACAGAGGACAGGCTTATTTTTGTCCCTATTTTAATGTGGAGCTAGAATTGTGAAGCCAGTTTGTCGGCAACAAACAACATCAAAAGTAGATTGTACCTTTTTTTTTTTGTTCTTTCTTGCTAGGGTATTTTAGCTGGAATTTCCACGTTTCTATTCACCTACTGAAAAAAAAAAAAGAAAAAAAAGGAAAAAGAAAAGCCACACTAACCTGCCTGTGACATTTCGAGATGAAAGCATTTGGTGCCAGCAACAACCAGGCCTGATCACTGCAGTGAACCAGTTTATTAAACTCATGTTTGATTCCAGCTGGCAGAGTGAACAGTGACTCAACTTCTCCCCGTGGCAGGCACATCAGCGCACACTCGCTGCCTGCCACCTTCGCTGGCTCGGGTGGTCAAATAAAACTTCTTCTCCTGGACCAGGTCTGAGACCTGTAGCACATTTTAATGGCCTGACAGAAGGCACGAGCAACTTGGTGTGTCTGGCACTATTACTTAGACATCGGGGGCTGTGTTCGTACTTCACAGAAGCACCATGGTAGTGTAACGTAACGTGAGATGAGCTGCCAGGCTTAATTCAACCAATTCAGAAATGTGATGCTGGTTTGAAGACATCTGTTCTCTCTTTTTCTTGGCCTGTTAGCCGTTAGGGTTTATCTTCTGTTATGCCTTTCCCAATACTTTATGGGCATATTCCAACTCGGTTTATCTCTTTGCCTTTGGTCAGCATGACCAGGTGTAACCCTCCTCTTCCGTAAGCCGTTGGTGATGATCGTGTCCGTTTGTGTCTGTTTGATGCTACTGTGACCCTGTGGGTCTGCTGCTTGATATTTGTATTTGGCCCTTGAAGTTTAGTTTGAAAAAAGTGATGGAGAAACTGAATATAGCCCTAAAGAAAGATAGATATTATCATGTTCCTTGATCATACAAAAAGCAGCTTAACCCAAATGATCATATGGAGCTTTGTTACTTTCTGACCTGCCTTTGAACTTTTTATTCCATAACTACCACTCCACCATTTGTTTTTGCAGGCTAATCAGGCTTGTTGGATGTATATGCAGGAGTTTCCTGGAGTCCCAAAGTATGGTTTTGTCAAATTTTGAATACATCAGATAGGAAAACAGACAATGCATAATGGCATGTCACCATAGCTAATGCTTATGTTACCATACTCAGTCGGATGATGGTTAAATGTGCAGCTACTTGAACTGATCACTTATCTCTAGGGTCACATGGGAAAACCAGACCTTCCTGGAATTCTGTGGGTTTTAGTTATTAAGAAGGGCAAATATATTCTTGAGTAGGTGACACGAAATTTTTGAGTTCGTGGCATGTCACCTTGCTCCTGGTATAGAAGTGATTTTTAGCATACACCTAAAGTTTTCCATAGAGGTGGGGATATAGCTGAAAATAATTCAGCAAATCTGAGTTCTAATTTTTTTGAATCTGTCAATTATTATTGAAATTGAATATTATTATTATTATTGAAAAAGTGTACTGAAATTGAAATGTGTGTATTTGAGGTTATCATAGCTCTCGGTCTTTCTGGCAGTACAACCGAGAGTCTATGCTGATTTGAAAAGAAAAGCCAAAAAGTCAGTTTCAGGACTGCCTGTAGTTTGAAGGAAAGGTGAGTTAAGAGCTGTATACTTTAAATTGTTTTTCCCTATGCATGCCTTTATACAGCACATGAAATCTTACTTTACTCTTTAAAAACAGGATGAAGATAGTATTGTTTACAGAATTTTTCATAAAGACTTATAATGAAAGGAATAAGAATAATGACTATAAGCTTTTGAAATAATCCTGCTTTGCTGTGTATTTGCTTTTCTTCTGTAAGTACTCACTTATGTAACTGTGGGAATGGGTGTGAGTGTGGCCCACGTAATACATATCAGTTCTCATCACAAGGAAAAGTGAAAAGCAGGGGGTTTTTTTCTGTTTCTGCAGAAAACTGGTAAAGTCTACTTCTGTTGCACTATTGCTGTCAACATTGTTTCTTCTAAAATACAGGGCAGGACGCTGTGGTTATCAGGAAATTCCAGCGTTTTCACAGTTGGACATTCCCCATGGGGGTTACAAGGAAACTTCTTAAATTCTTCATGTCTAGACCAAGCTGTAGCAACTAGCTACTGCTGGGAAAAGTCTTCTAAATGCCATTGAGCTCCTCTATACTCCTTAAGTTTCTGTCTCATAGTTGAAACATAAGGATGGCTGTAACCTTCCCTCTACCAGCTCTACCCTCCCATCCAACTAGGGCCACTTATAGGTATGTTCAATGTAAGGTACAGAAGAAAAATTCAGAAAGCATACCTGCATCCTACCTTAATAGACACTTTTTTCCCACTAGACTGAATGCTCAGATATGAATGTGGATTGAGTCATACCCTTGAAACTGGAGTGTTTATGGGGAGGTCTGAGATCGATGTGGATAAAGGGGCAGACGGTGGTATAAGTTGTTGTTCTTATTGTGTTGTGGAAGGTCTTAGCTTGCAGCAGCAGAGGATCTGCCTATAAAGTGATTTGCATAGGTCAAGCAGAATTTCAGTAACTTGCACTAACAGCCTCTAGTTCATTGTGGAAAACTGGATGATTTCATAAATCAGGAAGAGAAACTGCTTAAGAAGCCATTGGGAATCATGCATCACCAAAATATACTTAGTTAATTCGCTCTGACAGGCCTGTTGGCGGCGGTTGTTTATAGTGTTTTAGTGCACTGGAATTTGTTTCCCAGGCTGTGACCCTGCTATAGTATGTGCTGTATAAACGTAGAGCAGCCTGGCACCCTGTGCCCAAGCTTTCAGTTGGAGAACAAAACACGAGGGAGGAAGTGGAAATAGAGAAGACAATGGAGTACAAGGGGACAGTGTTAGTATGCATGCAAAACAGTGATTTCAGCATGCTTTAAGCCTTACTATTCTGCAGCTGAATCACCGCTTCATTTGGGGGAGGTGGTAAAAGCTGTGTTCCGATAATACTTCTGGGAAAATTTTGCTGTAGAATCCACAAAGTGCCTAACATGTTCCAGAGTGGGAGGTTAAATGATAAAAATCGCTGGTAACCTAGCATTTTAGTATTCTAGGAGTAACACAGAGTGATTTTTTATTCAGTTTAACAAAAAGGGACTGATTCCTGTTTCCTGCTTATTCAAAAACAATGTGTCCTCTAGGCTGGCACTGGAGAAGGTAAATGCATACATGCCTTGCTCTGTTATATACGCTGCCTAAATCCTACTAGGTAATAATAATAGCTGTTACTACAAACTTCTGTTTATTATATAAGCTTTTCTTAATTACAATGTGCAGAAATGTGACTCCATCACCTCTAGAGAGGCTTCATTACTTACATCTCTTCTGGGGGACCAAGACCAAATATAGGTAATCTGAATTCCACTTGTTTTTTTATGTTTAGGTGTTCCTGCAGGTTTATGCCACAGCTTGTGGTGCAGGAAGCTAGGTGGAACTGACTCCCTCTGGTGTAATATATAGTGGTATAATGCCTAAGATAGGTGTTTGACCCTTGCCTTTAAGCCTCAGACATTAGGGATCTGAGAATTTTCTTTTCCTCACTGGAGAATGGCAATACAAAATCTCTGTCTGCACCTGCTGTGCACAGAAAGGCCAGATTTGCCATCTGTTGAGCTTAGGTGTTGATGACCTTTGATGTCAATTCCAGTGTAACACAGTCACAGCCCTCCAGAGAAAACTTTGAGGACATCCTAGACTCACTCACCTGCAACATGGAAAGGTAAGCATGCTGCCTGGACAGTGGGACTTATTGATCTCACCTGGCTTTAATATGTTGTCATGAGACTGGTGCTGATAAGAAGGGAGGGCTTTAAGAAGTTTGACCTCATTGCTGCTGGGCAGGCAAGGTATACAGATAGCCTGAAGTCAAAGAAATAGGAGTATTAAGTTCTGGATTTTGTGCTTCTGAATACTGGAGTACTTGCATTAATCTCCAGCCTCAGCAGAACATAGACCACAGGCAAGGAGAATTTTAAAGACTTGTCCAGGTCACTGAAAAGCTTTGTAGGCAGGACTGAATGGAACAGAGACACTTAGGTTTCTGTTCTATAAAGATGTGGTCATCCTCTATAAATGCGTTAATTCCTATCTTATTACTTAAACTCAGGGCAGTCTCTTCCTGGTAAAGCTGTGTTAAGATACTGGTAAGTTTGCCTGCCTTTTGAGATACTTAGGGAGTCAGGATGGTTGGAATTAATGAAATGGCAATACATGTTGCTTTACTTTATGGACAATCTAAGGGATATCATTAAATGCACCTTTCCTAAACCCTTTGATGTATTATTGTGCTCACTGTGCTAGAGAAGGATAATTCATGCCGTTTATTGCAGAGAAATGTAATGCAAAATACTGTTGTCTCATAGATGAGAAAAACTTATAAATCAACTCGATATAGTGAGGGTTTTGTTCTCTAATTAAGTCATCCTTTCTCATGTTTTTACACAAATAAAACATTTTCATTTTCATTCAGGCTAGTGATTTATGGTTTTGGCACCCTGTGCTGATGCTGTAGGAGCTCTGAGATGTTCATTGTTAGGCTCAAACTCTTGCAATATTTTTGTCCCTTTCTGTCTCCATGTGTAATTTGCAGTCAAAGATTTACAGTTATGCAGCCCATGGATCCTTGTATTAAATTGTCTCATCTGCAAAAACAGATATAAATGAGTCTCTTGGCTATTTCTTCATAGTTACACAGCGTGCATACAGCCAGCACACTAGAGTACTCCCTCCTATTGATGTAAGAGCCAAGGCAAGTTATTGCCGCTGTCTGTAGGTGCACTTTCTGTACAGTTGTTTTTAGGATAGCATTATCCTTACTTCATTTTGCCCTTTAATCTGTGTTAGAAAGCTGTGAAAAGCAGACTGGAGGTCTGTGTTGCAAAAACGTTTGCAGAAAGTGCTAAGTTAAATTAGCTCAGAAGGCCTACTTCTTTCTCAAGTACACTTAATTTGATTAATTTTTTTGTGGTTGACATCAATAGTCACCATATGTTGACCACAGACTGTGAAGAGGTTTTGAAACCACTTGGGAGTTACTGTTTGAAAGCTAGTTTAAATTTTAAAAAATAAAAAGTGTTTCTTAAAGACAGAATTTTGAACTGTAGAATAAAACAGAATGTTACTTGTAGCTTCTAAGGGTATCTAATTAAGTTTCTAAATTAGGCATCATCCATTTTCTTATTATAAAGAAAAAGCCACTCATTTTGTAAATTTCAGTTCTCAAAACTCTGTTACACAAAGATTGGGTTAGGATCTTATGGGCTCGTGTGTCATCCACATATAGGCATGCAGAACCCACAACTGGATTAGCTAATATTATTCTTTCTTATTGATATTTTTCTGTCTTAGATTTTTTTGAAGATCTGTAAGTCCATGTTTTTTCCTATAACGTCTTTTTATTGTTTTGTGGTAAGTGACCAAAAAAAAACCCAACTGTTTTTTTCCAGAAAATAAGCATATACAGGCTAAGAAAGATGGAAGGATAACTTAGATGGAAAGATGGAAGGATAGCAAGAGCAGGGTTGTAGTAAAGAAACAACGCCTTTTTTTCTTCTTTTTTGACCAAGCTACAAAAAATTGAAAAATACAGAGAACTTTCTGAAACATCTAAAATTTTTTTGAAATTTCAAATTACTCTTTTCTGGATTTGTTTCTTTATGCAAACTCACCATTTTCCTGCTTTGTCTGGTTTAAATCAGAATTCTCTGTGCATTATTGTTGTTTTTCTGTGCACATCACTTGTGATTCGAACATACTTGCTTTTGTCTGAAATGTATAAAATAGCGGGCAGAGAAACTGGTCTTTCCAGAATTCAGGCTGCAGTAAGTAATAATTTCTTTTCCCAATTTTTTTTCCAATCCTTCAAATTGCAATCCGCCATCTTGGAAGTCCTTCAGCTCTTTCTTGTTCGTGTTACTGGACACAGAAAAAAAAAGCTCAAATACAGCACTGAATATGACATTTACATGACTCTGTAAAAAGCTGTGCCTCCAGTATGAGAAGGTGGTCAGCGTTGACCTACAAATAACAGTTTGAGATTTTAAAAATTTGAGTTGGAAATTTTTGATTAGTTGAATTAGTGCTGGGGTGCTGTATACAAAGTTTTAAGTGTTTAGTTTTCTGTACACTTTTGTCCAATTATAAAATCAGAAAAGGGATACCATTTAATTTTGCAATGTGTAAGGTAATCATATAACAATATTAGAGGTGTTCCTTTGGAAAAATAAACTTCACTACTGATTGATAAAGTAATTGCGAAATACCTTTCACATTTTCCATGATTTGTTCCATGCATCAACCACTGGAGTTTTCCAGATTCATGAGATTAGGAGAATAGTCTACTTAGTAATTTTTTTGCTATCCCTTTGCTGTTCTTATGCTTGTCGAATTATAAAAATCAGCTCTTGTTATTGCCTTAAATTATTTTTATAATGGAATAATATGTGTTTTGTTTGAACATCATGCAAGAATATACTGATTCTCAATTAGTGGCATAAACTTAATGGCTTTGAATTCTTCAGTACAGTTGAAGATACTTGATCTTATCATCCTTTCACAGTTACTTTTCACAGTCAACCATGCATTACAAGCTGCCTTCAGTCGTGAAAAAACATCTATTATGTCCTTTTGGGAAAGTGAACCGTTCTCTGTTGCTCTGCTTAAAACCATCATGTCCTGTGTACATACAGAAAAACGGGAGGTGGGGGGGAGAAGGCTAGACACCAAGGAGTCACTATATATAGAAGGTTTTCTTTTTCTTTCCGCTGCTTAAAAAGATAAGTAGCTGAGAGAGAGTCAAGTGTTGTTTCTCTATAAATTGTGTGCCAGCAGGTTTATCACTGAATGCTGTAGGTTATGTTGAGTGGAATAATCTGGAGGAAGAAAAGGGAGGCTAAAATAACAGAGCGGTAGGACTATTTTGACTCCACAATCAAACCCTCCTTGACTCTTGCCCTTTGGGTGGAAAGTGCTTATGTTACAAAACAACATGAGGTCAACCCCTAGTTTCTGCTGCGAGTTTCTTTCTTGCTGATCTATACTGAGGGAGTAGTTACCTCGCGTTCTTTCCTTTTGTATGTGCTTTTACTGTTTGGGCGATAAGAACGGCAGTAGCTTTTCTTACCGAGTGTAAGAAGAATTGCTAAATTGAAGAATGAGAAGTTGCCTAGATGGCATTGAAGAGCCATCCATGCCTAGGGTCAGTACAAAGAAATCCTGAAAATCATGGGAGCATCCACTTTTCCAATACTTCCTTCCCTCAAAGGCAATGTACAGTGTTAGGAGTATTTTTACAGTTACGAAGTTGGTATACAAAAAAAATTGGTTTAGTTGCACCCAGTTGATCTGATAGCACTTTATGAAAATTCTACCAAGTTCTTTTCAAAAAGATAAGTCATACTTGGTCTAGCCAGTTTTTTTTCTGAACTATTACCAGCTTAGGGTGACAACTGCTTGGTTAGTGATCCAGTGATAGACCCGTGATGTGGACGAGGTGAGGGAGCCTGAGTGTATTATTTAATGGCTGTGCTACAGTGGAGGAGGCCCCTGTCAGGAAGCAATAAAGTAGTTATTAGGTAATGACTGTGAAGGCACCACATATAAGGTTAAATTGATATATGTAAATCACTGACTTTAAGATGCTGAAGCTGCCTCTTGATGCCCATCTTTTTTTTTTTCACACAAGTGGGGATCAAATAGTTACTGTTTTGATAAATGGTATGTAGCTAACCTAAATCAAAGACCTAAAGGGAGTTGAGCTCTTAAATTCCTTTGAAATGTAATGGAATTTGGGCGCCAAGTGCTGTTTCTTTTTTAAAAATGTCACTGGCTCATTTGCTTGTATGAAACTGCTTTTGAAAAACTGCGCGAAGACTTTGATATGGTCTGTCACAGGATGAAAGTAGCATAGGCCGAGGATATACAGGCAAACAAGGACATCTGACTTCAAGGCATGTTGGCAGCAGCAGAAAGCAATGCAAACCAATTGGGATTAACTGTTGATGGCCTCCGACTGTCGTGTCTAATGTGTGGTGCGCAATACTGATGGATGTTTTTGAAGGTCTCTGCACAAGCTGCATGGGCTCATTTGAACAGAAATGTTTCATGTTGGCTGGTTGTTTGGTCTCCATAAATTTGACTGAAAAGAATGCATTTTTGAAGTGAAACCCCCCCCCTGTAGTTTATTGGAAGTCAAACTCCTGCCTTGTGTGCAGTCCCAAGTCAGCAAAATACACAGGAACATGCCTGAGTAATTTTCTCTTGTTTATGTGCCTTGTGTACTATACAACTGTATCTTAATATATATAGCTACTATACATGCTAAATGTTAGAAAATGTAGTGTGATTCTCATTATTACCCAAGAGTAGATTAATCAAATCCCCTTAACACTGTTGAAGTCTCAGTCCCCTTGTGTAGTATGTAGTATTAGGGTATCTGTAAACATTTATACAGCTCATATATGCATGGATATATTTGTGAGTAAAATAGAGATAGACAGTATTTTACAGGGCTCTATTAGCTGCAACTTCACAAACAAAACCTGTGATGTTTTTCTTTTTAGGAATGTATGATTGTTTCTACTTTTGATGCTTGAAATGCCTTTCCCTTGTTTGTAAAAATCAATGTTTTGTATTGCTGTGTGTGGAGTCCATTTATGGGAGTCAAACCCAACAAATTGTCTTTCTACAAACTAGTTCTTCTGGGGGTGGGGGCTGCAATTTGTTTATCCTCTCATTTTTCAGGTGGCAGTGCTGCAACATAAATACTAACTCAAGTATTTATGGGGAACTGATTTTTTTTTTGGTTTTTTTTTTGGTCTGGGTTTGCAGCTTCCAATGTAGCTCATCCTATTCCAGTGATACAAAACAAATTTTAATCAGTGTTCCTTCCAAAAACATTTGTGAAATTTTTTAGACTGCAATCTGAAATATTGGCCTTTCCATTTGCAGTGGAAGACCATTAGAGGGTTTTTCTTGGCCACACCCAGGACTCTTCTGAACAATGCTGAATTATACAATTATTAGGAATCCAAAACAAAACCCAGAACAAACACCCCAAATCTTAGACATCTGTCAGGCTTAAAAAAAAAAAGAGTTTTCTTCATATGGTAGTTTACATGTGAAGCTGTAACTACTCTGAGAATTGAATCTATGATGAAGGGCTACAACTGATACTATTCATACCATTTGTGCTTAGAAACGGTGCAGCATTGTGACAAATGAATAAAATAGAAAACTATTGCACTCTGCATTTCTTAAGAGATACTTGGAATTAAGTCTCTGCATAGGCATTCGGTTAATCTTGTGTACCCTGCTGCCTGAATGGGTCATCACCAGGGGAACAGACGTGCTTTTGTTTGTGAAGGTATGTGCAAGAAATGCACAGTAAACATTTGTATAACATCTTATATCATGTAAAAGAAACACAGATAAAATGAAACTGAATTGGGGTGTAATTTTTTGCTAACACGTTTTAGTTGTTAAAGTGCAAATTTTGCAAGCGTTCAGTTATAAATTCGAATTTAAATTTGAAAGTCAGGCTGTAAAGTTAAAACAGGAAAAGTACCTTAATCAGAGTTATGCAAACCTATATAATCAGCATGAAAATATTTTTGTACTGCCACATGTGATATATCATTGCTTTGCTGTGTAAACAAAATTAAAGAGTGCCTTGGGGACTTCCTCAATAAGAGATTAAACAGGGAAACAAGACTGGCAATTTTAGCACTTTGCATCTGATAACTTAACCAATCCAGACAGGCTTTCACTCCCAAAGATTTGTGTTACCTGAAATATGCATTATAAGAATTCACAAGTGCAATTGTCTGATGCTTTAAGTCACAAAAAGTCTTTGGTATTCTGCTTGTCAGTGAAATAAATTATCCATAACCTTTTCACAGATAAATGGTATTTTTCTCTTCCCCTTTCCTCTCTTTTTTTCCCTGCCAGAGATTAGTAACAATTTAGACTTGTGAGTGGAGCTAATTGCTGAATTCTGTCTAAAATGTTTCAGACAAAATGACCTTGCTTAGCAAAAACTTAGCATTTAAATTCTTATATCAGCCTCACTTATTTTGTCTGAAATAAGGAAGCAGATCCTAGGCCGGTCTAGAGAAGGTGTGCATTTTTGGTGAGGAGGGTTGAGGTGAGTAGCTACAAACTTTCCTTTACTGAAATAGTGGCTTGTTGAGCATACATCAAAATAAACGTTATGGACAAATTGGATTCATGGGCCAAGGCCAATTGTGTGAGGGTCAACAAGGCCACTTGCAAGACTCACTTGCATGTGGGTCACAACAATCCCATGTAGTGCCACAGACTCGGAAGTGTCTGGAAAGCTGCCTGATGGATAAGGACCTGGGAGTGTTGATCAGTAGAGCCAGCAGTGTGCCCAGGTGGCCAAGAAGGCAAATGGCATCCTGGCCTGTATCGGGAATGGTGTGGCCAGCAGGACCAGGGAATGATGGTCACAATGATTGTGCCCCCTGTACTCAGCACTGGTGAGGCTGCACCTTCAGTGCTGTGAACAGTTCTGGGCCTCTCAATACAAGGAAGACACTGAGGTGTTGGAGCATTTCCAGAGAAGGGCAACAAAGCTGGTGAAGGGTCTGGAGCACAAGTCTGATGAGGAGCAGCTGAGGGAGCTGGGCTAAGACCTGGGAAAAAGGAGGCTCATGGGGGACCTTATTGCTCTCTACAGCTACCTGAAAGGAGGTTGCAACAAGGAAGGGGTCAGTCTCTTCTCACAAGTAACAAGTGATAGGACAAGAGGACATGGTCTTAAGATGTGCCCAGGGGAGGTTTAGACTGGATATTCATTTTTTAGTGAAAGGGTTGTCAAGCTCTGGAACAGGCTGCCCAGAGAAGTGGTTGAGTCACTGTCCCTGGAGGTGTTTAAAATACAAGTAGGTGTGGCAGTTGGTTTTGTGATGGATTTGGCTGTATAGGGTTAACAGTCAGATCTAAAGATCCTAAAGTCTATTTCCAGCCTAAATTATTCTATGAATCATGGAAGAGAAGAAAAATTCCATTTCATTAACTTAGTTTTGATGCAAGCTGTGTTTTGGATTATAAAATTATTTTCAAAAAATTCCGGATGATTAAAATATTTTATATAACAAAACTTCTTTCTTTTTGGCTTGAATTGTTTTCATTGTCATGCTTATATCATAGCAAAAGTGTTAGACAAAATAATTCCATTCACATGCCAAATCCTAAAACGCATGCTGAAGCATACTGCTCCAAGTCATTGCGTTGGATTGGATTCAGTCTTGCCATGAGCACAAGGCAGATATCATTTTTTCAACAGGCTGTTTGGGTCTCCAAAATGAGCCCCACCTTTGTTGATTCTTGGTTTTAATTTTGAGAAGGGCTAGTCAGTGGCACTGGAGTATTTTATGATATATGCATATTTTGCAAATGTAGAGATACTTGTGTGTTTATATGTCTTTTATGCGTCATGTGCAGAGAACAGATCTCATCTTCCTTCAGTCATTACAGTGGTCATATGCAGGTATTCTTGAAGGGTTTTCTCTTCCATTACTTCCTTACTTACATCCAAGCAACTGGAAAAACAGTTGTTAGAATACAGTCACTGTAATGGACTCTCAATCACAAGACCTAACCCACCTGATAAATAGACTGTAGGAACTGTCTACGGCTGATGGCTCTTAATGAAGAACACTTAGAGCTCTACAGCTCTGTAGTTAACTTCTTTTCCTTCTTCATGCTGCACCTGATGTGCAATCATCCTCTAAAGCAAGTTTTATTAACAATTCAGTTCTCCTTCCGCTACCCAGAGATTTCCTTCGGAGCGATAAAATTCCTAGTGGCCTAATCCTAAGGACTATCCAAAAGATCAAAAATCCTGATTAGTTGGTTATGAAGAAAACCTAGTTTCAGAAATGTAGTTTACACATTTTCTAAACTAAATCCAGCTGAAAAATATTTAATCTATTTAATCATCTTCATAGGCTTATAGAGAGAAAAGTGTATTCAAGGGAGTAAGAAGTAGGAGTGGTGACATTAAAAGCCTGTTCTTTCACTGTCCCTCAGTCTCAGTGCAGATGATAGGAATTGGTTAGTTGAAACTGTAAGGCATGAACTAAAATGAAAGATTCAAAAGAAAAATATACAGACATGGTATGTATTTAGTTACTTGATTCCAGAAAAGTAACTTTAATTGAGAAATATTGTACTCTTACATCCAAAGCCTTCAACAGTACTGCAAAGTGATGAAATGTTTAAGATTTTTGTTAACTGTCCAGGAATATTCAGTAGCTAAAAAATAAATAACAAATGGTAAGGGAAGGAAATGGATTTTAAACCCCATTTAAAATTAAACCTGTGTTTATTAGTATCAATCCACAATAGTAATACTTGTATTTGAATATACTGTTACCAACAGGGAACATTTGGTCTATTTGGACATGCTGTGAGATCCAGGCAGCTGCTGTGCCTAAGACATTTTTAAATACTCAATAAACTGGCACTCCTAAATCTGACTTATTTATTATTATGGACATAAAATACCACAAAAGAAAGCCAGATGTTTTGGGAAATCAGTTTGATTTCAGGGTTTTGAGCTGTGTATCATGCTTTTCATTATAAGATTTCCTATTCCGAGTATCTGTATTTTTTATGTCTTCTGATAAGGCTTCCAAAAATTCTTGCAGATCACCCATTCCCCACATAAATGAGTTGAATGAAAATTGTAAGGAATAAAATGTGTGTGGTTCAAATGCTTGCTTTAAGAGGTAGTGTTTTTTCAAGAGTAATGTAAGTTTTGAGATTTTATTCAGAAAAAGCAGAGTTGCTTTTAAGTGCTTTTGAAAATCATGTGCAGATCAAATCCCAGAAAGTAAGCTTGTGAAGTTTCAATCTTCAGAACACTGTTGCAAATATGTCCTGTACCAAATCCTACTCCGTGTGATTGAACTTCATGACTCCTCTCATTCTCTGTCCTGGTTTTACATTGTTTTCATTCCGTCTCTGAAAATTCCACCAACTTCAGTTTTGTTTTTGTTTCCTTTCATATATATCATCCTCTCCTCACTGGCAGTGTTTAATGTCTTGGTTTTTTGCTCCTCCATTGAAATCTCTCTTACATTTTAAATTTAGTATTTGTGTACATTGAATAGCAACCCTCATTGAAATTATTTTTAAAATGCATTTCTATGTAGAAGCTTACACTGGCATATTAATTTGTGTGTGTATCACAATAAGGTAGATGATTCATTTTGGGCATTGTATTGTCCCAAACTGCATTCCATTAGAAGGAGTTCTGAAACACTAAAAAAGTTTTCATGTAGGATTTCAGATGTTTGTGTAAAATGAAAGTAAGCACCTCTGGTAACTAAGGTGTAGGCATTTAGTCATCTTATAATTGCCTGTTGATGTAAAACAATTAAAAGGTAAAAAAAATAAATCCAGTATCCATGGTTGCTTCTTGAATAGTGTCTGAGAAAGGACATAACCCGTACATGCTTTTCTGTATTCTACAATCGCACTTACTGTTACATCTCCCAGCCTTAATCAAAGGTTTGTTTCTGTTCTGCAGGCTCCGGCTGGAGCAGGTGTAAATGGAAAGCAGATTTCTGAGTCATGAGCCCAGCAGCTAACAACTTCCTGCTGTAGTTGCTCATGCATTCCCTCTAGGACTTCTAGTTCCTTATATGCATTAGAGGTACAGCTGGATGCGGACAGTTACCAAGGTGATATTTAAAGTGAATTCTATGTATTGACATTCCTGACTGGGACCTGGTAGTACCAAGTTGGGACCTGGCAGTTCCTGACTGATTACTGTGTTCTGTGCAAAGTTGGCATGATTTCTAGGGGCAAATATAAATATAATGTGTTGCATTGATACAGTTACAGAACTGTGCTCATGTGGATTGTTTTCAGATACATGCTTAAAATCAGATCTAAAACCATATTGCATAGGACTTCAGGAGCTGACTGAAGCTCATCAACAAGCCTGTTGAGTGCAGGGTGGTTAAAACCATCACACAATGAAGCAAGAAACAGAGGCCTTAATACACAACCGTGCCTAAATCATATTTTATTCACAATCATATAATTAGTTTCATTGTCTTGAAAATGCTACGTAATAGGGTTTTTTTCCCTTTGGACTTTCACGTTTAGACTTAGGCTCATTGCTTTTGGCTGAATTTTGAATGTTTTTGAGTGCAACAAAATCTGACACTGTATTTATGATTTGGATTAGATTGTCTAATTAGTTGTGGTAAAATATCCAGGCATTTTTGAGTGAAGATGAACCTGCAGTATAATATAGGGTTCTATAATCTCAGCTGTGAAGTTCAGAAATGTTCATATGGCGTATGAATGGGAATGACATATATGTACAGGTCACCTGTAAATATCTGGATACAAAGCCAGAAGTGATTTACAATCAAAAATATAATATAAATTGAGAACACCTTAATATGTTTCAAAAATAATTGTAAGTTGCTAATGCATAGTCTGCATTAATGCGTGGTCTGCCTTAAAATGCAGAGAAAAGGGGATTGCAACCCTTAGATTAATGTGCTTTTCACCAGGATATCAATAAAACCCTAATGCCAGCCTTGTCTGTGAATAAAATACCTATAAACACAGTATATAACACGTTTTTACATAGTTGACCTATTGAACATTTCCACATGTTTTTCATTTATGTGGAATTGTTCTCTCTTACCAGACTCCATTCAAAAAAATTTTTTTAGACTTGATTTAAATAGAACAGACACCTTAAATATCTTAACAAGCATACCTGACCTTTTAGTGGAATTCTTAAAAAAAGGATTGTGTGCAGCTGCCGTGCCCAAGGTGTGCTTAGATTGGGTGTGTGGAATGAAAAAGGTAGAACAGTCCTCAGAAGAGTTTGTACGAGTGGAATGTAAAACCTACACAGAAAGAAAAATGTTGGCACTGGTCAAAGAAGTGTATGGGTACATATAATTTCCCAGCAGTTGTGCTGCAGTGCACTCGTATGCACACTACATTGGTTAACTGGTAATAGGAAGCCATTGTTTTCTTTACAGATCAGAAACATTAACTCCTGGCATGTCATAGGAACACGTGCATAATGTAATAACTTAAACATGTGTCACTGTTGTAAGGCAGGTGTGAAACAAGGATATTCAAGCTGAAAGATCCTACAGTTAGCTTTAGTTAAGAGAAAGGGCAGGAGGATGCGTGGGCTGGAAATAGACAAAATAAATATTTTAGGAGGTTGCTTTCATTCTGTTATACGAAAAATATACATCGTCTGCATACGTAAGAGTCATACTTAATCTGATTCTATTCTTTTTTTTTTTTTTTTAATTTTTTTTCCTTTTTTTAATGTTCTGGTCTCTGGGGGGAAAAAAGCAAATTACCTATTAATGACTTTTTTGCTGTTGTTCTTGTTTTTCTTTAGCTGCAAAAGTACTTTCAGTTTTTCAGTATATCTATATTGGAAAAAAAAACAACTTTGCATGCTTTGTTTTAAAAGGAATTGTTTATACCATTTTTGAGACAGAGACAGAGACTTCTTAGTTTACATTATGAAACCAGATTAATTTCTATTATGGTTAATGGCAAAAATATTTGAGAATATTAATCATACCGTGTTACTTTGATAGCCTTCAGTGCATCTTAAAGCACCAGCATTTGGTGTGATGACATTCTGTGCTCTAAATAGTCTTTTCAAGGTGTATGTTCATTTCCTTTTGGCAGTGAGACAAACTTTCTCTGGCTCATAAACCCCAAAACAACTTTAATATAGAAGTAAAGCAGAGCAGTGATTTAGCCATATTATGGTCTTGGGTTTGGATTTAGTTCCCTCCTTGTTGCTAGGAACTTTGAGAACAACAGATGTTTTAAATGTACAACATGATATTTTTAAGTATGAAGCAAATCCAAGGGGTAAATGACAGATTCAGTGCTCTGTAAACTGTCCCTATACTACAGAAAGATAATATTCACAATCATTGTGGTATAAAACGTGTCTAGAGTTGCTTTAAATATTCCTGTATTGGAGAATAAAATATTTGAATGTAGGTTGTATCTGATTTAAAATCCTTAATGTGTGGATTAGGATAATTTGCAGAAGCCACACGCTATTTTCCTGAATGGTCTGGATTCCTCTATTTATTATTTTTTAACTTATCAAGAATTCTTATAAGTATGAAGTCAGAGCTGATACTTTCAACCTTTATGTTTAAATGATTCCATCCACAAAATCCTGAAGGGTTAGAAGAAGAAGGACATTTTAATCTTCCATTGAAACTCAAGTATTTCTGTTCGCGGGGAAAACGTATAGAATATAATTTAAAAAAAAAAAAAACTACAAACCACAAAAGACCCAAAAAAACCAAACAAAAACGACCTCCCCAAATGAGTCTTCTGTGTGATAGTGAGAAAGAACAAGTGAACAATTTGAATTGTTTCCAAATAGTAGAATTGGGTATTTGAAGTCAAGGGTCTTCTGTGCTTCCTATGTACTCGTTTGTGAGTTGGAAATATAATGGCTCGGTGGCATACTCCTCCTCTCCCCAGCTGTTAGCAGCAGTAGGGGTAAGTGTAAAGGCTTACCCCTTCTGAACTATCATTCTGTCTTTCAAACAGGGTCCTATTGTGGCTGTAACTTCGGCGAATGGTGTGCGAAGACTTGATGCGAAGGAAATCAGTAGAAAGTTTGTTCTTGAGTACGAGAGTCTTTGGATCAGGCCCTGAGCTTTTAAGTCTGTAACTGTCATGGAAAATAAATACTGCACTTTAAGGAGCAAGCTCCAGGGTCTCCTAAAAGTAGTGCAAATAGCTCAGAAAGGAGCAGTATAATAACTCCAGTTTTCATATAGTAGGTTCTCACTAGTTTTACATCCTAGGGATACTGCTGGGACTCCCAAATCACTGGTCAACAGTGTAATGATACATGGCAAATTACCTAGGTAATGGCAGTCGGATAAATCACCTCCAGCCAATGCTGGTTAGCCAAGCAAGGGGCGTGCTATGTATTAACTGGAACCAATTCCCCAAAGATGAAATCAAAGGAAAAATGGACTTGAGAATTTTTTTTTTTTAAACCCAATATGATGATTAGTGGTCATTAGTGAAGATGATTTATCTTTCCTTATGGAAAGGCTAGTGAGTGATTTAGAAAAGCAAATGTTTAAGTTTTTACAGAGATTGCTGGAAGGGATCAGATATTTCACAGCAGAGCTGTTCACCTTCAAGACAGATTTTCTGATTGTACTTCAAATAGGGCAAAACAACACAATGGAAAAATTTCACTAGATTCTTGATAGCACCCAGGGTTGCAAACCAGATAACTTGGAATTATCATTTTCATGAGAAAGAAAGGAAATAAACAGCGGCTACTCCCAAACCTCTTAAATGTTTTGTGAGGGGTGACATAAAGTTGAAAATCAAAGTGCTGTCAACTTGGTAGGAATTGACACAGGAAAGTGCTGTGACTCATCCTAGCCAGAGCACAAACTTTTTTTGGAACCAAACCAGAAAGTCAATTAAAGTCACAGAAAAGTGTTATGTTTTTCATACCTCTATCCAGAAATGTAAGACTTTTAAATCACATCTGATGCTCTCAGTTAGCTGTGAGAAAAGTAAATGTAGTTTAGGCTGGTGCCAATTACACTAATAACCTGAATTAGCTTAGAACACTTCAAGGTATTTTTCTGACAGTAATGAATCATGTGCTAGTAAATTGAGCAGCTAAAGGAAGGTGTTAATGGAAGGTAGGTACATTGATGAGCATTAAGGACATCCTGTGTTAGGCAGTGATGTATGAGTCCATGGTGGTATTTTTGGAACTTCCTTTGCGGAGCATTGTTGAGTGCTAGAATTATCAGCTCTTTATGAAGGCACAGGCAGGGGAGAATGATTTACTCATCTCTGTTGCAGAGTTCAGATTGTAATTGCATTATTTTCAATCTGGTCATATGAAGACAAGCCTATAGGCTCCCATCTTGTTTTACTGATGATATTGCTAGTCTTATGCTGTGGTGACATTAGTGTATGTGAGTGTGTCTGTGCAAGATTTTCACATATTTCAATTTTAAATAATTAGGGTGATGACTCTGAATCACTTGCGTGTAGGGTGCCATCTGAGACTTGCAGTGATTTTTATGCAACTTTCAAAGCCCTCTGTGTTAGAACTGGTGTTTATATTTTTTTCAAATGGGTTTACTTTCCTAATGTGATCTTCCTGGCTCTGGCTTTCCTGTAACGTTTCTGACAAAAAAAATCCGAGACACTTACTCTTCTAATGCTGTGGTCTGCACTCCTGACTAATCTGTCTTTCCCTGTAACCTGGATATAATGTGGCAAGAGAGAAACAGATATGATTCATCATCTACTGTAAAGTGCAGCCAAATAATACATAAACTTTGAAAGCAAGTAGAGGTTGTATGACAAAAGGGAAGGCTGAAGCTGTCACGAAGGATTCATGCTACCAACAGAACACAAAGAACTTGACCTGGTGTTTGAATGAAAGAGCATTTACCCTTTCAGTAGCTTTCTGCAGAAGAGTAATCCTGTTGATGAATCTTAATCTTCACATAGTTTTCAATATTTAGATTATGGACAGACTAATGCATCTGGAAATTTTGTTAAATTCTTCCTCTTGTGGCAATGAATTCCATAGGTCAGTTATATTAATGACATAAAATGAAGTGAGCATCAGGGCTCACAGTAATTGCTACTTGTTGGCTAAATACTGTCCAAGTGCTGCAGAAATTTAGGCAGATTTTTATTAAGGATATGGCTAGAATACAAAGAGTAGTAATAGCAATTGAATCTTGTGTTTCCATCTTAGCTGATGTTTTGAAAAGTTTTAAGTGGTACTTTATTTTTCCTGGGATTTCAGATAGTTAGTAACAGCCAAAGTGGATTGAAAGTCTGTCCTTTAAGCATCTGTAGTTTCTTTCTATACTGAAAAAGAGATTACATGGAGGAGCTGGGGTTTTCTCTTCTGAAGAGGGGTTCTTTGTGTCTGCAGGAACCACTGAGTCTTACCCATTTAACAGACGTTTTGTCTTTGAACTAATTGTCTTAGAAAGGTGGCCTTTCTCTTTCCCATGGAATACATTGGGATGATTTTTTTCTCCCAAGGAATTTGTTCCTTATGGTCCTGTTGCTAGTTTCAGCCAGCTCACATTCATCTGAGAATGACTTCTGTAGCTTCCTGACTTACTTGTTTCCTCCCTCCTCCTTTGAAGATACTCTAATTGCAAAAATGACCAGAAAGCTCATGACTTTCTGGATCATTCTTCTGACCTTGTTTTGAGTCACCAGTGGAATCAAAGACCCTCTCAACATCATTCTCTTTTTTTTTTTTTTCTTTAGGTTGTTTTTTTTTTGGTTCATACCTGATCAAGAGAACCACCCCAATACTTGTATAAACAAAAAAAAAGCAATTCTTTTCAATGGAATAAGGAGATCAGAGGTCTGTTTCATTGTTTGGCCTTACTACAGGTTATGCTAGAAAGAAGAAAGTGACTCTAAAACCAAGAGGGCAGTCTAATGTTTCAAATTGCCCAAGAAATCCATTCGGGTTTTTTATTTGGAGGTGTACACCATTCTGAAGTGTGTGGTGATGGACTCAAATGCTAAAATAAAGGTCATATTTTCTTTATGCTAAGATTTTAATATGACTGACCAAACAGGTTGAAGCTACACTTCCAGCAAGAAGTAGATCAACTAGCAATTGTAGTATTAGGCTATGTCTGCTGAAGTTTGCAACAGGAACGGAACTGATAACATTAACTTTTCCAAGATACCTCATAAATCCCAATTTAAGTCTTTCCTTGTACATAACTGAAAACCAAGAATGTTCTTTCAGTGCATCTCCTAGTTTGTTTCACGGACTCTATTTTTCTCTGGTTAATGAGAAAATATTTTCTGCTGTTGTGAAGTTATTTCTTGTAAACAAAAAAAAACCCAAACAAATGGAGCTTCCATGTAGTCTGGATTATCTAATCAGAAGAGTACTTAACATAAAGTCAGGAGGGATTAAGATTCCTGATGTAACCACTAAATCTGATAGCCTTCCAAAGGCTCAAAGAAAAGGGGGAAGTGGGGTGGGGAATAGAAGGCTCTTGTTGAAAAATACATACTATATGCTATGTTGCATTTTGGGGTTCCTAACAAACTGAAAGTTTACCCTTAAATAGGGCATTTACTACAATCCTTTTTAGCTGCTTTGTTTGCATGATGCTGCTACCATAGTCTTGCTGAAAAAAAAGCGCAAATTTACAAGTCATTCAAACTGAAAGGAAATAACGGTCTAAACATTAAACATTTTTGGACAAAATCTCTGGTAAAACAGATGCGCAACTCGTTGTAATGCAGCCTGCATATCAACACATGACAGACCCTTGTCTAAGTGTTAGAGGTGCATAGCCTATACCTGCTGGACCAAGTTGTACTGCTGCTTACATGGCAGACTTAGTAACCAAACCGAATTGGCAAGAAACTATGAACTGCATGTACTTAGTTGCTATGGCAATAATCATAATTTAAAATATGACATAGCACAATATTATTAAGATAATGCAACCTAAACTATAAAAACAATTAGCAAAATTAAAGGAATAATCTAAAAACATTAATTATCCAAAATAGGTGTCATATTTTGGAATATAAATTATGATGTATAACTCACTAGCAAGATAAATTCCTTAGAGAAGTTTTGTCTTCCATGTCTTTGGTCTCCTTTATTTGGGAGTTATGAAGAATTAAATAGAAGATTTGACATGAGAACATAGCTGTGTACTACAGTGACCCAGAAGGAAGGGTATCTGAGTGGGGGCCTAATAGTCTGAAGGAGGAGACAAGTAGGTGAGCAAAAATACGCTTAAAGGATAGTAGTGCCATACTCTGCCTGGGGGCCAGTCACAAATGAGATCTGTCTGTGACTAAATGCAACTGAACATCTGTATCATCCAGCATGAGGAGGTGATAGGAGTGTACACTCATCAGCTGTGCACAAAATGAATTTGGGGTGACCAGTTGAGATCCTCAAGGTCAGGGGTACCATTCAGCATGGTCCAGGCGGGCTGGAGGAAAGGGCCAACAGGAACTTTATTAAATTCAAGAACAGTGTGAAGTGCTGCAGCTGGACCAATTGGCCCCTTACAGTGACACTGAGGAGGGACTGGCTGGGAGCAGCGCTGTGAGAAGGGGCTGCAGAGGCTGGACAGGTTGCTGAGCACAAGTCCCCAGCGTGCCCTGGCAGAGATGGAGACCAGCATTGAGCCCCTCTGGGCAGGAACACAGCCTGTAGGTTGAGAGAACAGCTTTGTTCCCCTCTACTTGGCACCTGTTAGGCCATGTGTAGATCCTGCATCCAGTCTGGGACCTCTTATGAGGGAAGGATAGCAATGAATTGGAGGCAGTTCAGGTGGCCAGAGCTGTAACTTCCACACCGAGAGCAGAAGCTGAGGGACAGGATTGGTTTACCCGTGCAAAGTCAAGGTATGTCTGCTTAATTAAATGCCTTTGGTAGATTCTGTAATGCTAGTTATTGTTTCCTTCCAGTTCACTTTTAGATGGTTTTAGTTTCAAAGTAACTTTAATGGGAAAAATTAATTTAAGTTGTGCCTGTGGGTGTGTTTTAGTAATAGATATTTATTCACTGACCTAAGCAGAGGCATGATCATGGCTCTCTTAAACACAGATGGCTGTGTTTGTACCACCAAGTATGCTGATAATTTTGGATTGATTTTTTTTTCGGTCTCTTCTGATGGAATTGTTTCATTTTAAATAAAATATTGATGAGAGGGTAAGACCCCAGTGAAGGGCTGTGCTGTTGAATTCTCTTAGGAAATGGAGATTTTTGACTTCGGTGAATTTTGCTTTAGTGAATTTTAATTATCAAAAATGAAATGGTTTCAGAGAGTGAGTCAATTACCTCCAAGGAGCCAGTGTACTAATAGGTAGGGAATGCTCAGGTAGCTGGGGAAATAGTGAAATTCAGCACTTGAAATGAAAACTCTCTTTTTTTAAGTATATATTCTACTTGAAGGCATTTTTGTAGTCTTCTGTTCCCCTTTTTGAATCTGGAAAATTTGCATTTTCCAATTTAGAAAGTCTAATGAAAACTTTTTGATGAGTTCTAACCTTAATTTGATCTGTAACATCATATTTGAGTTTTTAAATACTACTTTTCTTCATTTTGTGTCTTTTTTTCTGCTTTTATGGTCATTTTCATTTCTAAGTAGTTACACAAAAACATCCCTAAAATCTTCTGGATTTAGAATTAATAGAAATGAAACTTTATTCTGCAAGACTGGTAGCTCATGTAAGGTGGAGCACTGTTCTTGCCAACTATAGAACATTTGTTAACAATGTTTATTATCATAATGTTGAAAGTATGTTATTACAAACTTTATATGAATAATATTTTTGTGCAAGTCACAGCACACAACAAGGTGTGCATTATAAAAGAATGTGTTTTTGGCTGAGTGGCCTAAGTGACTTGAAAAGTGGAATTTTTGTATTTATCCACACAAATGTATTCATGCCATTAAAATTTTCCAAAACTAGTTTCTTTTGAAAGGTGAGAGAGATTAAAAAGGGAAAAGTGGTTCTGCATGATCTCATGATGGAAAAAACTTCTCTACCCGTTTTATCTCTTCAAGGTGACTGTAGGTTGTGAGTATATTGTAGTTTAAGATGGAAACAATACTGCTTTGTGATCCTAAAGGGACTTATCTTCACTGATATGTTGAAAAGTGTTAGTGCTACACATCCTGTCTTTTTAAACTCATACAGTTCCACATAGTTCTAAAAAAAAAGCAGGCTTCTAATCAGTGTTAATTCATAGTAGTAAAGAATCAGCTAATACATACATTCCGCACTATGACTGATCCATCTTTCAGCTCCAGGTAAGCTGCAGAAAAAGAGAAATGAAACAGCTAAATCAGCAACTTTTCACAATTACAGTGTCAGAGTTTAATGTGTGATCAGTGCTAGCTACTTGGGCTTTAGAGTACGCAGAAAACTAGGATAGGATGAAACATCATCCTGCTCTAAGATGGATGTCTTACATGAGAAAATGGATTACTCTGGTTGTGAATTCCTTTCTCCATTATCTGCCAAAGGATACTATTTCATTATGTTGAAGTGAATGCCTAATTTTTGCCTAATTACCATTAGGTGAGCTGAATCCTACTCTCCCACCAACCCCCTCTCCATTCCCCATATATTGAAGTCAGTTGCTACATCGAACTAAAGCTGGTAACAAATGAAACATTAACATTATTATTGTTTGTATTATAGTGTTCCCATCCTTTGAAAGAAGTAGTGCCTTTAATAAAAACCCAGAAAGTCACTACATATAAAAATAAGTGCCATTCTTCTGAAGTCGATGGCTTGGCTGATTTTGTGTGAACAAAATATCTGGCCTGTCTTCTGGAGCTAGTGTGGATGATGGTTCATGTTTACTTCTTATTTTATTAGTGTCTCCAAAACACACTACACTGCCATACATTTGTGTCAGTCGCTTTTTAGAACTGGCATTTATCAATTGCTTGTGAAGCCCACAAAGATTTAGTAATTGATTGTTTTACCCGGAAATAACCAAATAAAAATACAAAGCCGGTTGTGCCGTCTGAGTGCTGGCAGGAAAACAAAATGTTAAGCTCTAGTATATACCTGAAATAAAACTTGACATATAACTATGCAATGTATAGAGTGGATCTTTTCATTAATAGTGTATTGGCATAACAGAGGACAAAGTTCTGCTTTCTGTTAAATGGAATTCAGTTTCCTGGCATCATTAATGTGAAAGGAGAATTTGGCCTTCATCTTCTTAAGCCACCCTGCCTTTATTATTGATAAGCTACTGGTTTTCTTGGTCCACTGTAATGGTGTGGACTTTGGGCTTGAGATTAAAATAGAGAAACTTTCCTGAGTATAAAGCAGTGTAATAGGTCAGTGCAGCTTAGTCAATCCACATTTACTAGCATCAGAAAATATGATGGATTGCACTGAAATGAAACTGTCAGAGTGGTTCCTTTTTTGAATTTAAGAAAAAGTTCAAACCACTGGATAAAATTATGTGCCAATTATTTATAAACTTCTCTAGCACTAGAATAAAGGAAGCCGTAATTCTGCGGACTTACGTTTTATTGAGTTCATCTGTTTTCATTTATAAACAGAATGTAAGAGAAAAGGAAATCTGTGCTGGTGGACAGTGAAATAATACAACTTCTATACACTTGCAGTGAAATGAACAAGAACCTATGGTTTCTTTTTTTTGCCAGGTTGAAAGAAGACTTAGAAAAGGCAAATCTGCTTTAAGAATGTCAGTCTCGAAAAATGTAGTTGTTAATGTTGATCTTGAATATTACAGTTATTAATCAGCCTGCTGATTTTTAACAGCATATTCAGACTCCTTCTGGAAAAAGAAAATCTGGGAGGAAGACAATTACTTTAACAATTCTTCAGAGAAGAATTTAGACTAAGTCTATAAAACTCCTTATTTGGGGTGGACTTTTTTTTTAATTGCCTCAGAAATTCCTATGGATCTAATTTCATTAT
Organism: Myiotriccus ornatus; assembly: GCA_036023395.1. Taxonomy (NCBI): domain Eukaryota; kingdom Metazoa; phylum Chordata; class Aves; order Passeriformes; family Tyrannidae; genus Myiotriccus; species Myiotriccus ornatus. The sequence goes on from JAYRBT010000082.1 coordinate 45,944,638, forward strand.
TTAGAATGTTTAAATTTGTACTTTTGCGTGAAGCCTTTTAAAATTAAATACAACTTAAATCTAAGAAAACATGGGTGACATGGGGTATGTAGCACATAGGAAAATACTGAAGCTGGGACAGTAAATCAAGAAATCCAAAAGTATAATTCAAATTCTGCTGTTACATCTAGCTTGGACATTTGCTGACTGGAAAAGTGGACTATTTTTTATTTTAGACAGATAGACTTGTTGATATTAACTTCTTGAGGATGATAAATATATGTACTGTTAATCTTACTTCTATTTTCTACTCAACAGTAATCTTACATTACATCAAAGTCTTAAAATTAATCCCTGGAATAAATCATAATTAGGGTAGCAACTGGTACAAACAGGAATGATGTATTTAGTGCACCTGTCACTAATGAAGAATTAATTTCTTTAAAGTATATTAATCTAAGTATGAATATATAGCTTGCTAATTGAATTTATGGTAAATGGAGTACAGCATGAATATGTTTTAAAGAATCCTCTTGGATCCCTTTAGTAGTAATTAGGACTGTAAGGACAGCCTTGTGGTATTTTCATTGCATGATTAAAATGAAATGATGAGCTAAGTAGTCTTGTGCCAGAGCCATACCAAAGGGGTAGTGTTAGCTTAAAAAAGAGAGTTTTTCTACTTCAAAGAATTAGGAAATTATGATCAAAATACTACTTTTGTGCATGTGTGTAGATGCAAGTACATTAATTACAGAGAATCTGGAAAAAATATATTACTAGTGCTAGACATCAAAAGTAAACTAGCATTGATTTAAAAAAAAGGTGCATGTAATCTGTCACACCCCCCTCCCCCATAAATTCCCAAAACATTCTCCTTGATAGGTCTGAATTTCAGTAAATTTCAGTGAAATGAGAGTACTTGGGTAGTAGGTAAAAACTGCTGCAATATTTACAAATTTTTATTATGAGAGTGTCTGAGCTTCAGCGAGCATCTCTGAAGATGGAAAGTGTCTTCCAGAGCTGGGCTGTGAAGTTGTTTGTGGTTGATTTCAATCTGAACTGTGGGCATCATCTTGTTGACAACAAGTGCTGTATTTTGTAGATGTGTGGTGCAGAGCAAGTGTCCAGTTTTACTCTTGTTTTTGCCCCAAAATCTTGCATCTTAGAACAGTTCCTCAACACTGTTTTTTTCTGAATCCAATCAAAAACTTAAATCATATCCTCTGACTTTGTTGTTGTGATTTTTTTGGTTTTGGGTTTTTTTTAATGATACTGCTATTACATTGTAATTTAAGACTTAAATCAGCGTAAGAAGCAGTAAAACTTCCATGAAATCAGCTGGGAGGTTGGGGGAGGGGAAAGCTCCCAAAGGGCAAAAGACAAATATATTTTGCCACTTAACATTAACTCTGAGCAAAATGTGTGTTGACTCAGGAGTCTTCTTGAATATTGTTTACATGCTTACATGTCTTAAGTAAGTAAATGAATGTGACTTAAACACAGAAAGCTTTACTTCAGTGTTTGTGGCAGCACCCGTGGCAGCGTGTTGGTACAAACCAGCAGTCCCTAAGAGCACTGAGAACCCTTAGCAGGGCTGTAGCTTGTCCTTGGGGCCACATCTTCACAGAAGTGCCCATCGTAACTCCTGATAAGCCTTACCTCTCTCTGTGGTTATCTA
>JAYRBT010000082.1:45946394-45960729 GCA_036023395.1 Myiotriccus ornatus
TTGTCCTTGGGGCCACATCTTCACAGAAGTGCCCATCGTAACTCCTGATAAGCCTTACCTCTCTCTGTGGTTATCTATGGAAGACAAACAAACCAAGCCAGTGGAGAATTGTGAGACATACAATTGTGAAAACCGAGCCTCGGAAGAAAGCAAAGAGTGAGCTAAGATTAAGCCAAATCCGGAGTGAAGGTCAGTTCAAAGAAACATGCAACTTTCTCATCATTTTCTCTTTGTAGTAGAAATACCCTACGGAGGCTAAATTTTGGCTTCCTGCTCAGGCCAAAAAGTGAAAACTCACAAAGGATGTCTCCAATAAAAATGTATTACTTTCTTAGATTGCCTTTCACTGATTTAACAGAGATTTAGATGACATAACATATGTGAGCAGTATAGATCTCTTTGCTTCCCTGTAGTGTTCAAAATCATTGTTCTAATAGTTGTCATAAATTACATGTACCTGTACTGAACCCAAAAGGCTGACAGCACGAGTCCACTCAGAACTAGGGCTACAACAGTTATTTCTCATTTTTCCTTACCTTGTGGCCAGCAGGTGTGACATAAGGAAATATAGAAATCATTACCCATTGAGCAGGCATTGAACACCTGAGAGCTCCACTGCATAGGTGAGCCATCTGTTTACTGCAGAAAATATTTTTAATGATTGTTTTTCAACACCAGAGCACCAATGAACAACTTAAAAAAGGTCAGAATGACTGCCTGTATTTCACTGCCATGGGAAATCCATCAGGCAATAATTTAACCTGTATGCCCCTACACGCACATATTCAAGTTCCATATTGTATTACACATCTGTCATCTACTTTTTATTTCCCCAAACAGTCTTTTTTGACTCATAAATTGTGTTTTCTTTAAAACTGTGGCCTGGATAATTCTCAGTGGAGACAGAGGAAAGGAAAAAGATTGGAGTGAATAGTTTCCAGAGTGCTTGTGTATAGAGGGACACTAAAGGAAGTGAGAGTGAATTTAGTTAAGACTGAGCAATAAAGCACATAATCCAAAACTGGATGTGCTTGTCAATGGTCTCATTCTGGAATTAAGATGATGGTAGATAGTGCCATCAGAGTGGTAAAAATACTCCCCTCGCAAGGTGTAGCAAATTTTACTTAATGCATTTGTCTTCAAACCTTTTTGCTTAATAACTTTAACTTCCATGAATGAACCCAGATGCCTCTGGCTAATTCAGTTGGTGGATCACTGTCTCACTTACGTGTCAGTATTAGAATATGATCAGAATAGGAAGATTTTGTTGGAAAAAACCCCAACTTTTACTCCAAAAATGAAAGTGGCATGTGAAAACAGTTACGCTACTTCCATAGCCATTGTGTTACATGTACCACTCTGTTGAATATAGCTGGTACTCTGTAACACTACATAGATTGACTAGTTTAGGCTTCTTAAATCCCAGCATCATTCTCAGTGTGCACTGTGAAACTACTGTGAGAAAGTTTGGTCTCTTACTAAATGAAGCATCATTCATGAGAAGCTGTCCTAGGAAACTTTCCAGGAAACATAAAATCTAAAATGGCATCATTTTTTTCACGTACCACTGAATCAATAATCAGTGCTGTAGGAGAATGTGGCTGCTCTAATGTGAGTATACAGCTTTAAAGGATGCATTACTGATTTTTTAAATAACTTTTTACTGTGCTGTCCCATTCTTAGTTAATGAAAAAATAGTTCTATAAAAATATGTATGATTTTCTGCTCTATGTTTTGAAGCAGAATCAGTAAGGCTGGAGATAAAACATAAAAATGATAGTTGGTGTTTTTTTAATTGATGTGCCAGGCTAAGTATATAATACCAATTCAGTTAACTAACTTTGTCTTGATGAAGTTATTCCTTCATTCGTTATAACTTTTATATTCCTAATTTAGAGTAGTCAAAATTCTATGAAAGCTTATCTCCTTAATACGTTTTTTAGAAAATGGGAAAATTGGAATATAGAAAAACTGGAAATAAACAATAAATATATATTAACAGACCATATTTTGGGGTGGTTTTTTTCAGTTTATGTCCTACTTATTCTGCTGGGTTTAATACACTAATTGTAAAATTTTATCATAAAGTTCATGTTCAAGTCTATTTATCAAACTCTGGATTTTAGTTACAAATTTGATTTGAATAATCCAGATAAAATGTGACATCAGACTGATAGGTGAATTGTTTCAGAATTTGCAGCTTACTCTGTCTTTCTACATGTAATGAAAAACCTGTAGCAGACTACACAACTATGTAATTTTGCAGTGCCCAGACAACATGATCTTATCAGAATGTGATTATCCATACTGTCAAGATTGCAGATATCAACAGTAGCTGTATTTTCCCGTGAAAGACTGGAAGGGGGACTGAATTCACAAAAGCATCTTTGGTATTTTCAAGATGGCTGGAGTTCATTTCAAACAAACCGTTTAAGTTCACATTCTATTTCATAATATTGATGATTTCTTTCATTGATGTTCTTGGACAATATTAATTTTTTAAGAAAATCAATTACCTGTCCTAAACAAGCATCAGAAAAACACTTTTCTGATGTCTTTGTCAACAAATGTTGGATACATTTAGTCACTTTCAGTTTTTCTCCCATTGTTTCTAAAGAGAGGAGCTATTGTAAACTTCATTTAGGACCCATAATTTGCTGATTCTTGAAGTTCTAGTCATTTTGAGGTTTAATTAAAATATCTGAAGCTGCAGAAATTTTTCCTGTTGTGTTCATGTAGTTGTTATCAGAATGAATTCATTTGAAAAGAATTCTTTTCTGGTTTTGCAGCAGCCTTTGCTACACAAGGGGGAAACTTCAATACCCCTCCCCATGAGCCACAGTAGCTGAAGTTATTAGCATTCGCTACATGCATTATGTTTCCACTTTGTATTTCTCCCTTGTCTTTTACATCCCTCTCCATTCTCTGTGTGTAATGTTCATTCTTGTCTAAGTACAGGAAGAACCAATTATTGTTATAGTATTTCAGTTAGGTGACATTGTATATCTAGGTATATTAGACATTTAGGAAATACCACAGATAGAAGGCTGATGGCTTGCCTGCTCTGACATATCGTTCTTCCAGATTATAGGCAGCCAGGCGATGTTTGCTATGTCTGTGATCTTTGGGAAGCTCGTGTCTTTAGCCCAGGTATGGCTTATTATCTTCATAGATATTGCAGACAGATCTGTTTAATGCAGAATTTAAAGATAGCTGTGTCTGTGTTCTCTGTTCAAATAATAAAATATAATTAAACTTATGTAAGGATTTAGCCACAGAGATGCTTATGGATTAATTAGGACTAGTGCTTTTTCAAACTGTTTTGATTTGTAAACTACGACACTGTTTCCAGAAGAGTTGCAGAACTGTGATGAAATTTTTTTTTTCAAGGCCTTGAGTAGACCTCTGATTACAAATTAAAGGCGTCTATTTTTGAGTTTTATTAATTGCCATTCCTAAGTGACAGTTAACACAATTCTCATGACAATCTTCATCTGTAAACCTCAAACTTATTGTCCATTTTCCCCTTTATGTCCTTTCTGTCATTACCTTGACTGTTATGGTCAAGGTTTCCTCTCCAACATCTCTCCTGGTTAAAAATTATAAAAGTTTCTATTTCTAAGATAATTTTTTCCTTTGTCTTTCTGTCCATCTCTATTATTCTGTCTCTTACCACATCCCATTCAGTCTCTCTACAATATAATTTATAAAACAAGATATTACCCTGCGGTAAAGTGTGCTTTATTCACAAGATGTTTTAAGCTTATTATGTTTTTATGACTATATGTCCTCTGAGGTCTATACAGATAACCCTTTTTTAACCTCCAAGTATAGTACAACGGTAATACAGAGCATTTCATCCAGGGTGCTAGTAATACAGCAACAAAAATGCCTGTGTTACAAGGTTTGAGTTCAAATGTTCAGGGGTAGAATTGGCTGTAATGGTATATCTGTGAAAAAAATAAGCCTGTGGTGAAGTTGGAACCCCAGTGCCAAAGCACAACATATAATTGGGCCTAATTTTTTCCATATGTATCAACAAAAACAGTCTTTGCTTCCATGAGAGATGAAAGCTTCCCTTTCTGTCATATTTTTATTTTGTATATAATTCCTAACTCTTTATAATTTCATAGGCTTTTTAAAAAAACATGCCTAGATTTAGGGAGAGATGAGCTGTCACCTTGGATTTGAGTTTATATTTCTAATAGAAAAGCCTTTTTTGGTGGGGAAGGAAAAACAAGACTATTTCCCCTCCCTTGCCAAAAGGGCTACTATGTTAAAATCCTTGTACAGTGCCTGTGAGCTATCCAAGTTGGCGTGGAACAATCCATTTGTGAATTGATTTAAATACCTCATTTAAAATAAATAATCTAGTGGAATTAGTGTCATAAATCTTCATAGAGTAAGCTTACTATTTATATAAGATCGAAGAAGTGTTAAATACATTTCTGTTCTGTCGACAATGTATGGCAGTGTTTCTCCCTTCCTTCAGTTTTATGCCAAGTCCCAAATAAAGGATGCATATTTTCTTACGCGTTTGTTCTGTTGTTTAACGTAGTAGCCTTCCAAATAATCTTTCTTTCTCCTGTCTGTAAGTTCAGCGAATATATAAATGAATTCTGTAGAAGACTGATAGTCTAAATTATATTTCACCTCTATTATGCTGTATTATTTTACACTAAGTAAATTCACTGTTATCAGGATTGTTGAAATATTCTCTGAGTCATATTTTACCTCCTCTAGAAAGTTATACACCCAGGCATACAGACATTGTTGTCCTTTCTCATTCAGTGTAAGGCCAATCAAACTGCCAAGCAGAATATCCCAAAAACCTCTTGTGGGTGACATCGATGCAATGGCTGCTGGATCTAAGTACTGTGTCACATGCATAGATAATATCGTGCCACCCCAGTCTGCTTTTCTTGTTTGTGTAGTGTCAGCCACTGAGACTCCCAAGTGTTTGTGTTCAGAACACGGTTAACTGGGGCTCTGCGTGTTGCTTAAACAGCCTTTTTGTGTGTCTTCTGAGGAGAAAAAGAAAAAGGTAGACTTCTTGGAAATGTCTTGCAGGATGCCAGAGGTACCTGGTTGGTTTACTAGTTCACCTCACTTCAACTCGAGTTACATCTAGAATTTGTTTTGTAATTTTTCCCTTCCCTAACTGATTTAGTGGAAGTGAACAGATGATTTTTCCCCCCTGCCCTTACATCTATATAGAGGTTAAAACATTTTGCTCTAGACATTTGCTAGGAGCAGAGCTGAGACTTGCACTGGTAGTAGAAGAGAATGTTACTGAAGTGACCTTTCAGTTCCCCATATTACTGGCTGTGCAGAACTTACTTGGATGTGGAAGTGAGCTAAAGCCATCTCCACAGTTATTCCCCATGGGCTATGTCCTATAAAGATAATGTACATAGCGCAGCACACTTTTCCCAAATGACTTTATATGTTAATTTTCTGTTTCCTAGGGGGGAAAAAAAAGAAAAAGCAGGGATTGGAGAAAGAAGAAGAAGCATTTCTCCTCTTCTGATGCAGCTGGGAAATATCTAGCTAAAATAAAGGAAGGCATGTCTTGGTTACAGTAACCTGTTTCCATGGTCCCCCACTGATGTGTTTTTGTAGAAGCTGTCTTACACGTTTTTGCTACTGGTTTAAAAGACTCCAGAAAAAGCAGCCAGCTCAGAAGAATGAAGGAAAAAAAGTTTTCCTGCCTTATTCTCATTTCAGGTCAGCCAGAGAAACATTCTCTTGGACAATAGGTGACCGCAAATACCAGGGGTCTCCTGTAGCAACAGAAATCCTTTTGGACTTCTTCCAAAGGCTTTCTTTAAATCTTAATGTGGGTCAGCCACCTTAGAGACAGCTGTTGACAGCCTCGAGGTAGAAGCTTTCTTTCTTCTTTAGTCTGCTCCTGACACTTGATTCACGTAATTTTTTTCAAACCTTGGAGTGGTTCTGCTTACCTTAGCATCCATTCTCCATATGTACCACGCAAACCTCTGAAATCCCCAGGCTTATGACCCTCACCTCCAAGAATGGGCTATCAGAACTCAGAATTCTGGCATGTATGCCCACTTCAGAGTTGGATCAAACACATTGCTTATAGCACTTCTCCTAAAAGCCCCCTGCTAGTCCAAGACACCTTCTGACAACTAATAACCATATTTTTTCCATTCAGTTATGTCAAATGAACTGTACTGCAAAGTAGATACATCCCTTCTACTGCTTCCTTTGCTAACAGCCACTGGTTTTATTTGCCTTCATTAATTACTGTCTCCTGCCTGAATCACCTACGTTCATTCCTCTCATTTCATTGCTTTCAAACCATCCTTTCAGACTTTCAGCTGTACTTGTGCTTGTTCTGTGGCAGTTCGTCCCTAGCTGTTCCTAGCTTGTCTTCCTATCTTGGCAGTGGGTTTTTATTCCAGTCTCTGAGTCTCCTTCTACCTTCTTAAACAGTATTTCTTAAGCCAAAACTTTAGGAATGTAATTCTGGCCCTACTCAAGTCAACTGGCTGAGTATTTTGCCATCTATCTCTTTGTGCTGTTTTTTCCCATGTGTTTGGGCACTATTTGCATATATAATTGTTACATATGGATCTGTCTCATAAAAGAAAAATAAGCTGAACTTACTCCAGTCTCTGTAGAGTCAAATGATTGATATATGACCAGTATAGACTAACAAAAAGAACATTCTCCAATGTGCATATTGCTTTGATTACTGAGGTTTTTAGAACGTCCAAATGCTGTACAAAATGAATAACAAACATCAGATGTTTGAAAAGTTAACTCAATAGAAGTCAAGGACATAATGCTTAGTAGCAACTTGCTACAAAGAGTTCATATTTTTCTATTAATGGAAAATGACACAAAGATGCCCTTAGGCCACCTCAGTATTTGTATTAGTAAGTGACCAAAACTGTGTGTCAAGGCACTCACACACATACTAATCACTTACATTTGTAACTGCTTCCTCTGTCTTCCTGGCAAAATATCAGCATTAGGAAGTTGTGACTAATGGTAAGAAGAAAGAATACTGAAACACTTATCTTAATAGGTACTCTATCGATACAATCTTTATAGGTGCCAAAGAAAAAAATAAAATACAGTTTGATTAACTTAAATAAGATAGAGTGTGAATGAAGCTGGCAGTTTCTTTGAAATGTAAGTGAAAGTGACCAAAACAGCTCCTACAGAGTTCATTTTTATGACTTATTATTTTTTATTGCATTTATTAGGAACATAAACAGTATATGTACTCATTTCTTCAATACAGAACGAGTTTTGTGCACATACAAGCACGAAAGAAAGGCAACTCTACAATGTTCATCTGTTTTGATTTTTGGATATTTTTACTCCTTTTAAAATCTAATGTTTCTGGATAAAATTTACATCCTTTGTTCCCTTGTTTAAAAATAGGGGGGGGGTGTTTTTGTTTTGAATAATTAGTTGTGGCGTCTGATTGTATAAGAATTGCTCTATTGTTTGGACAGTATGACAGCCTCTTGTGTTTTAAGGATTTTTTTCAGGGAAATGGCTTTTGAGAATGGCAGGATTTCAAGATTATGAAACTGCTGCTGATGGTAATGGTTCTGTGATAATTAAACTGTCCACAGTCTCTTTTTTTTTTTTGTGAAACTGAGACAAGGGTAGTTGTGATTTCATCAAAGGCTTTGTTTGAGCTCTGGCAGCTGGCAAGGCAGAGCCCTCTGCTAGCAGACTGAGTACCATCCTGAAGAGTTTTCACTATACATTTCCTTCATCAGCAGCATATTCATCGCATTTCATCTTTGCCCATCTTGTAAGAAGACTAGTCGACTTCTTGGTGTTCTTTGTTGACAGAATAGCCAATTTATCCTCTTAGTAGTAATGCACTAAAATTGGGTTTTGGAGGCTTCTTAAGCTGAAGGTAAAGGATGATGTTCTCCTTGGGAGTTTTGTTCTTTGCATGACTGTTTGTGTAAGAAAGCACACTCACCTAAACATGCCCTGATATTAAAAGAAGTACTAAAATTATAAAATACATTGCATCCCTGCATTAAAAAATAAAAGAGAGTTTCTTATCTTACTTTAAAGAAATGTGTATCTCATTCTCTGAAGAAGCCTGCAAAAGCCTACATCTCTGTCTTCATGCAATTGTGTCATTCTCTTTAATGCTTTAGGATCAGTCAAGAGTTCACAGTCAAGGGCAACCACAGGTTCTCATGGCTGGAGCAATGCTGAGGAGTTTTCACAAGTGCTTTTGTATGAGTGATTGTGCCATGTAGGCTAGAGACTATCTACTGTTTTCTGGAAAATCTTTCCTGTAATTTGGGTCTCTAGAGATTTGTGGGAGCAGGGCTATATAGCCTGGCACATAAACTTTGTTCAGATCAGTGGTGACATATTGAGGCACTACATTTATTTACTGCTCAGTTGGTGCCCTCGCTTACATTAATAGGATTGGGCTTCCGGGTACTCAGAACCTCATGGGATCAGGTCCTTCCACTGAGGATATTGCTCAGCTCTTATTCTGTCCCTTTTTATATGGTTTTTTATTCAGCAGAAAAAACAAACTGAGTCTGCTAAGAACTAGATCCAAGGGGAAGGCTGGAAGTTCTGAGATGTGTTAAGGAAAGACATGATTGCAAGTAGAATGTAAATCTGGGTAAAATCCACTTCAGTGAAGAAAAAGTTAAAAGGAGGACAGGATTTGTAGTATAAGAAATATTTTGAAGAAAGTGAGCGAAAGGTAAAACAGTTGAGGAAAATGAAGGGGATTAATACACAGAATAAGGTGATTCAGAGTTTGAGTAATGGGAATGCTGGAGTCAGCAAACACTCAGCAGAGCTTAATTGGTGAATTGTAAGATATTAAAAACAAGAGGTTGAAAAAGAAAGTAGGAAGTAGACAAATACTGGCAAACAGTGAGTGGACAAAAGGTATGTAAGGGTTTTTGAGATAAAAGCCTGAAGTGTTTACAGGTACAGCACTAGACAGGCAGTACATATTTCTTGTTAATTCTCTCAGTGCACTAGCTTGTGGCCCTTTGCAGAAGTCCTTTATTCTGGAGTTACATGAGGTGACTGAGCTTGTCTAGGATCACTCCTTGCTGGAAAGAGGAGATTGTTCTCCTTTCTCCTGCTCCTGCCCCCTAGCTCTGGACCCCACCCCCTGCCTTGCCCATGGACTAGCACTTTGTTCACTAAACCATCAGAAAATAAATGTTTTTTTGGTTTTTGTCACTGCAGCTTTCCTTGTTGTTATGTGATAATTCAGTTGTGAAGTCTGATGGGTGGGCCTTAGCACCAGCACAAGGAAGAAATGGGAACAAGCAGCTGGAGTAAGAGGCAGAAGATAAGACTCCATTTTGTGTTAAACTCCTTTGAGCAGCCGTCTGCCTGTCTCTACACTGTGGCTGCAGTTTCACAATTACCTGAATCATTTAAGTTCAAGCTCCTGCTGAAAGGAGTGGGAGCTGTGTGTTGCTTCTCAGCCATGTGCTTTCCCTGCCTTGTGGTGACACCACAGCGCATGGTGGGACGATCAGCTGAGCTGAGACAGCAACCTGACAAAAGAAAAGAGGTCTATTTTCAGCTGGATCTGTTGCCTGATTTGTCTGTGTGAGCCCTGTTCACAGGGACCCAAGAGGAGGGAGGAGGAGGAAGGGTGGACCTCCATTCTGGGCTGCAGCCCATATTTAGATCAGCTTCAGCCAAGGGTGAAGCCATGCCCATAGGCTTTTCTGGTCCCCACTGCTTTAGATTTTGGTTCTGTAATGTGGATACAGTCTTACTTGCCCAGAGGGAAGAGAGTCGTAAATAAAGAGGCAGTTCACGGAGAAATGTGAACATGAAGTGTTAAGTTCTTCAAGCTTTTTGGATAGGAGGCGTTGTATAAATACTGTTTGTATTAAACTGCAAAAATAACTGTTTAAAATTTCTGAAATAGCTGCGGGAAATAATTTTAGGTCTGTGTAAGGAATGCACGTTATTTTAAAAGAGGGAAAAACACTGAAAGAGAAAAGTAAAAGTGGAGCAAAGGACAGCTAGAATAATGCAGTAACACAGGCGTTTCAGGTATGCCAAATAACTAGATCTGAGTTCTCTAGGAAAGAAGGGGATCTTACTGAAGAAAGAACGATTCCACTTAAAATGTGTGTAACTTTTAAGGGAATTGAAAGAGGGTTTTTTTTAAAACTTCTTGAACTGGAGTTTAGGGCAGAAAACAAGGAGATATGGTCGTCTTGAAGTGCCATGTATGAAAGGAATTGAGGAGGAATTTCTATTTTATGGAGATGGTTATTAATAATGTAGAGCTTCCAGAGAGAAGGCAACAGAGAAGCAACTAATACAGTTTTCTGAAAAGAGATGGCTAAGTATTTGAAAGAAAATATGTAGAGAACATATGTAGACTTAAATGAGGAAAATGTCCTAGGTGGGTTCTTGGCTTCTCTGAAGGAATGGAAATCTGTCTATGAATGGTTCCTGGCCCATGGTGGTAGGCAACAGGAAACAAAAATATATGCCAGGCTCTGGTAGGGCTGGTTCACCATGGAAGCTGTGGCATGTGTTTTGAAGTGTATACTCCAGTACAGGTACCAGATCTGACTTTTATGATTGTGTTTAAGTAGAACATAGTAGTTTCATCAGTCTCTAGGCTGATGGTGTTTATTTGCTTGCTAAATTGCACTGTTGTTATTTGGGCAACATTCTATGCTCTCCTGCTTTGTGTTGATATTTTCTTGCTCTTTCAAAAGAATGTGTATGTTCTATGTGGTTTTAGCCAAACTGAGCACATATTTTCATACACAGATGGCAATTATATGAAATATATATAGGGCAGAGATTGGGACTTCCTTCCTTTTGACTACAGCCTTCTCTGTTCCTGTACAGTTACCTCATAACATGGAAGTATGCAGGCAGGCATGCATAGTCGAGGTTAAAAATGGTTTCTCACAGTAGAGTTATACAACCTGTAACTAGATGCCAAAACCCCGAAGTGCACTTAATCAATAAAAATTCCTCTTGGTCTGCATTGAATGAAGTGATACCAAAGTGGAGTAGCCACACCATTTTACATACCCACATCCCTCAGTACTCTCTTGCAGGTGGCAGAGTTTCAGCGTTCTTCCCCTCATTTCCAGACTGCAAAGGAAATAAATGGTGATGGGCAAATCTCAAAAGAATTAAAAGCTCAATTTCTGCACTTTTCTGTTTAGGATATTTGTTCATATTGTTTTGACTTGGAAACTAATATAGTAATTTAATGAGAACAAGCATTTTCGTGAGTTTTCTGGGATTTAATTACCTTCTGTTTGAATGTAGGTTTTATGTGTCATGACATGATTTTAATAATGCTCTGTGTTTATGCTTTTCAGAAATGCATTTCTTATGTAGTCTTCAGCTGTATGTCATGTAAATGGCTGCCCTCTGTTTGCATAGTAACAGAGTACTTTGGTTATAAACTTTTGAACTTCTTTTTAAGAAAGAAGATCCTCTTAAGTGTTCTAGTTTGGACATACAAAAAAGCATATTATTCCAAAGGCAGTCACGGAGACTGAAGAGAAAACCCCATCTCTCCAAGCTATTGTTTTCTTTTCTGAAAACTGTTGTTTCTCCTTTCTGTAGAATCAAGATGATAATAGTAGTTACGGCTTGCATTTTCATTTCAGCATGTTATTGTTACTCGATACAGTTAGGGACTGGAGCTAATTCTCCAATAACAGTTGATTGCTAATTCCACAACTGTAGATTCACGGAAGATCCAAGACCTGGTTGTTTTTTATGTAGTAAAGTTCCCTGGATAACAGATCACAGGTAAAAGATGGCTATGAACTTCAGCAGTGGTGCGATTTGAAATCTTGAGTGCACCTTTTTAAGCAGAGGTAAAGTTTAGGCTTAAAATGAATGAGGTATTAGTATGCTTTGTCTTGTGTAGTTCTGAAGTGTTTATTTAAATTGAAAATAAGGATCTTAAAAATGAAAACAAAATTAAAAAATAGGTTAACTGAAATTGCAAAAATCTGTTACTTTGAGGGAAGATTTATTTAGGTTTTTAGTTTATCCAAACTGCTTCACCCATCCTTAGAAACACTAATAGTACTTTGGTTTTCTGTACCACCTTTCATCTGAGAACCTCAAAGCACTTTGCAGGCATTAATTTAATTAAGTTTCACAGCACTCCTGTAAGCTAAGTAATGTTTAAATAAGATCACTTCACCGAGCAATGAAACGGAGTCACCTCTGGGGTGGAACATGGTGAGTATTCATAGTACACAGCAACACTACACAACAGTTCAAGAGACAACGTGGAGAAAATACTGTATCTCACTGAGACTGTGGGGTGACTTTTGTTAGACAGAATATCTCCTTCCCTGTTACTTTTCCTTCTTAGTTGTAGGTTCCATTTTACAATGTAAATTTTACAGTGCAAGCAAACTTGCTTCTAGGTATCCCTAAATGTGACTTAGCTCGAAGTGCTGTAATTCGCAGTGCGGTTCCATGAGGTGACTTCTCTAATCAACACAGTTTCTCTTACTTTCATGCCTTGGTAGTTTGATACTGAATTAAGGACGGTAGGATATAATCTTTCCTGTCATCAGTTGTGGAATGGCAGCACCTTTTTCTCTGGAAGCTTACTATGCCAAGTACTATACCAGTCCATCCCAGTTGTATTTGTAAGATTGTAAAGTTACCCTCTCAGAGAATGTTATGATGACAAAAAAAGGTGGACTGCTCTTTCTGGTAGCCGATTTAACTTTTATGTTTAAGACTGATAAAATGCATTGAATCAACTCTGACCAAAGTCCGAGACCCACAACAATGCATTTTTTCCGTGGAATTTTAACTTTCAATGGGCTCTGTATGACTTTTAAACAAACTAGAAAACATAACTGGGATAGTGAAGGGGGTAAGGGACTCATGCCAGTGGTGCTTAGTTCTTGCTTTGGAAACCCATTGATAGGCCAACAATGCATTGGTTATTGAAAGCAGATGAACTTTTTTCCCTTGCTGTCTGCAATGATGACATTATCTTGAGATAAAAAAGAAATTGCTGTAATAACTCTTACTTTCTGTTTCTGTCCCTTCCATCTTATTTTGTATCTTGTTTGTATATGTTTTTGTTTTACTAACCCAGCAAGAAGCTGGGGGTACTCACTAAAAAAAACCCCAACCAACAATCCCAAACTGGTCTTTAGTTTTCAAACTCCTTCATATGCATTTATCCTTTGAAATTGCCCTCTCTTTTTTGACATGACACTGCAAATCTCCTGTCTTCTAAGTAAGTAGTATAGAGGGAATATAATGAGAAATTCTGTTCTGTCATAATGAAGGGGCAGGTGGTTTCCATTATAAGCTCTGCTGGAGCTTCCTTCCATGCCAGCAGCTTCCCACAACTGACTGCAGTACTCATCTCTGCCCTTTTTGGTGGGGAGTGTGGAGAGGAAGTGGAGCACAGCTCTGACAGATAAAGGATTACTCAGATGGCTTCTGTCACAGTTTGGGGATTAGGTTCAGTTATGAATCCATTTATTTTGTGAGTCCTGTTTGTACTTGCGACAGTCATGAATGAGGACGTTCTGCTGGCAGGAATTTGGCACCTGAGGAGCAGAGGTGGAAGCATGGTGTCTGGAAGGGTGCAAGAAGGCAATCTAGCCATCTTGATATCGCCTGTCTTTCACCTGCTAGAACAATAGAGCCTTTTACAAACAGAAGTGTTGTCTGTACCTGTGCTGTCTCCTCCTGGGCCCGCTCCAGGAGGGAATAGTACGTGACTGGTAGAATTTTTGGAAGAGTCTGACTGAGGAGAAAAAAAATCATAGTTTATCCAGCAGTGACCACTTAACCAAGGAGGGACAAATACCTTCTTGAGGTAGGAAATTGATGTTCAGAGGTGATAAGGCTTATCAAGACACCTAGAGGGCCTATTAGAAAATGGAGATGGGAGATGGCTGGTCACAGTCCACAGGGACAACAAAGACAAAGGAAGGGGAGGAGACAGATTCAAAGCGCAAAATTTAAGCTAAAGACAAGGTACTTCGTGGTAGCATTTTCTAGAATAGTAGAGAGTTGAATGAGGCATGAGATGATATGACAGAGACATAGAAAAGCTTGAGTGGTGTGGAGTCAGGAGAGATACCATCATGGAATGGTTTGGGTTGGAAGGAACCTTTAAAGATCATCTAGTCCCAATCCCCTGCAATAAGCAGGAACATCTTCAATTAGATCATTTTGCTCAGAGCCCTGTCCAACCTGACCTTGAATGTTTCCAGGTTTGGGGCATCCACCACCTCTGAACTGTTCAATGGCTCTCAAAATACTAAACTTAGAGCCACTAAGGGAAATATCAACT
>JAYRBT010000082.1:45967678-45990261 GCA_036023395.1 Myiotriccus ornatus
CATAAACCTTCTCTCAACTAATAGTAATTGTGTGGGGGGTGTAAAAGCAAATTGACCCAAGGCAAAACCACGACAGGGTAGCAGTCTTAAATTTTACATTCAGTTCCTGTGAATTCTAATGTTAAGAGGGGTGGAAATTCAAGCGTTAAGAAAGAATTCATTCCAGTCCATGGAAAGTGTTACCTGTATTACAAGAATATGGCAGAATAGACTGCCAGTAGTGTGAGCTTCCCTTGCTGGAGGTCTTCAGAACGAGTCTTGGTTGCCAGTTGGAAAGTACTAGCTCAAAGATAGGTTTTAGTCAAAGCGTGACAGAAGTCCTCAATCTGGTGCATCTGATGCTTTGCTCAGAGGTGTTGAGCTTAGTGAGCTGAATTTTCAAACTATGATTGCAGTAAAAGGATGGGATTATTAAACGATGGCCTTGCAGTTGTCTCATGAGTTGAAAACGAGCTATTGGATTTCATTTCCAGAGAAAAATGAAAGAGACTGTGTTCTGTATGTAGTTCTGTCTTGGGCCTAAAGTTACAATGCACAGGGCATTTTAGATGGCTTGAGCCTGAACTGAGGTTAAATAAATAAACCGTGAAGTTAAGTGCAGTTATCAACTGCTCAATCCAACAAAAAATAAGGCAGCCTTTTTCATAGAGTCTTGGCCTTCTTGGAGGTGCCAGAAGAGGAACTTCAGTATTAAGGGTGTTGAAAATAGCTAGTAAAGCAGAAGCCAATGCTAATAAACAGTTTTGGAAGTACTATGAGTGGTTTAAGCATAGTCTGGATTATTGTTATTACTGTGTTAAATCACAGCAATCAAATAGCCAAGCATCGCTTTGAATGATTAAGTGGAATGGCTGTCAATGAAAACCCTTCAGGCTGTATTGCAGACACAGGGATGGGTGGGGTCATGGTCAGCTCTCCCAAACATTACTTTGGATGCTGTTGCAGATACAGAGCAGGGTGTTACATGATATTTTCAGGATCTGCCAGATTTTAGTTTGGTTTGGATATTTTTTATGTTTCTTGGCAGGCATGCACGTCCCTGCAGCCATACAGCAATCTGCATTAATGGCTGAAGTAACACCTACTGGTGAGGCAGAGTCAATCAGCAACAGGCTGCTGTTGACTCATGACTTCAGTTGACTCATGTTCCCATTGAGCTTTAAGGGTCACTTTTGTTCCCACCCTGAAGCCTAGTGCCAGTTTCTGTCATGATTTGATTAAAAAGCTAGATGATGTGCTTTGTGGACAAATTAGTATTGGTATGGTAGAGCCTTCCATTAGTTAAGTAAGTTAATTAAAAGTATTTATTCATGTTTATAGTAGTGTACACACAAGGTTTTAGACAGATTGCACTAATCATAGAATTGGAGAAGTTGGAAAAGACTTCTAAGATCTGCCAAGTCCAACCATAAAGTTCAGTGTGTCATTGAGTCAAATACAGAGCTCAGTGTTTCAAAATGGCACAGAAAGATCTCACAAAGAAAGTGATTTATTTCAAACTGTATTCAGACTTTATCATCTTCCTCATATATTTCTGTCTTTCCTGGAAGAACCTGGAAAAATAGATGAGGCTTGAAATACACCAGATCTGGGCATTGTTGTATGAAGGTGGCATCATATGGTATAGAAAGGGATTTTTAAATCAGATTTAAAAGAAAGAATAAAGGAAGAGAGCATTTTGATCCTGGAATTCGGAAGGTGAAGAAGTATTAGAAGCATTTCTATGATGTCATTCAAAACAGTCTTGGCTTGAAAGGGAAGCAGTGTTGCAGCATCTCTGAAGTATCTCAGTATGATCCAGTTTAGTTTTACGAGCATGAAGTCATTTAACTTGTCATCCCATGCATGATAGTGATAGATAGGAGAATAGCTCTTTCTTATTTAAATCTGTAACTTGTTAAAATGACTAGCCATCCTTTTCCAAGCTACTGCACAGGAACTCAAGCTGGCAAAAGGTGTGGAATACTTTGTGCAAATACTATTTCTGATGGCACAATTTTAAGTTCTCCCGTGTGGGTGCAAAAGGTCTGGCTATGTCAAGTGTAAGCTTTTCCACCATACCCAATGGAACCATCTGTCTTAAGCTGCTTGGTAGTCCTTACAGCAACCCATTAAATTGAGATGCTGATACGTGGCCCTATTTCAACAGTGCTTCAGTTTTACTGCCTTCTGAAAGGCATGAGAGAAGGGTAGGTGCTACTTTAAACAGTGTGTTTGAAACTTTGTTACATATTGTTGTTCGTATGTTTTACTGTTTTCTTGTTCATCATCTCTAAATTAATTTCTCATCTTCATGTATCATTGAAAGAGGGGCTTTCACGCTCTCAGAATCGTGCATTTCTGCTGGCCCGTTTCCTTCAGGTCATCATATCTTTGCATCTTTAACTGAAAATACAGTAAGAATTACGATTATTTTCATGTTTAGTGTGATTTCATGGGCTGCAAACCATGACTTCAGGGATGAGACATTGGGAAAACACTTCTGTTCGAAGTAAGGGTTAAAACAAAACACGTCTACACCTTAACTCACAGTTCGTTTCGAAGTATCTTACATATTAAGTATATTACCTTTCTTCAAAAAAAATCCCTGATTACAGTAACAAGACATATAAACTGCAAATGCACTGGGAGAAAAGCAATACCATCCAACTTGTTACAAGATCCTAGCAGGAGCAGATAATGGTCAGGCACAGTGGGACCGTGTCTACATTTTGATAAATCTTCATCTACTGTAGTTAGATTTCACTTTTGCCATAACAGAATGTCTCTCAGTAACATTTCTCTCGCTATAATTTTGCTGAAACTATCACCTTGAGAGGTTCCAGTGGGGCTTTTGGAGCTCTATGTGAACTTTGATGTAAAGCTCTCCTGCAGTGAGAGATCAGAAGTGCCATATGTATAAGCAGAGACTCCTCTGAGAACACTTTCTTAGGAAACAGATGCTTTTCTGTCTTCAAAGTTTTAAACAAAATTGTATTGAGTTAAATGTAATATAGGATTTAGGTATTTCCTTGGGTGATGTCACCAGATTCTTTTTAGACTTACAACCTTCCATAAAAAAACGCATATCAACATTACTTGCAAGTTACATGCACATTAAAATGCATAATATATATATAAAGAATTGTTTTTGTTTCTAAATGAACATTGTTATCAAGGAAGTCTGAATTTTGTACTTAAAGAAAGATCATTTGTTTGCATTAACTCATAATATTTAATTGATAATATACTACTCATCAGAATAAAAAGAGGAACTTTGTTGGCAGCCTAAAAAACCATATCGTATGAAAATTAGGCTCTACTGCAAGCATTTACATGTTTGAGAATTCCTATAGGACTCCTTAAGTTCAGTTGAATTACTTATCCATAAACCACAGTAAGTGTTTACAGTACCTGACCTTAAATCAAGGATTTTTTTTATTTTTTTTTAACTATCTGTGGTTATCCTCTTTAAATATGCTGGGATTTGGCATGTTGTTTTAAAATGTTCCAAGCCACTGATGTTGTTTAAACTTCCTCCAAAGCTGGAAAGAGCTGCAGTGATTGATAAATTGAAACACTGCACAATAAAAGACCTCCTTCTCCCTATATTTCAGTGTATTTTCTGGAAATAATTTGTCGTATTGGATCTTTTGGAGATTGTTTTCTGATTTAGCATGTTTGTCTTTGCTTTCTTACATTTTTTAAGGCATTTACCTTATTAGTCAATGAGGAAATAGTCAATATTAAATAACTACCGGAATGAAATTATTTGCTCTTCCTAGCATTGTTACTGTCAAATTCTGTGAGAAGCCTGTGATCAAGGAGTTTGTCTTGTTGCACTGTAAATTCGTGTTGTTTACCTGACATGAATTTATTTTGAGCAGTGTCCTTGAAGAAAACAGTAATTTCAACAGCAAGCTGGATTTGTTGTGGGAATCCCATAGCAGTGACATTTCCTGAAAATTTGTAATACTGAATAGGCTGTCTATAAAAGCTGAGCATGTTTTCCCTAAAGTAACAAAAAATTATGAAAGCTATATTGGTTTCCTGCAGTCTGACTGTACTTAGTTTTTATTGCTTCCTGAGCCTATGAGAAAATCCATAAGACATTTAAAACTGTTACTTTCATCATTCCAAACCTTAAATTCGGGTATGTTGGCTTTTACTCTCTTGCTGGAGGTGCTAAAAGGCTCAGTCCCACAACGTGCTGCTCTCCTTCTGGTTCTGCTGATCTTGGTGTGAGCTTGGAGGGCCTAGAGATTTCTAGTTGTTGTTCAGCTTTGGGCCAGAAGGGTCCTTAACTGGATCGTCAAATCTGAGTAGCTTTACGATTTTTGTTGTGAGTACTGAAATTGCCATTATACTTACTACGGCCAAGATATGGCTGGAAATATTCAGGGGTGTAGCAGGGGGTAACTTTACTTCCATCTGTACGAGACAAGACTGTTAGCAGTGGAAAAGTAGTGGAAATAAGGAAAATTACGTTACGGGTCCTTAGTATGTTAAGATATTAAGACAGTTTAGAATACATATCAGAAAAAAAATACAAACTGCTTTTATGCAGTAGTTGGACCATGATCCTTGTGGGTCCCTTCCAACTCAGGTTATTGTATGATTATATGATACACTACCGCCCCTGCAAAGTCAACCTTGGCATTTCCAAAGATAAAATTTTGGGGAAAGCAGGAAATGGGACCAAAAAAACCTCAAGACAACAAGAAAAGCCAGATACAGATTTCTGTGAGCAGTAGAAAGGAGTTAAGTGCCCATTTAGAAAACACTTCATCTGCTACTTTAGTAGAGGCTCTTTTTATATTGTTCTTTTGCTTTTAAGCCAACGTTGAGACTTATCAAAAGATTGCACTAGGGAAAAACTTCTTAAAGCATTTTTCTCATATACTGTAGCTGAAAAGGAATGTGTGAAAGTCAAGATTGGAAAGTATTCTACAAAAGTATTTTTTCCTTTGTTTATTTTAAATACATTTTCCCCCAAAACCTCCTTTTTTTCCCACAAGACTCTAAAGGAAAAATGACATCAAATGGTAAAATCCTGTTGTATGTTATTTCCAGAAGATCCATGGAAATCTTGAATATGATTTTATCATTTGCACTGTAATATTCCATTTTAACAAGGAGCAACATACTGAAGAGTATTCAGTTGCTGAATACTTGACAGTAAGCAAAAGCTGATGTTTCTGTGAATATTACAAAACGCTTAGGAATTTGTAGCACCTCAGATTTGTTGTACGATAATAGAAGTTAGAAATGGAAAACTCTTGTTATATCAGCTTGATATCTCCCTGACACCACCAGATGGTTGTCTTCGTTGTGGTACTAATTTACAAATGTCATAAGCCATGTGGCTTCCACCACTCCCCTTGGGAGAATACATGGCATTAAAGCAGCCTTGAATATTCCTTTCCTTGACTTCATCTTCTTGATCCTCGCTCATATCTCTTCACTGTACTGAAAAATTCCTGATGTTGCTTTGCCTTTAGCTATTTTGTTTCTCTGCCTCTCCTCTTTTCTGTTTTCCACAAAATCACACAATTATTTATGCTGTTCTTTTTGGGATTTCTTCTATTTTGTTACATCTTTCTGGTACTGAGGAGTCATGGGCTTATGTGTTCCTAGGCTACAATGAACACTTTGGAAATCTCTCCTGGAGAAGCTGATGTTTGTGTATGAAGGCACTCAATTGTTTTGTGGCCATACAAGATAAACTCACACAACAAGCAGAGCACAGACCCTAAATACAAGTCTGTTTCAGATTCTTTATCCATAAAAAGCTGGGGTTTTTTTTCCCCCTATACACTCAATATACTTTTTATTTCATGTTTTACTGAAGATGGTGTTGGATAAAGCTACCTATATTTTGCTTGGATGTATTGTAGATAAGTTTGTTGAAGGCTTCATGCTAACAGTTATATCATGCATACTAAAGGAATAACTGCATTATTTTGACTTAAGTTACAGGTACACACTATCAGGAATAGAGGTCTGTGAATAACTAGTTGTTTTGGGGTTTTTTTTGAAGTTTCTGACTTGAGGCAAAAAAGTTGGAAAATTTGTTATTTTGGGACAAGTCTTCAATGATTTATTCAAGTTTCTTTATTTTTCTCCTCAAAGTATTTTACTTAGACTTCATATCTGCTAACTTATTTTTTTAACAAACCCCAACATTATATTAAAGGAAGTTTATTTGCAATACTTCAGTGTGAAATGAAAATTCAAAGGATTTTGAAAATATCAAAAATGCTGCAATTATTTACCTTTTTTTTTTTTTTTAGCCGGGTTGATCTGCCATATTCAGAAGAAATTTGGCCTCTGAATCTGATTCCTTTATTTGACCTGTATTTGCATATTTCTAATGAAAATAATGTCAGCTGAAAAGTTTGCTCGGTACTAGCTGAAATTACACTACACAGATGAGGAATGCTTGCAGTTATACTAACGGGGAGGTTGTAGGTCTTCAGATGTCAATTATGAGCTGCAGCCAACCTCTAGGAGCAGAGGTTGAGTGTAATATATATATGGTATCCGTGAAGGATTTTAGATCTTCCTGCAGGCAGACCCTGGGTGGTTGTTTCCACAGGGTGGGATTCACTGCCATTCATATGAAAATGGTGGCAAATCTTGCCCTAAAGCGAACCTACCCCTGGAGTTTTGCCTATCTGTCATGGTGATTGAAGATAAAGGATTTGTTAATAGTCAGCTGGCTGGTCATCTGTCTGGGATGTCAACAAAACAGCACAACGAATCAAGCAGGCAAAAGACTGACTATTGTGGAATTACTTCTCCCTAGGAAAAAGAGAAGAGTTACCTCTACACAAAAAAAGACCCCGTTTTTAATACATTAAATTTAATACATTAATACATTTAATACATTAATCTGTCTAATCTCAATATACATAGTCCAATTTTTTTGTTTTTTCTGACAGCAAATTATTGAAGATCCAGCATTTCTGAAAAGCTTAATAGGATTGTGGCTTGCAGTGAATGGGATGAGATAGGCATGACGAAGAATAAATTGAAGCATTGGCATTTGTGTGGCCATAACTACCTAAGTTTTAGATTTGTATTGTGCATGTTTGCCTTAGAAGCCACTGAATTAACTTACCACCCTAGCAAAGGCTGGTAGCTAGTTAGAAAGAAGGAAGATTTGATCACTGAAAAGCAAACTAATTTTTAGGGATTTACTTCTTGGCAAGAAATATCTGTTCCAGCTCAAAGGTGTCATTTGTGACTTCTTGTGATCATCTCTGAATGAAAGCAATCATTTCTCTAAAACTTTGCCAGCTCTCCTAGAAAAGTGTCCAGATTTGATAGGTGATTGTGATAAGCCAGATATTTGGAGAAAATAAGCATTTTTTCCTCTAAAGTTTTGGCTTCATTGAAATTACACTTCCCTCGGTAATGATCAAGGACATAATTTTAGGTAGGTAACTGCTTTTTAAACAGCCATTCACTCTACAACCGTATTCAGTTTTCTCTGTAATAATTTTTCGATTTAATTTTTTTTTGGGTCCTAAATGGAGCTTAAAGCACTGTTATTAAAGTGCTGCTTTCAGAGCTCTACATGGCTTCAAACTAACCAGCGTCCCATTCATCCCTCTCTCCTTAATATGTATATACAGATTTGGTGTCTTGGCAGCTCCTTGTTTCTTAGACAATGTGTTTATTCCAGCTGTTTGTGTACGGGGAGTGTGTGTGTGTGCAACTTGTATTTATAGTATGTGTGTGTGTGACTGGGTTCAGTAGAAGAAGCAGCTCTGTGCTTTGGGAAATTTTTATCATCTCACTGGACATTTTTCCTGATGTTCAAATTTAATAACTTTATATTAGAAACATTTCATATGTCTTGTGCATTTTCCCAATAGCAATCAGAAGAAAGACCTAACGGAAGTATAGATTGCTGTTGAGGGCTGATGCCTAGAGGCATGAATGCACAAGAACTTGTTTAAAAAGTTGTTTAAAAGGTAATTAAAAAACCCCAGTGTGGACACTTGGTAAATGTTGCCTTTGTCATTGTTATCTCCTTATTAACTCCATTGTGTTACAGGGCTTCTACGGTCACTAGTAAGTTAGAATGACAAAAGGAAGATTTCAGCAAGGTTTTTGTGAGTTTTGTGGGAATAGACCCTCCTCTTTCCCCAAGGTTAGAGCTGCCCCTTCTACCCCTGCTATTTTGTGGCAGTTGGACATTTAGCAGTTGATAGCTTCATATAGGTTGGATTTGTCATGTTAGTCGCAGTTAGTAGGGGGCATATTTAGAGTGATGGAAACGGTTGTTTCACATTATCCACCCTGTGATGTATATGGTCCCTTAGGACAAAGCAAAGTTTACTGAATGAAGCCCTTTCTCTCAGTCACATTACTTCCTAAATGAAAAACAAATTTATTTGTTTTACACAATTCTTTGAGGAATGAGTCAGTCCATGCTTCCCACTCATTCAGCTACCATCAGTCCACTTTCAGATACCAAAATCTGAGCATTTTAAAATTATGCATGCAGGGATCAGTGACTCATTGGTGACTTGGGGAGGCAATGGTGAGGCTCACTCTCAGCTTATTGGCCCATAAAAAGTGATACAGAATACCAGTCAAGTCCAGTTTCTCTCATTTAAGCAGTGTAGGAAAGTTTGTAGCTTGTTGCACTGAAGTTGATGATTTTACACTAATCCATTCTGCACTCCAACTAAACTGGGTTAGTTTGTTTGGGATAAGCAAGACACTGTTACTTTCTTAGACTTTCTGAAAATCGCTTTGGATTGTGTTCATGGAATGAAGATTAAATACTAAGAAAAAGGAAGCTGTATACATTTCCTCAAGCAATTTATAATGATAAAGAAAATTATTAGCAGTGAATAAATGGGTATTCTTAAAAAGAGAATTATGATTTTCAGAAATATGTCTTGAAGGTGCTGGGAAAGATCTGTCAACTTTTGTTAACAAAAAATCAAAAAGCTATTAGCTTTGGTCATTTGGAACATTTAGTTCTGGATCCAAAATTTTATGAAAAACAGTTACTATTAAGCAGTAGTTTGTTCTAAAGCTGTTTTGTGTCAGGTCTAGACATAGCAATACTAACCATCAGGCCATGAGATGGGGTGGTATTTTCCTCTTTTAGGTGGGAATAGCTGAAGAACAGGGTGCCTCCCTTCTCTAACTTAATCTGAACTCAAAATAACTTTTGCCTTGTTATAACAGCCCTTTTTCTGAGTCACTGTATGAAAAAGAGACTGGAAGTGTTGGATATTGCAGATCAAACACTTCAAAGCCAACTTTGACTTAGTTTTATGCATGCTTTAGAGTAGACTAATGTACAATAGTATCCAGGAAACTCAGCCAGTAATTCATATGAGTCCAAACTGTTCTCCTTAGGATGAATCATAGCAGCATAAATGATAGGATTGGAGAAGATCCTTTAGGTCATCCAATTCAAAACCTGGTATCTTCCTTTCCACTAATCCCCACTAGATTTCATCTACCCTATTTCTGCAATCTTCTCATATCCTTGACTCAGCCACTTCCCTGGGTAGTTTCTTCCATTGCCTAATTGTTTAACCTGAGCATTTTTAAACCTTACACCATCATGCTTAGTGTGAACAATTTATGACTATAGAAAATGATCCTTTCCCCTCCCTTCTGCCACCATGATCAAATACCATCTCTCCCTTTAAATGTGTCATTGTTTGTTTTTTTTCCCCTTCTAACTACATGAATAATAATTCCAGGAAAGTTGGGGTTTTTCAGCTGTCTTTGGTGCTTCTGTCACGGTAACTGATTTTCTTTGAACTTTTGGTTTTCAAGGCTCAAAAGTACATTTTGATCTACAAATGAACTTTCTGTGACTCAATGACACTTGTGTATTAATCATGCTTTTCAAGAGGCAAATTAACATGACTGAGGTACTCTGTGTCTTTGTTTATAGGATCTGATTTCTGAGGGTGCTGATATCCTACGATTAATAAATACAGAAAATCTGAGGGATTTAAGTGACTGTTTTGATGTCAGGTATACTTAATACCATGTTACTGATCAGGTTATTAATTTAAGCATGTATTTTGACTCTGTTTTGAAAAATGACCTCCAAACTCTGTTGGAGTTGCATGGAGTTGTCTACTGCAGAGTTAAAATTTATCACGATTATTTCCAAAAGAAATTATTTCTTAGACTTTCTGAAAACCCCTTCGGATTCCCAGTTTTTAGCTGTGCTGATAAATAGAGATATAAATAATATACATTTTTTAATATACTTTTTTTTTAAGTGTGCATGCTCAGACCAGTGTTATTCTGATAGTATTTTTGCATGAACTATAAAATTAAACATTGAGAACTTTATAATGGGGGATATGAAGGTGAAAGGAAGCTCTTTTTTTCCATGATGAAATGATGTAAAGGAGACTTAATCTACATAATTTATTATTTATACCCTGTATTTTTTAGGACCTGCCTAAGCTTGTCAGAATATGCTTATGAGAAACCTCTCTGATGTTAATTATCTCATTTGCTATAATGTAGCATATGCCAGTTTGATCAACATGACATTTATGTTTTTCTCCCAGATGACTAATAAATATTACACGCTGGAAAAATACAGGGTAGAGGTGGGAAGGCTGGTTATTGCAAGCCATGTTTTCATGATTCCATGCTGCCTCCCATTTTGGAGTTGCACAATAAAAATAGCTGCAGTCTGTGCCTCACCTGTCAGCTCACCTCTCCCACAGTTTACACATGTAACAGTTCTTTGATCCATGCAGAAGTATTCCAGGTTCCCTATAGCCATATCTAGTACTGTTGGGCAAACTTTTGTAAACTTGAGGTAAATCCCGCTATGTAACTTCAGTTCTGCCAGTTCATAATTACAGTTCATGCGTTAGGTTTAGTGGATCCACCGTGTTTCATGAGCTTGAAAATAACCATTCACATGGTTCATTTTGATATGGCAGTCAGTAGAAATAGACACAAGGGTCATTTGTAGGAAATCAATGTCAGGAAAATAACCGATTTTTTGAGCACTATTTTTTGGCTCAAATTTTTTTTTTACATTATAAATTTACAATTACATTTTAATTTTACATGTACCATGTTTTCAGCCCAATAAAGGAAAAGATGCATTAGGATATTAAAACCTTTTAATGAAGTTTTTTTCCCGGTGATATTTTTTTAAACCTCCTTTTCTTATTTTCTGTTCTGTTGTGCTTCTTAGAGGTCCTCTAGCCAGCCAGTCCTCAAAGGCAGGGAGGCTGAGGGCACTGTGCAGTGGCAGTATCATGTCTTAAGTGTGCAATGCTAATGCACAGATTGGTAGACTCTTGGTTTCTGGTAAATCTGCAGCCATCCTCTGCTGGTACAAAGAGCTGACCGTAGCCATAAATCCTTTTTTCTGTTTCTTATCTGGATTACGTGTGAGTCCAACTTTTAAGGGTGTGCAGTAGCCAGTTTCATAACTCTTTTACTCTTCTCCTTGATTATAGCGGGAAAGTAAGATATTCTCTGGTAGTTTTTTAATGCAGAGCTCTAAACAGCTGCAGATGTGATCTCAACAAAGCTATGTAATCAGGAACAGTATTAACTGTGAGTTTAGCAGTGGTTTCTACACTGCATTGAGCTACATGGGGTATTTCACTGCAAATACATGTCTTAAAAAACTTTTTCTACTGTGCTGCTTCTGGAGGGCTTTCCTCCGCAAGTATCTGTGTTTAATTTTGTTACTTCCACGATGTATTTCAAGTGGTATCTCCTTTTATCTTCTCTCAGATCTGTTAATTTCTTAGTGCTAGAGCAGTATTTCTTTCTCCTCCCAAGCGTTTGAAACTCATCTTGGTTTCTTATAATCCACAAATTTCATTATCATGCTACCTACCTCCTTCCCCATGATCATTAATGAAACAAGATGGGACCTGCTGCTCATCCCTTTGGTATCCCAGCGTGTGCTATGTGATAAGAGTTTTGAACAAAAGACCTGCCATTTGAGGGCTGACCTTTGGAAACCCAAGTCAGCTCTTAACATGGTACTTTTAATTGTCCTTAAAAAAAAAAAAAAAGTAGAAACTTCAGTAAGGGGAACTTCTTAGCCCCTTGGGGCCTTGGGCTTCCAGCTGTTGCTGAAATTTTACTGCTTTAGTCTTTTGTATCTCAAGGCTTGAGATAACATTTGTTCAGTTTATTACCATCACCCATGAAAACCATTGTAAATACTAAAATTCCCAAGCACCAAAACCACTAGAAGTGTAAAATAAAAACTGGAAAAGAAATCTAGATGGTTTTGATCATGTGGAATAGAACAGATGTAAATGAAAGCATAATTTTTTAGAATAATGAAAGTTGTTTGCACTAAATTCTGTGTGAACATGATTGTGAAAGTGCTTAGGCTGACGGGTGACTGGTGGCTTGGGTTAGAACACCTGGATGCTCAAATTTTATTCTGCTGACCTGCTGGCTCATTTTGCTAGGTGTGTGGGGATTTCAGCCTTCTTTGGAGATGGCTCATAAGAAAAAAAAAAAAGACACCAAAACAAACCTCATAAAATCTGTGTGTAATTTTTATTATTATTCATGTATCATTTGGAGATTATGCCAATTTATTTTAGATTGCTTTGTATTAATTAGAAAAGGATTTAAGTTGAATTGTTTTCAGCCTAAACTAGGTGTGGACATTGCAAGAGTCTGCTGAGTGAAATAATCACTTTTAATTTAAGTCATGCAAATATGTATGTATACAAATTTTTGTGATTATCCACTGTTCTTTTTTCTCCCTAGATATTCCAAGCCATTTTTTATGAGTTTCTACCCCCTTTTCAATTCTGTCAGGTTAATTATTGCAAATATTATTATCCTATTCAAGACTGATCAATCTCTTGAACTAATATTTAAAAATAGGAAACTCATTTTCTTACCTTGAGGCAAAAGTTATCTTCAATACAAGAGTTTGGTATTTTTCCCCTTGCCCAAGCTGATACTTGTATATATGTATGCGTACATACATATATATATATATATCCTTATTAATGAGTTTATGGAGTCAGTTTTCTATTGTTTTGCAATTTGCATTATCAATTCTACCTAGAAAAAGGGACAGGAAAAATGCAAGGAAGTTGAAGTAACTATGTCTCAGATCATATGCCCAGTTGTTCTGTCATTTTTTTCTGATGCAAAAGTAACTCATGATTTTATAACTTGGACTGTT
Source organism: Myiotriccus ornatus (assembly GCA_036023395.1). NCBI lineage: Eukaryota > Metazoa > Chordata > Aves > Passeriformes > Tyrannidae > Myiotriccus > Myiotriccus ornatus. Next base: position 45,980,853 of record JAYRBT010000082.1, read on the forward strand.
ATCATCTATGATATGTATAAAAGAGCTGATGTGAAATTGCCCTTATTGACTTAAGTTTTTATATTTTCTGAACTTGTGAGTACTTGAATTTGCAAGTTATGTATTTTTATCCTAACTGTTTTGCATGTCATAAATTGTCTCCTCCAGCTATAATCAAGGCTTTCACAAAGTGATGGAGTCAACAATATAGAGCATGTAATTCCAAATACATTGAATTTTTAAGCATCTTCTTTCTGCTTTACAGGTTTGTCTGAGGATGCAGCAGAGGAAGTGAAAAGCCATGGAACCTGAACACAACCCTCAGAAGGAATTTCTATCTGTTGTCAGATGCATTTATAATGCAGTAGTACCGATCCATTTTAATCTGTACTGATTGCAGTTTCCAGAAGGAGAGGACTGTGCTAGTTTATTAAAAAAAAAAGTTACATTCTAATAATTTTGGTTGGGTCTCCCTTAACAACTACTAGCATCCTTTCTGTGAGCAAAGTTTAAGCAGTTAACCTACTCTTGTAGGGGTGCTGTGTTGTATTTTACCATATATCATCCCTTTCTAAGGATTCAGTTGATTGATCAAAGACTGCTTACACATAGTTAAAAGCAGCCTTTGTTTCAGGGTATGTTTTATCTTTTTAAAAAAGATATTCTGAACTGCACCTCCCTTTGAGATTATATTAACATTTGTTATATCACAGTTTTGACAAAAGATAACTATCTCGTTTCCTCTTGTACTAACATTCACAATTCCAGACAGCTGAATTCACTACCAGAAGAAAAACTGGTAATCCATCAACTCTTTTTCTCCTCTCTCATTGCTTATGCAGACTCCTGCTCTCTAGAGATATAGAGTAAAATATGGTTACTGGACATAAAGGGCAAAGCATTTTGCCATTAACTATGTCACTATGAATGGGAATAAAGTTTACACTGTAAATACATTGAGCACAGCAACACGTGGATCTTTTTATGGTTACCTGTGTTTTTCTTGTCAATCAGTCTGTTCTAGTTACGGGCAAGATTTTCAAAAGTAACTAACAATTTTTGAGTGCCTTAATTTTTATTAATCTAGTTGGAGGATGCTTTGACTGTTGTGTATTTAGAAAGTGATGAGTATTCGCCTTCTGAAGGTCAGGTCCGTGCAAGGTACCTGAAATGCAACACCCAGCCACTGAGGCGAACTTTGAGAGGACCTTGGCCTAGAGTTTGCAAGAGTCAGGCTCGTGTCCGGATTTCTGAGAGTGAGTTAAGATATTACTAAAATATACTTGGAAATGAAAATAACTGAGACCTGGGGCAAGTGTATAAACGGCATTTGAACAAACCCTCTCCTGGCTGTTGCTGGTTCATACCAAAACACAAGTTGCAGCCTCTTGGATGGCAGATAGAAAATGCACTGATAATCTCAGTTTAGTTTCTGGTAGATGCAATTGCCTGAGCCATCTCCACAGTCCATGCTCCTGCTGGTCTCCTCAACAGGGGTTCACCAACTCCTGTTCTAGCTGTAGAATAGGCCCCTCCAACTCACTTTTGTTTTAGAAGAGATTGTGACAGTTGCTGTGGTCAATGATAGCTTGATCTGTGGATAATAAGGAAACACTATTTTTCCAGAATGTCTTAAGCCATCAACCTTCATCCTCTCCATATCTACTTTCAACTTCTTTGCATCCACCCCTAAAACAAAACCAGCTTTACATCACTTGCTTAACCCTCTGATTTAGTAAACATCATATAATTGTTTCAAGGAGCTTTTTTTAACGTGTTAGCTATTAAATAGAGCTCAGCAAGGACCTGGGTAAGGCCTCTGATATTTCTAGGGCTGAAGTGAGCCGTAACTCCCCATGAAGATGACTCTGTCCCCCAGGAGATCTCAGATATCTACAAGTTGTGGGGCAAGAAATCTTGCTTCTTTCCCAGGAATGAAAAATCCTACCCCCTGCTCGTTATGGAGTGATTCTGCTCTCTGAGTTTTCTTCACTCTGATCCCTCCCCTGTGGTTTTTGTCAGGAGGGTGGTATCCAACCCATTGTCAAGGTACCCTGCTGCACTGTGAAAATTACACAATAAAATAATCTCCTGTAGTCTCTGTACACACCTCAGTGACCAAAGAAAATCCATGGAGAACTAATCAATTACTGTAGCTATTAGGCTTAAACGTTAACTATAGATCTCAAACCTTCTTTTGTCCTCTTGTCAGCGGCTACAAAGGTAATCTAGAAAAATCGAGCACAGCTACTACCAAAAGCCCATACCATAATTATGTGGAATCCTGGACCAAAGAATCCTTAGCTGTAGGCATATAACGTAGCTGGGAAGTACAGTGCTATGAGACTTCTTTGAAATATATAACTCTGTCATAATTCCCATTATTCAATGTGATCCCAGTGCTCAGAGCTGCTGGGCTTTATTGGGTTTTTAGGGTAAATGACGAGTACGCACTTAAGTCAATTATATCACCCACTCTTATTTAAGTTATTTTCTGTAATTTTAGGATGTAAGGCTCAGAAGCACTCTTATTTGCCTTTTCCACTCCATGCTTTGTAAAATAAGGTCTCATGAGAACAGTTTTACAAAAAAGGGAAAACATACTGGTAGTAAAGAAGGAGGGAAAGAAAAAGATAGAGCTGTCTACAGTAGTACTACCAGTAGTAATTGTATATTGAGCTAAATTGCAGTGTTTGATAGTATCATCAGGATTTAGAAGTTACACTGAGTAAAAATTACTTAGTTTCCCCCAGTGCCAAATAGGCCATCTAACTCAGAGGAAGGAAGTAATTGAAATGTAGTCATTTACGCAGCGAGCTAAGAGGAAATATTGTAAAGTAATTCTTAGCAGTTCTCAAATGTAGTTTGAATTTTTAAGAAAGTTCTTTTTGGCTGGAAAAAAATTAGGCAAATTACAGGAAGTTTGGAAGCTAGAGAGTTGGCCAAGTGAAAATATAAGGAAACATTGTTCGGGGGGAACAAATGTTTGGTTCTCATCAGTGATGTTTCTGAGGCTGAAAGAGACATTGCTACCCAGTCAAACTATTCTAAACAGGGTTTTAGAGTAATGCCTGGTCTGCTGTTCCCGTCAGTTTAAATATGGAGTGTGTGTGCACATTTAGCTATTCTAGTAGAATTTTATATTATTAGGTGGCTCACAGACAAAAATTAATTTTAAATGATAATTTTATTGAAAATAATTTGTTATATCTGAAAGGAATTTTGTGGCATTTTGAAAATCATGCTGTGAGTCATGGCATCTTTATTATGTAGAACTTTGAAATGCATTTTCTAAAATAAGTCCTAATGTAAAGTATATATTTTTCTGTTAAACAGCTAAATTTTTTTCTTGGTAGATTTATTTTTGCAATGTTATTGTCCAAGGGCTTTTCTTTAATTTTGTTTTTCTGCTGTGAATTTTAGAAAAACAGATTAAAACAATTACTATTCTGATGACCAAAACCTGGAGGTCTGGACTCTGCTGATCTTTTGGGCTTTGTACACAATGCTGAGTTCAAACTACGACTGTGGTTTCCAGCCCCAGATTGATTCTTCTGTCCAACTATTATTCAACTATGACACAGAAAAACAACATTTCTCTACTTTCAAGGGGCTGGGTTTTGCTTTATAATGTCTTGTTTTCTCTTCTTCAGCATTTACTGTACAGCAAGAATTAGAGATCAGTTTCACTATTCTTGTATTGCTTGTAAAGATTAATTTACTGCCATAAACTGAAACTTGCTGAGCAGAGATTGTATTTTTATGTGAAGTCCTTCCAGCATAAAAAAAATAATAATTACAGGGTATGCGTCATATTGAATAAGTATATTTCCTTCTTATCAGAATATCCTGTTTATAAAACATCTATTAAAAGAAAAACACTGCAAAAGTGCTGTAAAATATATGACATACTCCTGAAACCAAGCTTCTGTATCGCTTCTTCATTTGAAATTAACCTTGACTTTCCCATAGCTTTGTTTGCTGTCACCCCTTCACATCTTGCTGCTTTGTTCATTTATTTATTTGTAGCATAAGGTTCCTCCACTATTTATATGGTATCTTCATATGCTGTTTGCAGGTGGCTTAGTTCCTCTGCAGCTCAAGGGCAAAGTTTGCATAGCATTATGCTGGTTCATGAGCCTCGATTCTACTGAAGGGACAGAATGCCCACAGGGCCAGGCTTATAATTAAGAAAATTGACCCAAGCAAGAAGTGGTTTTGAATGTGTTGTTTCAATGAGAATTTATTCTCATATTCCAGTAGACCAAGTTCAGCCCAAGTTTGTTACGTATATAAAGACTTAAAGACATTGCTCTGTTGAGAGTCCTAAACTTCCTCTGTACTTGTTTGTTCCCTGTCTTGTAAATTCTTATAATTGATGATAGTATCAGGAATGGTTATTTCTGTCCTTCTTTGCAAGATAGCTGCTTGTTTGCTGTGTATAAGCTGCTAATATGGGGGAATATGCTTTTGCGAGGAAACCAGCAGATCGCAGCAGAGATGCCTATCATTTCTGTTAGCATTAAATGTATGGCAAGTGATTTAGTTATCATGGGATGGAAGCATAACCCAGCTAATTGAATTTACCTCATCTTCTCTGACAATGCATCCTGACTGCTATATCTTTACATCTGCCGTATCAGGAAGTTTGAACAAATACAACATGAACATACGTTTAAATAAGTATAGCTATTATTTTAAAAAACTATGGTATTTTTCAAGAGTTTCATGTTGTTGAAATCAGGAAACAGAGTAAATTACCAATTTATTTTCATACACTCAGTGTAGGTTGATGTTTCCTTTGCATGCAGTGCCATGTGCTTTGATTTAATATGTGTGTATGAGGCATTCATGCTTACGGATGAAGCTACTGTAATGATTTCAGTATCCATCTGCATGCTTTAAATGAAAAGATTAAGCAAAATCTTGCTTATCTATCAGGAAAAAAATTGCTAAAGTAACCAGAAGCCCTGGAAGAGATCCACACCCTCAGGCTATACCATGTAAATTGATTTTAACTCTAATAGGAGTGTTTTTCATTCAATCAGCATGTTGTATTGTTCATCTGTGTGCTAGCACCAGTTTAACACTACGGTCTCATAATAAAAAATGTTTCTTTTGGAAATGATATTTTGCAAAACCAGTTAATGCTCTAGAGCAAAGTGATAACAGTGTTTGATAAAATATTTTCTTTCATCTTTATAAGCAGAGTAGAGATCTGGGAGTGCTTTCTAAGTGGGAATGATCAATGCTGATCATAGCTTTCTCTCCACCACAGCTCCAGCTGGGTGCAGACTGACAGTATATTCAGCTGCAGAGACAAGATAAAAGCTGTTCTGATTATGTAAACTGTTGCCTGATCTGAAACCTTGAAGGGAGGTCAGTCATCTTGAGTCATTACTGCAATCTAATAAGAGGCCCAAATCTATTTTCAATGAATTTAACTGAGTATTTTGCCATTGATTTTTGAGAGGAGAGCATCCATACTCTTCTACTAGGGGCTGCATGTCAAAATAAGATGACATGTAAGCATGAACTCCTAGCTAGATGATGTAATAAATGATGAGGGTCACTCCAAAAGGTATTATTCCCAAAACACAATGTGCAGAGGCTTAGCTAGTCAGAATTCTTTAAATAGCTGCCAATTTACACCCTAGAAGTGATTGCTTCTCTGTGTAGAGTGATGCTGCATGTGAAATAGGTGCTTGCAAAATAATACCCTAGAGCATTCTGTACATGTTACTTCAGCCACTTATGAGACACAATCATTCTCAGGCTGATGTATAGCAGTTTTTCAACAGTTATAGCAACATTATTACATAGTTTAGGAAATCAAGCAATGAACAGCGTGCTCTCCTGCTCCTCAACCAAGACAATATGAGAAGGATGTATTTCCAGGAGACATTCTGTTATGAAGAATGCACTGAATTAATTTGACGTTTGATCAACAGAAAGCTTGGCCCTCTATCTTTTAAAATGTTGCTATGGTTTCCCTAAATTGATGTTATTATGATTACTATTTCCTGAATGTCACGTACTATTCAAAAATTGGCAGCTCCAGTGTCCTCTAATTATACTGAGACATTTTATCATTGTTAATGAATGTAACATAGGTGCTATTCTTAGACAACCTTAGGAACGAACAGGGGTTTTGATCCAAGGATGGATTGGATCAGTCCTCCTTACTTTGCTAAATCTGTTGAGATGGTATTGCAAAGTTTACAGTGTGTTTGGGAAAGAAAAGAGTTTTTATTCTGTTGATTTTAATACTTCATTCATTTTAAAGGATAGATCAGTTCCACAGCATCTTGGAAGTGTTAGAGTATATATTAAAAAGTTGGTCTATAACAGATAATACTCCATTTCATTATGAAACAAGCCTTCAGTAATTAATAGTTACTTCAAATGCCTACAATATATTATAATCATGATTGGATTCAGTTACAAGAAACATAAAGAGGATTATTGTACTTTTTTTTAACCCTCATGGCATAATGAAGTCAAGATGGCTGGGATCCATAAATATTGGAGAACAGTCAAGTTGCTGCATATATAACAGATACTGCTTTATCCAGCTGCCTGGATGTGTAGTGTCTTCCTTGAGCAGTGACTGTAACTAGGAACTGGTAAGAATACAGCTTGTTTAACATGATGTGATTGCTTCTGATCCAGTAGAAACAAAGAGAGTTTCTCTTGGCAGTGAATTTGAATGCCATGTTCCAGCATTAACTAAATATTTTTTGATGCTATGACACAATTCTTTCATCATGACACTGGACAGCTTCTTTTGCATATTTCAGGGTGCAAGTCCCCAAAGCAGTCAGGAGGTGTGTGACTTGGGAGGGGAGCATTTCCCCTAATGCTCTAGGCAACAATATTTGAATGTAAGGGTTTGTCCCTTCTGGCTGTTACTTAGAAGGCCTGGGAGGAGGAAGAGGAGACCCGAAGAGCTGGATTCCCAGCAGAATCATGTCCAAATGCTCCCACACCAGCTGCCACAGAGAAATGTATTCTCTTGAGAAGAGGACTCTTGCCTCACCTTGGTAAGACTGTGTCTCCAGGGTTAGTACATTTGGGTATTTGGTGGTCTGATAGCAGGGCTGGATGCAGTGATAACAACCAGCTTGACATCCGTAAAAGAAGACTGGAAATGAATGTTTCTGTGGCCAAACAACTACAAAAGAATATGGACAATATGAGTGGCCTTTCAGAATAGCTAATGGTTTATCATTGCTGTTATACCTATCTGGCAAGGTCCGAGAAGTGGATGATACTTCCTGACTGCAGACAAGCAGGACTGGAGAAGGTCATGGTGCTCTTCTGGGCAGGTGTGATAGGTGAGGTGTGGCAAAAACAAGATGAAAGAGCACTGGGAATGTGTAGGTGGTTATAGATTCTGGATGGTACACATTTAGTGTGTTAAAAACTGATTTTTTTTTTCTATTTTTGTGTCTTCTTTTATAACAAAGTCATTCCATGTTTAGCATTCATTAGCTCATCTCATGGGGAGAGGAGTCTTTTCTTCACTTTTAATCCTTCTCGTCATCCACATTTTTGTAGGTACCAGTCACTCTTGCAATCCTGTTTTCCTTTAGCTTTTTTTCCTACCAAATCCCATTGACTGTAAATTGACGATTTTGCCCAGCAGCCACTTTGTAGGTGTTTTAAAAGTCCTGAAAGAAGGAAAGCTTGCAGCAAAATGAGTGTTTTGGTTAAACTTTTGAAATACAATGTATCTATTCTTCTCTGGGATGAATAACATTGCTTTCAGCGTCAGGAAAATAATGAATGGAAAACCATGTGCACTAAAGAAGTTGAAGCTTTACTTTAAAGGGCTACTGCCCAAGTATGTCATCCAACAGAGGAAAGTTGGTAGCTGCATTGTTTTTTGTACGACAGCTACCCAGACGGTGATGTGATACCTTTTACTGGGCTAACCAAAGTTAAAATTAGAACTGAGCAAATGAATCCCAATGACTAACAGAGTTTGTGCATTTAACCTTTCTTGCTTCTGATCAACTTTTTCAAACCCAGCTGCGGACTTTTTTGCTTTACAGTATGTTGAGAGATTGCTAAGCCTGGTAAGCTTCCTACCTTTGGCTTGACAATTTGATTGCACAAAAACTAATAGGCACAAAAATACAGCCTGGTCCTACTTGTTCAGGATTATTGCACTGGCCGGAAAAACAATTTCTATAAGTGCTCTTTCACTTCTCTGTCATTTAGAAATACCCAGTACACAAATCTGAACCCTGAAGTGTTTAGCTGATGTAGGCTTCTTAAGTCTCAAACCAGTGGGCATGTCCATACCTCAGGGGCTGAGCTAGGAAGTGAGTTCAGGCATTTATCTGTCTACTTGTTTATCTGGATTGCTGGAGGCTTTGTGATAACATTTACAGAAACCCACATGCACTGCGACTTTTTGTATAAGGTTTTTTTACCAAGTCACTTCCACGTTGACTTCCAATTTGAAATTAGTTTGTCTCTTTCTCTCTACTGTTGTCCTCACTACTATGAGTTTTTATTCACCAAGTTTAAAGACGAATTATTCCTTTTCCATGTCACTTTTACTCCTATTGATAGCTACCTATCCTTCAAAGCTGGTTGTGCACTACTGTAAGCGGAGAGAGCAGCACAGAAGAGGCAAGCAGACCAAACCGCCTGTAAACAGCAGAGTTGTATAACTCTCACTGATTCACTATCCTGCGGGTGTGGTGGAGCAGTTTCCATAATGGTAAACTTACTCACCAAAGTGGCCAAAGGACATTCTTGTTCAGAAAAAAATCCAGCCAGAGGGTATAAGCGAAAGGAGCGCCCTTCTCCTTCCTAACTTTTTGTGCCTACTTCATCGTTGCTTGAGGCAAGACTGTTAGTCATGTGGCTTCTGCAGTGAAAAGATTGTGGGTTTTATTCTCAGCAAGGACAAACCAAAACTGATGTAGTCAAGGCTCTGACAGTGTGCCTGGGCAGCTCCAGAGCCGTGCACTAGCCCTTCCCCCTTCCCACCCATGCACAGGCTCCTTCGTGTTCCTGAACAGAGCAGAATTAGGGATGTTCAGCTTTACTTCTCAGGGATAAATTTACTTCTCCAGCATCACAGATTCCTCTATCTCCATACCTTTGCCTGGCTCATGTCAGAGGTGTATTCTGGCTCCTCTTTATGCACTTTCCACCCTTTGTAAACTATAGCATCAGGTAGTGCCTAGAAAATACTCATAAACTGGTATAAGAGTTTTTTGCCTCTCCTTACGGTCTTCCACGTCTTTCTTCATCTTCACTGTGTGCCTATGGGAATATCTTTGGGTTAATGTACCACACTCTCTGCTAGGCTTGACTCAGTCCCTGTGCTTTCGCTTGGTAAGGCCTGCATTGCCAAAACTAACCAATAATTCAGATTGTGCTCATTTTTTACGTATCCTGATTAAACTCA
>JAYRBT010000082.1:45990361-46006086 GCA_036023395.1 Myiotriccus ornatus
CAGCTTTACTTCTCAGGGATAAATTTACTTCTCCAGCATCACAGATTCCTCTATCTCCATACCTTTGCCTGGCTCATATCAGAGGTGTATTCTGGCTCCTCTTTATGCACTTTCCACCCTTTGTAAACTATAGCACCAGGTAGTGCCTAGAAAATACTCATAAACTGGTATAAGAGTTTTTTGCCTCTCCTTACGGTCTTCCATGTCTTTCTTCATCTTCACTGTGTGCCTGTGGGAATATCTTTGGGATAATGTACCACACTCTCTGCTAGGCTTGACTCAGTCCCTGTGCTTTCCCTTGGTAAGGCCTGCATTGCCAAAACTAACCAATAATTCAGATTGTGCTCATTTTTTACGTATCCTGATTAAACTCAAGGCCCGTGCTCAGTCTGGGAACCCAGAAAGTGAGACTCCAGATTTGGAGAGTTTGATGTGGGTGAATAGAGCTGTTGTTTTACTGCTACCATGCCCATACCTTTGCAATCTGGCTGGGTCCTGCTAGCTATGAAAAAAATAATTTGCATTACACCTCTTCTAGGACAAAACAAAGCATAGCTTTCAGAGCTATCTTTTCTTCCTGATTCTTCTAGTTTGCATCATGTAAATTCAAACTGTGTTGCCTTAATTCTTTTCTGCACTTGGGCCAGCAGCTGAAAGCCTGTGAAAGCATGTGTATTTTATCCTCTGTGAGCAATGCAGAAAACAGCTTTACAAACCACAGAGACTATTTTAAATTAAATGGCCATTTTTTGCAATCCTATCATTACAAAGCTGAGGCTTGATTGTCCTCAGAGTGCTTCATAGCAGCAAAATTCCTGCATTTTGGGAATTGTGCTGTCTATTCATCCAGTTGGAGTGGACCCAAAAGCAAAGCATGGAACTGTTGTGAGTGCTGGCTAGTGCTCACAATATTACTTTCTCTAATAGATGGCTTGTACTGTCATTTTGTGGAATGCTCATATGTCAGTTCATCATTTGGATTGTAGGGTTGACTTTTTTCTTTTCAATGAAGATGAACAGACATTATCTTTAAGAAGTGCAGTTGTTTTCATTACTGCTTGCACAGCAGAACTGAAAGCAGCTCCACTGTGGGACAGCAAACCCCTCAGTTCTGTAATTTATTATTTGATATTTTTCTTTCTTCATATGAACATTTATGGAGGTATACGCACATACTTCAAAACAAGTCAGTCTAAGAAAGTACTCGTGGAAGTTAAGAAGTTGGATGATCACTTGGGGAAAAGTTGGAGTCTTCACCTTGCTCCATGCTGTGCGTGTCCCACACAAGCCATCCAAGCAATGCCAGCGGGCAGCCAAGTCACACAGCTTGCTTGGCATAGTCTGTAAGTACAGGGCAGCCTCACACCTTGTTTCCAAAGTTTTCCAGTTGGACTTTCTTTCTGTCTAGTTTCCTTGAAACCACTACCTCCCACGGAAGCCTGGGAGACCCTAGATGCTCACAGCTGCTTAGCTGAGTTTGTGGATTTATTTAGGTCTGTTGCCAGTTGAAATGCGAGGCTATCAAAATGAGGTGGGGTGTCCTGAATTGCTTCTGGACCATGATTACATACCCCCAGGCCAGAGGTATGGCTGGCTGTGTGCACAGCACTCACTGCTGCCACTTTTAGAAGGCTATGGACCCAAATTCCTGCTCTTTGGAGCACCAGGAGATGCAGTCGCCTATGGAAGAAGAGGCCTGTTTGTTGGGTAATCCAACACAAAATTGCCCTGATGCTGTAGTCCTCTGCTTTTGAGTGGAGTTATCCTGGCTTCCTCTGCGAACCTGCTGCAACAACTGTCTACAGGAGAGGACTTTTTGCCCATAAAGTGATTATTCTTACTGACCTTTTTCTTCTTGGGACTACTCTGATGTGTGAATGTTTCCAGGAAAAAGATCTAAATTATGTGGTCTATTAGCATGATGAGCAGTTTGCAAAATACTTCCAGCACCATGATCTTCTCTTTGTTTATTAATAGCTGTCTTATTTATTTTCTGACTTTCATACAGATACAAGCTGCGCTACAGCCATACAGACTGACTTCAATTTAATCCAAACATAAGAATGTTAAAGACAATTTGATCAATATTAAAATAATATTTAAAAATATTAAAACCAGTTAGAATTTTAAATGATTTGGTAAAAAGGTTGTTTTTTAGTTCACTTAAATAAATGAAAATTCCCTAAGACACAAATTCTGTTCTGTGTGAAAATAGTTTATTACCAACCAGTTTCTCACAAGATGTCGTTTTGTATGTTGGAGTACCTGCTAGCCATCACCTTGAGACTTCAGAGTCTAGGTTTAAAGATACATAAAATAAATAACGTACACCACATGTAAATACATATTTAAAATCCTGGGAAGCCTTAGAACTGTTGATTAATTGTTTTCTTTGGTCACAAGTAATTCAGCTGACTCTCCTGGGTTTAACCTGCTAATATATTCAAGACATATGACTGATGCTTTCCCAAAGTAAATACTATTCCGTGTCTCTGTTCACCTCATGCTTCTAAATGATGTATTTGGAAGTATGCTACTGTCAGACAACTTGGGGATTTGGCAGAAACTCCCTGCAGATTTGTCTAATGACACCAAAAGCCCACCTCTGGCACATTTAATATTGCTCTCATCTCCTCCTGAAAGAGCCTTAGATAGCTGAGAGGCAGGTAGGTGAATTATACTGCCTTCTGGAAGTACATTTTTTTTTCTCTTGCCCAAGTGGCTCTGTGTTTTCTTTTTTGTGAAGGTCTGAGATTAATCTGACCTGCGTGAATTGGTAGCAAAACGGGATGGGTTTTTAATGAATTTCTGCTTTGGGGTTTTTTTGGGTCTATGTGTACTCCTGTCTACTTGGGTTAAGCATATGCAGGATATCCAGGGTTTAATTAATCATTCAGAGTGGTGGGCAATTCCGTATAATTATTAAATCTTGTAGTATTGCTTCTTTAATAGTGGCTATAATACTCATTATGAAACTGCATAACTAGCAGAAGTTTCAACAGATCAGTGCAGGATTACCCCAGTTTGCACAGGTGTATTATCTGAACATATCCTGATGGATGGAGCTTTACAAGACTGCTTATGATTGTCAGATCATTGCTCTCTATATGTGTGGTACTGTCAGTCAGTAGGACAGATCGGGTATTAATGTTTAATTGAGTGTGCTTCCCCTAAATCGGAAACCAAGAAGAAGTAGCGGGGAGGATTTCTTACTTGTACCAGCTGTAATGTATAACCAGTTTACTGAAGAAAAAAGTAATCAGTAAATTGCTTAATCTTTGTATTTGGAAAATACCAACAAATAGGGGTTCTTGGTAAAACTGTCTTGTTTCCAGACAAAATATGTTGTGCTAACTGCAGGGACAGTAAAAGTGAACGCCCTACAAAGCCAGACGAGTGAAAAGAAAAACGACGCGTTCTGAGAACAGACCAGGAGAGCGTTTCGCTGGGGTAGGAAGGAAGGAAGGAAGGAGCAAGGCATCAGGACATATCAGATCAGATTTCTGTAGCCGGCTCTGCGGCCCGGGTTAATCGTGGAAGCAGCTCCGGCTCGTCCCGCTCCGGGCTCCCAACGCTGCCACCTGCCGGCCGCCGCCCCGCCGGGGGGCTGATCCCCCGCGCCCGCCCTCGGCGGCAGGAGGTAACTTTTCATTGCAGTCGACTTAAAAATTAGCGGCCCTGAGTCTCCTCTCGCTCGTTTCGGTGGGGATGAGGGCACCCGTCTGACGGGAGAGGAGGCTCCGAGTCGATAAGTTTCGTTCCAGTTTTTAAGCCTTTAAGTTTTCGTTCAAAAAAAAAAAAAAAAAAAAAGTCCCGGGGAGAAATTGTGCTGTGAAAGGGGACCGGCAGTAGGAGGAATGAACTCACGGGGTACACTCTCTGTAGATGAAGTGGTGATCTTATACGATGCATGCCGTGGAAACTTGTCTTTTAGCAAAAATGCAATTCTTTGCCTTTCTGTGCAGTGTAGAGGCAACTGCTTTTCAACTGTATCCTGGCTGGAAGGAACCATCCTCTGTCACAATAAGCTTATCTTGTCTTTTGCAGGGGCAGGGGGTGGGATAAATAATCTCTCTCTAGTATAGAAAGGGTCCATCTTCATGTGCAGTCAATCAGTCAATCAATCTTCCATTCTACAGAATGCTTCTTGAGTACTCCTTGTTTCTTGCACTTATCAGGCAGTACAGCAGCCAGGCAAAAAGCAGGGTTTGGTTTGTCTCACAAATTGAAAACAAAGAAGCACCTCATATATGTCACTCTTCATGTGATTTCATTAGCTCTTATCCTTTATCAGACACAGCAGATGTTCAAGGGTAAACTTAACAAAAAAAAAAACCCACAAAATAATTTTTATTCCCTCTGAAAGGCAAGCTATTTACAGCAGCGAAGTAACAGAAAGGAGTACCAGCATATGCTGCTTTACTCTGTTTGCTTGGCCTGTGGCCTCTGGAATAGCTTCTGCTGGGAATCTCATCATTAAGATGGCATCAGCACTTCTGTTATAATTTACTTCTTTTGTTGTTGTTTTAGCATATTTGATATGGACTATTGCAGCAGCCTATTGTCTCCATATTGGATCCATATTTTCTGCTGCATGCAAGTATTTTTCAGTTTGAGATACTGCTGGCATTTGAGTTCAGTTTAGTTTATGCTGTTTCTTCCGTTTGCTTTTCTATGAATACAGATGATGAGGATAATTTTTAAGCTTTTGCAATGAGGAGCTCACTTTTGTAAGGCTTTTTGGAGTTCTGAGAAAATATAACTTAAACAATAGAAGTATGTAACTATGACTGTGCCAGGACATTCTATGGTAATAAACTTTTAAAATGTTACTCATTATCTTTATCTTGCCACAAATAAATTAAATGCTTTGCATGTTCCAGGGGTTTATGGAAAACTGTCAAAATGATGAGTTGTTTGATAAAATTTATAAACATTTATTCAAGTAAGTCTCACTGTAACTTTTAGATATTTTCTTGTACTTTTCTTTTATTTAAAGACTTTGACCATATGTCATTTTTTAATCCTCTCACAGTTTTAAAACCTCTTGGTGTGGTCTCCAGACCTCATTTACACCCATTTAAGTTTTCTGAATATTTTGCAGTAGGAGAGCTTTGTCAGGGGCACCTCTTTGACATAATCAGGCCAGTCTCGAGGTTTATTAACATCGTCTCCTAGAGGAAAAGTGGCTGTGCAGGAAATACCATTTGCTCTCACTGGTGGATACTCTTAACTTTAAAACATGATTAAGCGCTGAAATGAATGAAGATACGTAAGAATTTGAAAGGCTGCAGCCTGGCTCAGCATGGAAGGATGAACAGTAAAGTCCCATCTGCTCACCTGCAGGGAAGTGCCATATCTTCACCACAATTCTCTGACTTACTCCTGAGCTTCCCAATTGTTGTGTGCTGATGCATCATGATAATAAAACACTTTCCCAAATTACAGGTCTCTCTGCAAGAATGTTCAGGGTTGAAGCTTATCAGACCCACTCCTCCAACTACCTCAAATGTGTGTGACCTTCATTTTGATGGTGTAAGTTACTGGATCCAGAGTTCTTTATCTTTAGCAAGATGTTCATAACAATAGAAATGTGTAAGCTTGATCTGATATGCAAACTACTTTCAGTACCTTGTAACTGCATAGTTGTTCAGCAAGCCAGAACTGGAAACATTAAGTTGTGCCAATTTACATAGCCTTCAGTACAGTGTATATCTGGGTCATATTTTCTTCTTTATGCTGAGAAGGCTCACAGATTCAAAGATGCTGTGTTAAGATAATATATAACAACATAAAGGTAATAAAAGCAGGGACACTTGCAGTGCTGATGTATATGTAGCGTGCTGATTGCACGCTTGCATGGTAAGGACAACCTATGTCCAAGACCTAGAAGAGCAAATTTCCTCCCAAAAAGAGAAAATACAGATGAATATAGCGATTCAATTCCTCCCAACACTTCTGGAAGAATTTCCCAGACCATGAAGAATGGGCCTTCTAGCAATTTTGACTTGCCAGTAAGACAGATAATCATGAAGAAAGTTGTGTGATCACTGTCTTCTTCTCTGTTGCTATTGTTAACCATAAAGATTCTTTTTTCTTTTTAGGTGAGTGCTGGGTGATCAGGTAATGTATGACATTCTTTTATGGCTGACCACTGGGAAAGCATCACTGGAGAAGGAGAATTCCATACAAAGTGGTAATTGTGAACAGCTACCGCTCCAGCAAGCTTGATGAGCACAGGTCGACCAATAAACAGAACTAATGAATGTATCCTTTCAATAACAACTGATACCATGTAATGCTTATACAAAAGAGGTAAGTGGTTTGATGACATGCCTTCTGTTTTAACCGCTGGCATACAACAAAGTATCTCTGCATATCTGATAGCAGGACATGGTTTCCAGTGTGAGCCTCCGATTTTGCTAAAATGACCACAGCTCTGAATGTTGCTTGGAAAAATGAGTACCTCTTCGAACAGGGATGCAAAAGGGAAAAAACACCTTGAAACTGTACTTAATGTGGCATTACAACCAGAAAGGATGCTGACCTCTGATAAGGCAGGCTTGGGAGAGAGGTTAAGGGAGAGATAAAAAACCAAGACAAACCTGTAGCACTGAGTGGGTGAAACTAAGGTGGGGGCGGATTAAGATGGTGTGTTTTCCTCCCAGGCTGGGTTTTACTTCATGAGATTTAAATGAGAGAGTGATCTTCCTCTGCGATATGTCACCATTATCAATATCAAGGAAGCAACAGAGGTTGCTGCTAACCTTAGCAGGCTTTTCCACTGGGCAGCTAATAGGCAGAGAAGTGTGGAGTAGGCATGGCATGGGGAGGCTCAGAATTTCAGCAGGTGCTTTGAGCAAGGAACACGGGCAAATTCATCACCCCAACACTGCTGCTACCACAAAAGAGGCATGGACCCAGCGAGCTTACCCCATGGACAATGTTTTCATGCTGCAGATGTTTCAGAGGTAAGTTTTAGACCTAATCAGCATGTTGAAGGTGCTTTAGTGATGATCACAGTGTTTTTCTCTGCAGGAAGAGGAAAATCATGTAACAAATCTGTGTATATTGCTTTGTAACTGCCCTGACTTAGGTATGATTTCATTACGTATTTGTCTTAACTGAATGAGTTATGGCAGGGATTGGGCATTAAGCTCAGTTGCTGTCGCCTCTTGTCTTCATTTTGTAAAGGAGATCCTTACTTCTTGCATTTTTTGGACTATTTTAACAAGTTCCCTGCTGTTATTTGAATGCCTGGATTGTTATTTGATGCCCTCATTGTGATTTGTATGTTTCTCACACCAAGTGATGTTAATATTTAATGAATTTTAGACCAGAACAAAGAGAAGATTCGATGCACACAATGATATAAGTACTCTCCTGTGGTGGTTGTCACTTAAGAAATTATTAGGGCAGATTTATTTTTCCTACAGCTGTTGCTTTAGAAGGACTATGGCTGCACTGGAATTAAAAAAGAGGAACCACTGATTACAGACAGAGAAGCCAGCTTGCCAGAAAATTCAGTACATCTTTCCAATGGAAAAAGTACATGGACATGTGAAAATCTATTCTGGAATAGTGCATAATATGTACCTCATCTCTGTTTAAAATGCATGGAAATGTGAAGATGACATTTCCCAGAAAAGAAAAAAAAATCCAGGGTACATTTATATCCCGACTTTCTTATGTATTCTACACAGCATGGAGCAAGTTTTGTACTTCACTTGTGTTTTTATGGAATTTAAAATCCTTTTAATGGCTTCTATGTGTCTATGCAGCTTCAACCTGTACAGACTTAGACTGGAGGAATAAAGCAGGTTTTCTTTTCTCAGAGAGAGGAATTTTGCTAGGGATATCCACAAGTTGATTGGTATCAGTTTGCTGTAGTCCCTCCCATAGGTGCTATTTCAGCTATTTTAGGACTTCTGTGCCGTACCTAAAGGTAGGTGACAAGTTGAGTTGGAAATGAGATGTACAAGTTTTTTAGAACAAAGATGTAAGCTTTCAGAGGTCTTGGCTTTCAGGTTTTATTCTTAAAATGCTCACGCAAATCTATTTGCCTTGCATCTTCCTGGGAAATAAAATGTATTTGAAGTAGTCCTGTACGTAGCCTGTCATGCACCTGATTTGCCATTACTGTAAGCATTTTTGAAACAGCAGCTCACATGCACCCCCAGAAGAAATGAAATAACGCGTAGATATCTGAAAACATTTTTCAGTTTGTTGTCAGACTAGTTTATTTCAGAGAGTGTTCACTTTCCCAAGTAAAACATCACAGTTTGAAGGAAATCGATTTGTAAAACAGGTTCGGGGAGATCTGTCACAGAAAAACCTCCTGCCACAACCCGCAAGTGTCCTCCCGTCCCGACCTTGCGTCTATTTGTGAGTAGAAAAAAGCTGGGTGTCGGTGATATCAATCACTAACTTTGCCCGTGTTTACACCCGGGATAGCAAAGCGTGGACCTCCAAAATGGCAAGCGTCAAGGAGGAGCTGCCAAGGCTACAGCCCACCGGGGAGCGACGGACCGAGGGACCCGCACGGCGGGCCAGGCTCGGGGACGGAGAGCGCGGCCCCGGCCGCTGCGCCCCTGCTGCTCCCCAGCCCCTCGGGCGGGATGAGCCCCGACCTCGCCGAGCCCCAGGCGCCCCGAGGGGGAGCGGCAGCCCCGGAGCCGGGCGGGGAGGGCCGGGGGAAGCCCCTCTCGGGGGGCAGCGGTCCCGCAGAGAGTCCGGCTGCGGGAGCTGGTGCTGCGGCTGCAGCGAGAGAGGGGGCAGCAGCGGGGGAAGCGGGGGAGGCAGGGGAGCTCGGCGGCCCCGGCCGGGCGGGCAGCCGAGGAGCGGAGCCCCGCCGAGGAGTTCTCGGCGGACAGCCTCCGACCCTTCGCTCCCTCCCTCCCGTCCTTCCTTCCCTCCTTCCCTCTCCCTGCTCGCTGGCTGCCGGCGAAATCCTCCCGCAGGCACGTAGGGCACTGACACGAGCCGGGCTCTGGAGCTGGGGACGAGCCCGCCGGAGGCAGCCGGCGCCGCGGCGTTCTGCCCAGGTACCGGGGTTTGCGCCGCCCCGGCCCTGTCCGAGGATCCACGTTTCCTGCCCTGCTAGTCCTCGTTTACCTTTTCCTCCTCTTCTTCTTTCCTCCTCTTCTCCTCGATCCTCTCTCTCCCCTTCCCCCGCCCCTCCCGCCGAGCGGCCGCGGGCGCAGCCCCCCGACGCCTCAGCCGGGCCGGGCGGTGCTCGGCGGGGCCGGGGAGGGAGTGGCCGGGCATCTCCCGGCAGGGAAACGGGGTCTGGGGCTGGCAGCCTGTCTGTGCGTGTGTGCGCCGGGGGGGAGGGAGGCTTGGGGGCCGGGGGGTGCCGGAGGAGGGACTATGGGGAGAGGAAGGTATAAGAAGGGATGCGGGCAGGGGAGGGGGGTGATGGAAAGAGGGGGTGCGGGGCCGAGGGGCAGGCGCTGACAGCTGCTCTCCCCGCACCCACAGTCCCCTCCCCCGGTGCCGCCGTTGGGTGGGACTCCCCGGCGGGCCGCGGTCTCCCGTGCTGCTCCTCACCCCCCCGCCGCTGCCCGGCGCCGGGGGTCGGTGCTGGGGCGGGCGTGCCGGGGGTGGGCGGGCTCCGCCACCCGACGGCGCGTCCCGGACGCTGCCCCTCAGCCGGCGGGCGAGCAGCGGCACCCCCGGGACGATGCCGCGGCTCGGCGGGGGCTGGCCCGCGGCCCCGCGCCTCGTCCCGCTCGCCGTCGCCCTCCTCCTGGGCGTCCTGTGCCTCCCCGGGGCGCCGGCCTCCTCCCTGCTCACAGGTACGGGGGGCGCGGGGCCCACCTGCGGCCGGGAGTCGCCGTCGGGAGCGGGGGCTGCCTGGCATTGCGCGGGAAGGGCGGTCGAAGGTGTAACCGCGTGGGTTGGGGCAGGTGAGCACAGTAACCGTGCCCCTCGCCTCTAGATTTTCATGTTCCTTTTTTTTATTCCCGGTTTTCCCTCCTTCCCCTCGAGGGCTACGTTTCCTGGTATCTGGGGCATGGAGGGAAACGCTGAATCAATTTTTAGTGCAAGCAAATAGCCATTAAACTCTGAAAACTGATTCCAACTTGACAGAATACCGGCTAATCAGCACTAGGGCCAAAAAGGGTTTTCTAGTTTGATTCTGTCTGACAGTCAGCCTGCTAATTTTGACTCATTTGCCAGTTGGCTGTTGCGTGTTAAAAGGATGCTTGGTTTAGGGTTGTGCTGTGCTCCTGTTCCAAGTTCTTGGAGTGTAATGGACAGCTTTCTGCTGATTTCAGTGAGCTCTGGATCTATCGTTATAGACGTATCCTGCTTTGCATGGAGTACTCGTTATTCTTAACACGTCATCTGAGAGGAGAGAAAACGTCCTTCTCTGCTATAACTGGGGCACAAAGAAAGTCTAGGATTGTGCAGCATTGAAAGGCCAGTCATTTCCCGTTCTCTTTGGAATCTTACTGAAACACTGAACGCCCTTGCTTGCTTAAATTGGGCAAATTAAGGCAGGATTTAAAATCAAAGGCTAGGAGTGGAGCAGGGCTCAAACGTGAGTGTGGTGAGGACAGTTTCCAAAACCATCAGGGGAAACTGAAATACATTAGTATTTTAAAAATTTTATTTCTATTTCAGGATCCGTTGCAAAATGTGAAAATGAAGGGGAAATTCTGCAGATACCATTTATCACAGACAACCCTTGTATAATGTGTGTTTGCCTGGTAAGTTTGGATTTCAGCTAGTAAGAGCATTCAGACCTGTACTAAATGTAACTGCACAAAGTGGAGAATGTTTCACATAATCAAATCTTGGGTGCCTCTGTTGCCTTTGTGTAACACAAGGTTATCTCAGAGCTGAGCTAATGGAAAGTAACCTAATCCACGATCTGGCAATCTTTTCTTAGACTTTAAAACTCGGGTACAAAGTTGTACATGACTTTAATATGACATTGTGAAACAGTGTTTACTGTGTGAATTTGGGGGGAGAACTGCTTTCAGCCAGAGTCAGTGGTGCACCCGGAAGACTTTGCTTGTAGCTTAGCAAAGAGAATGAAAGGTAAGGTTTGGACACTGCTGCTTCAAGCTGCCACACGTTCAGTGTCACACACCAGTAGGTGAGGAGCTCCATGAGAGTGCAAGGTAAAGACTGGATGTGTGACTGGATGTGTGACTGGATGTGCTGTAATAAGATGACAGTGAAAGCACAAGTGATGCTTTCATCAGAGCGCTTTGTTCCAAGGCTCACGTTGCCTGCTGTGCAGGGAATTCAGTGGTTAATAATCTTGCTAGTTAGTACACATTTTGGGGAGAAACATTCTGTTTCCTTGTCATTCTGCTTTGGAGTTAAACGTTTTTGTGAGCAATTCAGTTGGACAGGCCAAGGATTAGGAGTTATTGTAAAACAGTTGTTCTAAATAAAACTTCCTATGATATATTTAAAAGAAAACCATAAACCTTAATTTGCTGTTGAATGCAAAGAAAAGTATAACTAGAAAGCTTTATGTTTTACATTTTGGAATTTACAGAGTAGCGGAATGTACAGAATGTGTTCTCTCTCCCTCTCTTCTATTGTTGCTATTAATGTTATTATAAGTCTGTAAAAGACGTAAAGAATTGTTTCAGACTGCCTTTTAGAAGGCAATTTTGGCAACTGCAGTACCTAGATCATCTTGAGCCCCCTGAAGTTGATGTATATATCTGTGCTGAGTCTATTATTTCAAGTGAGACTCATTGATAACTTTTTAGGTAATGTTGATAAAGAATATGTTAAATACATTATTGATTCTTCTGAGTAGAGGGGGGTGGGAAGAAGAGAGTGGGATGTGGCAAGTAGGGAAATCAAAGGGAAAACAAAGGAGACAAAGCTGTGTTTTATCATGGGTCACCTTCCCAAATATGTCTGCCACCACTTTTGCTAATGGAAACTGGTGTTAACCAGTGAGGAAGCAATTTATCTGTGAAGCAGCAGAAGTTCAGTCTTGGGCATCAGGGCAGTAATGCATGAGGGTAAAATACTTGTATTTATAGATCTCTCTAGACCTTGGCTTTATTAAATCAATGAGCACCCTTTTAGTGCATGACCATGAAGAACTGCAAAAAGCATTGGGTGTAAGAGCTCTAAATCCCTGTGGTTTGCAGGGCTTACTTCAGTGAAATGGCAACTGAGGGTATTTGGCTCCCTTCTATGCCAGGAGAACGCTACATTTTATTAAGTGTACAGATGCCTAGCAAGTTACTGCAGTTACCTGCCCTGGCTACGCTCTGTTTTATTTCAGCCAAAGGATAACTGTGAGCTCTGTTTCTTGAGTTGGAAGCTGGGAGACTTGGTAGAGAGAAGGAACCCAGTCTGGAGATACTGAATTTGACACTGTGCAGCATGCAAAGCATTGACATTGGACAGCCCCTTGCTGAAATCTTTGTTCGGACTTGCCACAAGGGAAAAGATCAATTTTAGGGGGTCTGGGGAGAACAGAAACAAAAGAAACAATAAGGTGATTTGTGACTGGGGGGAAGAGAGAAACAGTTTGCCTTACATCCAGCTAGAAATATTGATTGTTTAATAGCGATTCAGTGAGGAACTTTCTCTGGAAGACTGATCATACTCTTTAAAGGCAAACCTGATGGATGTTCATATCGTAAGAAGTGAGCAACTGGAAAGAAAGCTTTATCAGCTCTTACAGGGAGGAAGCAATTGCTGTCTAGGAGAGAACAGAAAAATTAACAGAGGGCAGAAAATTCAACATTTGAGATGAAGAGAAATCACTTAATAACTCTGTATGTCCCACCCTAGTGGAATATCTAAATAACTCTGGGTGTCCCCTCCCTAACAGTGACCAAGGCCAGGTTGAATGGGACCCTGAACAACCTGATCTAGTGGGTGGCATTCCTGCCCATGGTGGGGACTTGGAGCTGTATGATTCTTTAAGGTCCCTTCCAACACAAACCATTCTATGATTCTATTAACTCCCTTCCAGGACTTCCCTCATCTCAAGAATGAGAGAAGACAGAACAGAAATGTGGGAATTAATTCATGAAGTGTTTGACAGAACTTACTCTGCAAGCAATGTCCTGTGGAGCATGGAGCTCAAATGCATCTGAGCAGGAGGGAAAGAGGGAGGCAGCATAAGCAAAATGATCTCCAGCTTTCTCTTAAAAGGCTAAATTATTTGGGAGGGTAAAGCAACAGGAGAAAATGTGGTAAAAATTACAAGCTCATAGGTTACGAGTAAGTTGCAATAATGCAATGAAGACTGCGAAGAGCAGTTGCAAAATCAATTCCTTATACACAACTGAGAAGTCCTGGTAGGAAGATGAAAACCAAAAGTTGTCTTTTCTCAAAGGTTAGTGAGGACAGGTCAGACTGATCTTCATGGTAGGAATGTAAGCAGCAACAACGCAGATAGAGCCCAGACTGGTGTCTGGAGACACTACTTTGATAAAATCATGATAAAAGCTCATGTTTTAGAGTTTTATTGGTAACACAAACCCCTGAATCTTGAATACCAGAGGGACGCTGGTGGAGTTCTACTACAGACAGCCAAGTTTAGCTACCAAACGAGATTAGTTCATTCTTGAGCATCTGCTGTAACGTGTGGAAAGAGAAGTTGTGGTTATATGGGAATTCAGACTGAGGATCATTTGCCAGATATTTCATGTATAGTGTGTAGTAAGTCATTCACTTCTAAAATATAGGTAATGCTTTTTTAAATAAAAAGGCACTGCACACACCGTGAGATAACTCTTGCTTTGGACTTCCCTGCTTGTCAAAATGAGATGTGATGGAGTGCACGGAGTAGCACTGATGCTTGCCCTTAATATAAGGAAACAGGTAAGACTAAGGGTGTGTAGGTGTCTGTGTGTACATGTACACTGTGGTGCTCTATATGCAAAAACTACTAACCCAACAAGCCACTATGGGTAAAATCTAGAGTTTCCTAATTTGCAATTTATGTCTCTACTTAATGGTCTTAATAATGCCCGTAAAAATGTTAAATTTTAATATCTCTAAGAGAACAGTTTCAGTGTGAGCTTTTACAATTACAGCACTTTAGTGCTGGCATAAACATGGATGAATTTGATCTCTAAAGAGTTGGTCGTTAATTAAAGCTGACTGCAAGAAATGGTCATTTTAATTTTTTCTTTTTAGAGAAAAACACCAAAGAGAGGTTGTAATGTATTCAGAAGGAATTTCTTATAGGACTGTGATGAAAGCCCAGGTCTCCTAACTCCTGGTCTAATGGTTTGACTGCATAGCCATCCCTTTTTCACTTCATGCACTTCCACTTTACAAGTGGACGTGAGTGATATAGCCACAGTCTAACAATATTAGTTTTCTTTCGTGTCTCTCTGACAACGGCACATATGCCAGGTTTTGATGTGTCTGCTCTCCTGAGCTTGTTCTGAGGTATGGATGGGCAACAGACAAATTAAGGCTGACTCTGTAAGCGAGAGATTTTGGGAAGGATGATTTATGACTTGCTCTTGCTATCTGCAAAATGCTGTTAGAGGCAGTGTGCTTTGGTGTTCTGCCCACTTCGAATGTCTGTGGTTCCACATCTCCAAGAAGATTTGCTGTCTCTGGAAAGCTAAAATACCGCCTCTCTTTCCATAGGATTTGAGATACTGGAATAGGGCAAAAAAGGCTGAAGGCAGCTGAAAATACCTGCTTTTAAGTGTATTAAACATGAACACTGGAGAGAGTACTTGAAGCTGAGGAGTAAAGCAGATATACAGAAGTTGCACTGGAAAATTATTTTTCTAGAAGCTAGGTCTCGTAATAAGTGCAGGACAGCTTACATGTGAAATGCCATGGCTGAGCATCCCATTGCAACTGTGTTTATAGCTAGAGACTTTTCTGATAAAAGGATGGGAGATGCTCTCAGCTGCAACGAGCTCTGTATCAGATGAAGGTAAACATTGAAACATCTAAAAGGAAATGTGAGATGTGATGGGTGGTAACAAGTACTAAGTCAACCAACTCTATGAAGAAGAAATATTGTCAAAAAAGGGAAGATGTTATTTCAGGTAATGGTGTGGCCCTTGACACTACCAAAAAAGAAAGTTAGGGAACATATGATTGTGGCATTATGTTATGCTCAATAGTAAAAAAATCTGATGTCCGGCTGGCTCCTGAAAATCAAAGCAGTGAAACTGGGCCTTATGAAGCTGACTGAAAAAGGACTTATCTGAACTGGCAATGATGAGTGTAGGTAAAAATATATAATCTTGATGGTATTCGTAATGGAATCGTATTGGTTCGGTTTGAGAAATTGATTCCAGTTGTTAAATACCTTAAGATTACACTACCTAATGCAAAAGTCATTTTCTAAAGTTATTCTCCGGCATCTGTGGAAAAATGAGGTCTTTTTTCAATCCGTAGGAGCATTTCACACACCTTGTGCAGTTCGAGGAGCCCCAACATGTCATGTATGACAATTTCAGGTCTTTCTATTTCAGATCTGAAGCTTTTGGGCTGAGGGTAGTGGAGGCATGAGTAAATTTCTGTTAGTAGAAACAAAACTTCATAAAGATGAAAACTTACCACATTTGGGTAAGTTTTGGACTTCTGTATATTGAAGATTTTGAAATGTTAAGGGGAAAATGCTATTAACAGAATATTGGGGGAACTTTTGATTAGATGATTTGCAAAGGGACATGGATAGGCTGGAGAGTTGGGCTGATTCCAATGGGATGAAGTTCAACAAGGCCAAGTGCCGGGTCCTGCACTTTGGC
>JAYRBT010000082.1:46006186-46035525 GCA_036023395.1 Myiotriccus ornatus
GCAATAGGACAAGAGGGCACGGGCTTAAGCTCTGCCAGGGGAGGTTTAGGTTGGATATTAGAAAGAAGTTCTTTACACAGAGAGTGATCAGGCATTGGAATGGCCTGCCCAGAGAGGTGGTGGATTCACCATCCCTGGAGGTTTTTGAGATGAGGCTGGATGTGGCACAGAGTGCCATGATCTAGTAATCACAGGGGGGTTGGATCAAGAGTTGGACTTGATGATCTTGGAGGTCTCTTCCAACCCAGTTAATTCCATGATTCTATGATTTCTTTTATGTGGGGGTCAGCATTTAAAACAGGCATGGAATACTTAAAAATGTTCAGCTCTGGTATAAGTACGGTAAATGACCAAATACAGCAGAATTTTTGTTGGTACAGCTTTTTGGCTGGAAGGTATCTAAAATTCAAAATAGAAGTAGGCTCACACCTGATATTATGGCATTTGCTTTCAAGAAATATATACGTCAACATATGCATGGAAAAGACATAAAAATGATACAGTCGGAAATAGGTGAAATGAGACCCTGTGCATGATTATAGGATGGGAATGTAAAAAAACCACAGAATTAACTTAGCCTGAGTTAAACTTCTGAGTGCTGAGTTTTCTGAAGGTGAGATGAGCTCAGCAGTGACAATGATGACAGGTGGTGGTGCTGGTGGTGGTGTGGAGAGCCATGTCATTTCATGCTCGTTTGTCATCATCTCCATGGGCCCTAAACAACTTGCCAGAAGCAAGCAGAGATCCAAGAATAATATATCCATTGGCTGGTAGGATATGTAGTTTCAAAATGAATGTACCAAAAATGTTAGTTGAAAAGGACAGGGGAGAACTGCAAGGAAATAGATAAGTATACCCCAAGTGGCTTTGACACTGCAAGAGCTTTTAAAAAAAAATTTAAAGAGAATGAAGGATTTTATTTTTGTGTATGTTCTTTTTGGGGAGAAAGTCTTTTATTATTATGTTTTCCCAAAATATTTTAGAACAAAGTGAGTTGTGTCAAGAACCAGCTGATAAAAGCCGATAGGGATCTTGACAAACCGCATCTAAACCAGAGCCATTTACCCCACCTTTCCTCCTCCCCCCTTCCCTCATGCCTGTGCCTCAAACTTACCAATTGCACCTGAGGAATCGTACTCATATGTCTCAACCTTTTATCACCTAAATCCAGAACAGAAAGAAATAAATGTGAGCCAGAAAGTGTAACCAAGTGTTGGAAATCTGAGAAAAGTTTGGACACAGTAGCTCAGGAAACTAGAAATCAGAGCTTTGATTGGCATAAGTTTTATTCAGCATGAAATAGCCCAATGTAGAATTTGACCTTTGCTCATAAAAAAAAGGAGTTAAATTTGTCATTATAAAACCTAGTGTTCTATCTAGCTTAAACTAATAGATTAGTGAAACCAAGTCCAAACGAACAAACAGAAGAAATAACTTCAACATTTGTTTATCCCTGCACACACATGCCCCCATCCAAAAAAACAGTACCAAACCCAAACCAAAAAACCATGTTCTCATTGCAGACTAAAGCAAAAAAGCTACTAGATATGCTGGGGTTCTTTACCTATGGTATAGCTCATTTCTGTGGCAGAGTACACAAGTTAAAAGCACGTAGCTAGCCTGAGAGCAAGTGTTTGACACATGTTCAGTGAAGATGGTAGTGTTTTAGTACATGAGGATTCAATTGTTGTTGCATCAAGGTATAATGTGGCCCAGATGACTTTTAGTGGAGCAGTGCATATTAAAAAAAAAAAAATCATCAAACAATTCTTTCATACCTATTTTATTTAATTTAATTTCAATAGTTTACATACATCAACTACAGAGTCTACCAAGAATGCATCTTCTTTCAATTTAAGTATTCTTGGTCTTTATTACTGTATAATACAATCAGCTTTCTCTTCACCCACAAAAATAATAAATAGAGAGGGGAAAAAAGCTGTGATAGAGTAGTGTACTGGTAATTTTCACCCCCATATTACTCCAAAAGACAGTGTTGTTTTGATCGGTGCATGAAGGGTTCCTGAAACACAAACATGCTCCAATATGATGAAAGTTTTATTAGGTTTTTTTTCCAATTACAGATGTATATGCCATGTCTTAAATGAAAAAAACCAACACTACACGCCCCAGAAAACAAACCCTGGAAACAAAAGACAGACATAACTCCATGTCTGGTGCAGCAGGGTGTCCCATGCATGCTTTGTCATAGAGAACAAAGAATATATATATATATATATATATGCACACACACATATATAAAGGAAGTCTTGAAAGAGAGAAGTGACTGAAGTGAATAGCCCAGAGCTGGTTAATTGACTGTTGTGATAGCTTTGCTCGAATTTTCTGAAGGACGATCCAAGTAGGTTCAGCTGTACTTTTCCTTCATTTATGCAAAACACTTGTAAGACAAGACTTTTACCTGGCTGAGAATGAAACACAAACTAGAGGGTGGTTACTTTGGTTGATCCTTGAAGTTTTCAACAGCAGTGTTGAGGTAATGTTCAAGTCGGTTTAGTCCCATATCCAGGTATGGCCACTCTGGTCAAGTAGTACCACGTACAACATCGCAGAATCACGGAATATGCAGAGTTGGAAGGCATCCCCAAGGATCATCGAGCCCATCTCCTGGTCCTGCACAGGACACTCCCCAGGAGTCACACCATGTGCCTGAGAATATCATCCAAATGCTTTTTGAACTCATACAGGTTTGGTGCTATGACCACTTTCCTGGGAAGCCTGTTCCAGTGCACAGCCACCCTCTGGGTGAAGAACCTAATATCTAACCTAAACCTCCCCTGACACAACTGCAGACCATTCCCTTGGGTTCTGTCACTGGTCACCACAGAGAAGACATCAGTGCCTGCCCCTCCTCTTCCCCTCACACGGAAGTTGTAGATTGCAACGAGGTCTCCCCTCAGTCTCCTCTTCTCCAGGCTGAAGAGACCAAGTGACCTCAGCTGCTCCTCATACGGCTTCCCCTCAAGGCCCTTCACCATCTTTGTTGCCTTCCTTTGCACACTCTCTAAGAATTTAATATCTTTCCTATATTGTGGTGCCTGAAACTGCACACAATATTCAAGGTGAGGCAGCCCCAGTGCAGAGCAGAGCAGGACAATCCCCTCCCTCGATGGCTGGCGATGTTTTGCCTGATGCCCCTCAGGACACTGTTGGCCCTCCAGGCTGCCAGGGCACTGCTGACTCATATTCAGCTTGCCATCTACCAGGACCCCAGGTCCCTTTCCATGGTGCTGCTCTCCAGCATCTCATTCCCCAGTCTGCACGTACATCCAGGGTTGCCCCATTCCAGGAGCAGAATCCGGCACTTTCCCATGCTGAATTTCATATGGTTGGTGATTGCCCAGTCCTCTAATTTAGCTTTCTCCTCTGAGGAATGAGCATGGTTTGTATAGCTGTGTGTTGCGTCTGTGCCATCTGTGGACATTTTGAAGCCCACCTTCTGCACTTTGCTTCATATCCCAGAGCTGCTGCAGTGTGTGGCACATCCCTGCACAGGTATGTTGGCCTTCAGTTGTCTCTGCTTTATCATGACATTCCGTTTGGAGATGTGGAACACAGTAATGGGTAACAGCTTATGGCAAAGACTTTTGGGAAATCTGCAGGCTGGAAGAAGCTATTTCACGTTCTCAGACCACATGGGATAGTGAAGAGTTCACTACTTGCACATTTCTAACATAGTCAGCTGCACTGAGCAAATACACATATGCATGCAGTGCTGAACTGATTATAGGTCTTGGCAAAACCCTCCTGGAAGGGAGCTGGTGATATGTCACTGTAATGATGATGAAGATCCAATCCATCAAGTATGAAAATGAGATTCTCTTTGGTGTAATTAAAGGATCGGATAACTCAGATACAAAAGAATATATTTTAAATGTATAAATAATATGTGGAAAAGTATGAAGGGCACAAAAATGCCATAAACTAAATGGAAAAATGTAATATAACTTGCAAATGTCTTTGGAATGTGTCTACAATAAGTGCAAAATGGATCAGTCTTAAGTTAAGGCACTTTTTTATTGCCAATAAGAAAAACATTATTAAAGAACTGGTCCAATATCAAAATGGCATTTTAAAAGCATACAGTTACCTGTATGTAGTTTTTATTAGCTTTCAAGTTTCTTCCATTGAGTTGTTAATGGTTCTTTTAAGAATTATGGTCCTGTAAGTGAATGGCTCACAGTGTCAGTACTTCTGCTGTTGTGCTTTGTGCTGCTATATAAAAATAGATATTTTTTTCCCTACCAAATATCTGGTTTTATTTCCTCATCATGTTTTAATAGAAAATTTTGAGAGAAGAAAAATATAAAGTAACAACCGAAAAATCAAATGAAAATGCAACTTTTTTTTTATTCAGCGTATGGTCAAATAAAAGGCCGTTGTGAAAAAAACCCCACCAATATTACATAAAAGCTTTAACCTGTATTACTACTATTAAAATGACTATCATACTGGTACTTGCTTATATTGTACCTAATAACTGCTGTAATTACTTCCTCTGAGGCCTCTTGGCCTCTTCATCTTACGCATTAAGCTGCAGCTAAAAAATTCCTAGTCTGAATGTTTGTCTGATTGAGCTCTGTGCAGCATTTTGCATCCAACTGAAACAAGTGCTGAGCTCTGGGTCCAAGCACAGTGTGGATCTCATCTGTCATTATCCCCAGAAGCTGACCATATGTGCCAAGACCTAAATTTCATCTCTGCTGTTTTTTTTTTTTTTTTTTCCCCCAGGACTGTGTACCACTACCTTACTGAGAAAATAACATGTCTTCACGCATTGCCTATGATTTGCATCCTTTTTACTTGTTCTGTCATCCACTCTACAGATCAAACTCCCGGCTGTAGTTTTCCTTTTCTGTATTGTATCTTAGACTTTTTCGGGGAGGGAAGCGTTACACGTGCATGCTATGAAGTGCTGTGGCAAAAGGCAGTACTGTGAAAGAGCATTAGAGTCGAGATGTGTTTGTTCTTGTGGGCACTAAGGATGGGAACGGGATAAAATGCTGTTTAAAAAAATGGTGCCAGAGATCTGATGTCTTCCCTGACGAACTGAGGCCCCAGTTTTTCAGAGTCCCTGTTTTGAGTAAACCTTTGCACAAATCTTCAGTGTTAGAGGGTCTGCTGCCCTTTTCTCTAGACAGCCATGGGGTGGCTCATCTCCTCTTTCACAGCTAAAGATCTTGCTTGAGGCATGGAAGCAACACTCTGCAGTCCTCCTTATCCAGGGGGGTGCAAGCCGATATGTTAGAGGGCCCTGGCCAGGAACATCAGATTTACGACAGCTCATGGGCTAAAACTTGTGTGTTTTATTTTGCAATTTCTTGATTTTTTTTTTTTTAACTGTTCCTGACACATTTAAATTCAATTACATTAAGTGGTTTCAATACGAAATAGAGCTTCCCCAAGGTTTGGAGCCATCAAAATGTATTCTGATGCCCAGATAGCGTCATACATTTACATCTGTTTTTCTGGTTTGTCTTAGAATTTATTGGTGGCTGAAGAACGACAGACCTTGGTTGTCCTGAGGTTGTCTCCTCGTCCTTTTTTCTGTCTGAGTGGTGATGTACAGCTGAGTCATGGCTTGGGAGAGACAAAGAAGAGCACAGAAATGGGTGTAGTAGTTATGATCTGATTGTGACAGTTAACAAACATCTCAGTGTTGTGCCACTTAGAAATCATTGGGGCAGGAAGGAGCTGAGCAGGGTGGCTGGGTTTGAGACAAGGTTATTAGCTGAAGGGCTGCCTCTGGGACCTAAAATACTGATAAGAGCAGAAGGCTCTCCTGCTACAGGGAGGTTGTGGATCATTTGCTTGTGACAGAGAGTATTTTTTTTCCGTATGTGACAGTGAACAGCCGATAATTTTCATATTTAGCACTTTACCCCTCTGCCAAACAGTTCCAGGAAGAGCTGGAGGAGTTAAGTGGGTTAGGTGGACTGGTGAGTCAATGTAGAAAATCCTTTTGGTTCAAATAAATGAATAAAATTATTTTGGTGGGTAGAATGCAAAGCATGGACAGCCCTTTAGCCTGTAAACCAAGGGTTGGTGGATGGGTTGTTTGTAAATTCAGTGGATAAACAATGCTGGAAAATTAAAATTATTATATCTTAAAATGTTGACAGTGTGTTAGTGTAAGAAACTTTTTTAACAGATGCATAGTTGAGATGTAGTCTGTCTATGATCTATAGACAAGAAGAATTTCTGGAGAAAATTGTTGATGTGGACATTTAAGATGCAACAGAATGCACTGGTAGTGAACCAGAGGTTGTTTAACAGGAAAACGTGGTGGAAACTGAAAAAGAATGCAATCAGTATGGCTTCTGGAAAAATGTCTGTATATGTTGAGTTTAACTTGGCAAGGTTTTCAGTCTTCAAGCAAAAATCATTTGACCCAAAAGTCAGTCTGAAGTGGAAATTTACAAAACATCTAGAATTTGAGGCCATGATAGCAAGAAATTAGAATTGTTTAATGTACTTGTTGTTACGTGAAGGGTACCTATTTACCTCCTAAAACTTTATATAATCATTTAAGTATAAAATGAGCATTTTTGATATCAGGTTTTTTGGAGTAATTAAAACAGTCCTCATATGGAAGTACACAAAGTTGGGAACCAGAAAGGGGAAAAAGAAAACAAATCACCTACAACAAAATGGAGTTTTGCTGGAAGACAGCCATCTGGAGAGATGAGTAGGCAGCTCCAGCCAGTTCGGTGGGCATTGGCTCTTACATAAAAGACAGCACAAAAACTACTGGTGGGAGAGAATATGGATGTGACATTATTTCAGGAAAGCTGTGCATGACTCTAGAACTAGCAACATAGAAGATTTTAAGTATCTTCTGGAGCCTTAATATGACTACTGTTTGTAGACAATTTGTGACTGTGGCCATAAGGAACTGCTGCCATCAAAGGATTTAGGTTAACCCAGTGAGTGGTGCTGAAGTGCAGCCACTGGTCCAAGCAGCCCATGCTAACTGTCTTGTCTCTTCCATCAGGAATACAACTTGGAATGGGAGTTTCTTACAGCTAACATGCCAAGCAGAGAGCTGAAAGCAGTTGCTGAGGATAAGGCCTTACCCGAAACACCCCTCTCTGTTTTGTGGCCAGGCACCTCATGCTGTGCCATTCAGGGTTCATTGCTCTGACCTGGGTGACAGGAGCATCTGCTTTTATATCATAGAGCTTAGTAGTTGGAGGCTGTGGGAGAAAAGCAGTTTATTGTCCAGTGTATTGAGAGTCACTGATGCAGAGATTAGTGATCTCGGTCAGGAAATTTCCCACTCTTCTCTAGGGTGGAGAAATGCATTTCAATTGCCCATGTAAAATGCAGCGGTGTGGACAGGCTGGATAAAATGTTGTTCCTCTTTCAACCCAGACCAGGCTGTGAGTTGGCAACAAGGACTTTCTCTAATTGCAGAAGAAGGTGCAGTTAATGAAAAATAAGGTTTCTGAGACCTCAAGGGAATACTTTTTAGTTTTCTTCAGTTCAGCCCCAGGTTCTCAGTTTTACGTGGCACTTGAGTCTCTCATCATAAAGAGCCCTTCCTGTGCTGGAGGTGTGAAACCCTTTAGATTTCAGACCACTGTTCTGCCTCCCCTGGCTGTCCAGGTAGTAGCATTGCTGCCTGAGTTCTTGCTCAAAGAGAACAGTGCTGTCCCACACAATGAAATCATCTCTGGCTGCCTTAAGAGCTCTGTGGACTTTGAGCCAGACATAATCCCTTTTGTGACATTTGAGTCTCATTAACTGAGCTAACAAGATGCTATCTACACTCCATACTTATGTAAATAGAACCTGCAGCAAAGATCTTAATGGCACCTGATATATCACACTGCCTTTACATCTATCAAGAGGTACCACTGCAGGAGTCACTTCCAAAAGCAAGTTGTGTTCTTGGTCCCATGAGTCCCTTTATAAGCTGTAAGAAATGCTGGTGGTCAAGGCCAACTGTTCAGATGTCTTTCAAGTGTCCCACTGGTGACCAAAACTCACTTTGTCAAGATGACAAATGGCTTGTGCATACCCCATTCACCTTAGAGCTTCACTCTAATGTCAGTTCCATTTACTTGTCAGAAACAGGTATTTTTTTTACTTCCCGCAGTGCAAGTGGAGAAGGGGAAAGGAAGGAGTGAAGGGAACACAGGCTGAGGAAAAAAACTGCTTGTATGGCTTCTATTCAGTGTATTATTATAGTTGAGATTTGCAAGATTTGGACATACCAGAATCTGTTTGTTTGTACATGTGCAAAACAGAAAGAAGGGAATTTGCTTTTCAGAAGTGAGAACTGTCCCTGCAGGGCTATGATTATGCAAAAACATGTTTTAACCACTGGATTTTTCAAGTAGAAAGTGGTTGTGCAAGATTAGTTTCTTATTTTGGACAGCAAACTTCTTTCCAGAGCAACATTTAAAAATAACTGTTTAATTAACAGAGTCTACACAGAGCATAGGGCATTGTGCATGTGTCTGCACTGAAAAGCTCAGCTTAAACCTCTGAGCTCTCATGGGTGGTTTCATTGACTGCAATGGTATTGTTATGTGGCTAAGTGATCACTGCTGTGATTGAGGGCTGCTACATCTCACCCAAAAGCAGTGATGGCCAGGCCACAAAATATGGTCAAAGTCATCTCAAGGACTGTAAAAGTGACTTTGAGAGCTCTGGCTTTTAGTTTTCTCTCAATGACTTCCATATCGCTTTTGCTTAGTTCACAGGTCAAAATATGCCTTTTCTTCTAGTAGCTACAGTTGGCTGAAGTTTGGAAAGTCACAATCTAACTTAATTTGGCAATGTGATGGATTACAACAAAGGAGAGCTTATTCCACCTTTCTTCTTTGCATCTGATGGAAGCTTAGCATTCATCAGAAGCTTAAGTAGGTATGAAGTAGGAATACGTAGAAATGGGATGTGTCAAATTAAACATCATGGTGGCATAAGTTTTTCTGACTAAATTCTCCCAAGACCTGGACCCTTCCCTTGCTGGCACCAGCTGGATGAAGGCCACTTGGGGATGACAACTGCCCTGAGCTGCCCATGATGTAGGACTACTGCTGCCCCTATGATATTTTACTAGCGAGCAGCAGTAGCAGCAAAAATGAGTCAGCCCTTGCGAGTTGATGGCAGCACTAAAAGACCCTGAAAGCTTCTGCACCCTCCCAGGAGTCCTGCCTGAAATGCTCTTTTGCCTTGTATCTTCCCACTCTTCTTTCTCTATACCAGCTGACAAGCTGGGGACTACCCCTTCTCTCTGCAGACTGCTGTGAGTAACCTTGTTTTTCTCTAATACCACGGTGTAGCACAGGCAAGATCACGTAAGAAAACAATTGTGGGGTCAGTGCTCAATTTTCTTGCAAGTTCATTAAAAGAGCAGTGTCTGGAAGCCTTTCGCCTAAATAATTATATATTAGAAAACCCACTCTCGTTGCTTTCTTTTGGGCTACTATTTTTATTTGGTTGTAGTTCCTCAAGCGTTTTGGTCCCATTTCAAAACTTGCTTCAATTAAACAAAGCAAATGTTTTTTTTGGTGCTTTCCAGTTTAAAAGCTGTGCTATTACTTCTAGAAGTCCTCTGGATTCTGAAGCTAGGATTGACAGGGATTTTCCTCTCAAAAAAAAGTTAAAAAACCCATTGTGTAGATTAAAAATTTGAAAGAAAATAAAAACCCCTCCCCTTTTCCTCCCCCAGCCGAGATCTCCTGTTGCTGCTTCTGGCATGCATCACATCTTTGAGGATACAGTATCATGAGAAAACTGTCACTTGGTGATGTATTAGGGTAATATATCATGAGAGCATCGTTTCTTTAGAGGATATGGGCAGTAAAAGACATGATTCTGGCCAGACAGAGCAGCAGGGGACCCTGATTTTTTTTCCTTTTTTCTTTAATCTAGCCCTGGTTTTGTGTTGTACAGAAGTGAGTTTCTTCATGGGATATGACTTGTTGCAGAGTAAGGTAGGAGGCCCATTGGGCTTTTTAAAGTCTTTAAGAAGTAGATGGCCTCAAGGGCTGCTTTGTTCAAAGTTTTCAGAACAAGCCCGAAACTAGAGCATTTGCCACTGCCTAAATCTCCAGTGTAAAGACTGAGTAAGCAGACTTCAGACAGAGAGGGCAGTAAAGATGTAATGACAGGTAACTTTTGTTTGTATAATGTATTTGTAGATTTAGCCTATCAAAATAAAATGAAATGTTGTTTATAAAAAAACTCAGTCAATGCGTCACTCTTAAAGAAATGTCAAATGAAGTTTTAATTCACATCATTAGAAGAAAAAGTACTATTGGTCAGTATTGATCCTGTAATAGAAAATACGGCTATCTCGTCCAAAAAATAGGAATTCTGTACTGAGGGACTTTGATTTTTATGTACTTTTTTATTGTTTTAATGGTTTTGTTTATCTCTCATTGACAACGTCTTCTGGAAAATAAACAATGCAGTCTACAGGACGAGGATGACATTAGTTAAGAAACAAAAGCAGAGTATTGTTGAGGCATTCTTTTGATGGGAATGGATTAAATGTTGAGATGAGCCAGAACACGACACCATGGCTTGATCTAAAATTTGTTGAATTCAAATGAATTAATAATGTTTTTTAAACCTTTGGCATAATCTGCTCTACCCTCTATGAAATCAGCTTGATAATTCATCAGTGCCATCTTCAGCAATTTTTGGGACTAAAATTTACTTAGGGTAAAAAGACACAAATTTTAAATGTGTGCATCTCGTGAAATGTGAAGGTTTGGTCTTCCGCAGGAATCCCAGCGTATACACCTTCCCTGAAACCTGGCTCCTGGAGTACTGTAGGTATTTTTTTGACTACAGTACAAACTACTGGGATCCTGTGAAGATCCTGTCTCTTGTTGCTAGAAGACTGTCATGATATTCTTTTGACAGGTAAAGGGTTTTGCATACAACTGTCTAGCTGAAGAACTCTAATCCGAAGTGGCACTCGGAAGTTGAGGTGGAGGCAGGGAGACTGAGAGCTACGTGGTCTGCATCATGCTCTCGCTTTCTCACTGACTTAATCTTCAGTTACAGTAATTTTACCTGGCTATGTCCACTTTGTCCGTAAGCTCACTGGAGCAGGGATGTGCTCATACAATGTCTGATGTAATGGAACCCTGATCCCAGCTTCAGCCTTAGCATTAATGCAAACAAATGTAAGAGGAAGAGACGGTGCTTTCTTTTACCATATTCACTGTAGCTGGCTGCTTTCAAGGAGTGTCAGGATTGCAGCAGGCCACTGGGGTCACTTTCCTTGTGCTGGTGAACATCATTAAGCATAGTGGAAAAAAAAAAAATCTGTTCAGTCTATAAGCGGTTGTGAGTGATGTGTCCTGAATGGCTTGCACATACTCATGTCTTCCTCACAGCAGTGGGGAATACCCATTTGCAGTGAAATTCGGTGTCATCTTTCAGCGGGGCCTTTGTTTTAATCATCTTTCCTAGGGAGTGGGGAGAGCTCGAATTATGAAGGGGGATGGTTGATGCTGGCTGAGCACGATCACAGGGAAAGCTGCAGCCTCCTCCCTGCTCACCCTGAGAGGCCAGATAAGCTAAACAGATTACAGGGATGAGGGGGCAAATCAGAGGCTACTGAGTGCTCTGTTCAAAAAAGGAAAGAGAGACTCTGTGAACTGAACTGGCATATTCTGTTCCCACTGAAATACCATCATTTGCATCTAATGCAATTCATGCTGAAATCACGGTCATGTTGTGCCATGGGCAAGGACCTAATGCTGAAGGTACTTGAAGCATATGTTTGGCTTCACTCCTGTGAGTTGTCCCATTGCAATTGAAGACATGCTTAAAATAACAGGACCTTTGTCAGTGAAGCATATGCCTTGGTGTTTGTAGGTTCATGAGGGTAAATGGAGATAACTGTATCATTTTGCAGAGAACAGACATTGTTTCATAGGGAAATCTTTCTTCCAGCTTGAATTAAAAAACACACCTAGTATGCTAAAGCATTTTTCTTATTGTACCCACAAAATATATTTTTGCAAGTTAAAAAACCCAAGAGATAATTGGAGGGGAACAAGGGAAATGAGACCTTATCCTCATCTCCCTTGACAGTGGTTCTAAGTGTCTGCAAACATCTCTCCTTGGGGAGTGGTGTCTCCTCCCTGAAGCCAAATTGTGTGACTCTTGTTCAGGCAGAGAAATGCTCATGGAAGGCAGAAGTCCCACAGTTTTAGCAGGGATTGCTTGGTTGCTTCAACTCTGCCAATTAAAGGGAGGTTTGTAAATCGGACCCGAGACAGCGAGTTCCAGGCAGGAGTGCCAAAGAAGCAAGGGTACTATTTTCAGAAAGAGCCTCAGGATTTGTCTAGATCATGAGTTACACACGTGTCTGAACCTGTTCTTGAGTTCAAGTTGGCCCAGCATCAGGGCTGTTTGCACATAAACAGAGGTGCAGGCGCAGGCTTGGGAGCATGGTGCTCCCCAGCTTTGCTGCAGGACAGAGCTTGTAGCCAGTGCTGGCCCAAACCTCTGCTCCTGTGACCTGTGTGGACTGAGTGTGGCTCCGTGTGTACTTGAGGGGATGCTCTGGCCATGTGCAACACCTGGCAGAGAGCCCAGCACGTGGTCTAAGAACATGTGGATCACGGCACACGCTGTGAACCTGCGTTTGAGCCTGCCCTTCGCCTTGCGGTGGAGAGGTTGCCTGTGTGAATTGAGTGCACTTGTTTCATTAATTTTAAATGGCTTTTTCTTCTCCTAAGGTCATATGTACATATTTGAGAGCTGCATCCCAAATTCCCCAGGGGTGACTTTTGCCATTGTTTGAAAATTGTTATTGTTTTCGCAGATGATCCCACATTCTGGCAGAAACTTAAGGACACTCTGAACTACTTGGTGAGGCGTCCTATCAGAGTTACTAGCGGGACTGTGATGAATAATGGTGAAAAATTAATGTTTTCAGGTTTAGCCATTAATGACAGTTGGTATTTCTACCTAATCTGTCTTTCTTGCCTTTATTAATTTTCTCTCCACAGCATTTTTTTTGGTTAAATGGAAGTTTAAGCAACATTTTTCCTACTCAGTATAAATAGTTAATGACCTCAGAAATGTGGTACAAGCCTCCTAAAAGCATTTTCAATACATAAAAAAAAAAAAAAAAAAAATGCAGACCATCACCATGGATATCTAGCCCCCTCAGAACCTTCATTTTCAATGTCTTCAGCAGCCAGCTGTGACAGCACAACAGTGGGCTCGGGGTGCCATTGATGGAGGCACTCCTTGGTACAGCCCCAAAGAAACGAAGCAGACTCCTACTTTTTTTTTCCTCTTGAAGTTAAATCCAGGTTGAAAAGAGCTATCTTTCTGGTGGCTGCTGTGAGCCGGCAGGAGCCCAGTGGGGAACCCTGTAGAAAGTTGGCTGTGGCTTCCAAGCTGTGGTTTGGCACACATCCTTCTCCAAGACCTCTGCCAAATATTCAGACTCCTTTTTAGTATTTTTTTTCCTTTTCATGTTGGCATTTTATTTAACTGTACCACATGAGTTTAAGGCTGTTAGTTTGATATACTTTGTCACCAGAATGGGCTATTTTGTGTGGAGTTCTTTGATGGAAGGTTAAAATACGAGGTGTATGTAGAAGGTGAACAAATTGCGTTGAGAGGAGGTTGTAGTAAAGGTAACATGAAGCAGTAACACTGGTATCGGGTCTGGTTAGTGTATCTCTCCTGCTTGAGAATTTGACATCATCTTTGCATGCCAAGTTAAGGAGACCTTTGGTTCTCACAGGGGAAGCGTGGGAGAGGGGAGAAACGTGGGCGCCCAACAAAACTTTCTGATCTTTCCCCAAGAAATTAAAACACGAATTCTCCAGTTAGACTTGCTGAGCACAGGAGAGGAGTCTGGGGTGATCCTTCAGCACTTCCCTGGATTTTCATTTCCAGGGGCATCTGGGATTCCAGTGTGAACCGTTTGCCGAGCCGAGCACTGACTGGGGAGTTGTGTCAGCTGCGGCAGCATTGTTCTGGATCAGCCTGACCTCTTTTAAAAAAATACGTATTTTTCCAACACTAATAAAAACCTTAGCTGAGGTTGTCTCCCCTTCTGTATGTGTGCCTGAGCACTAAATAAAAAAGAAAAAAAAAATCCCAGATGTGAATCTATAAACCATCTGTTTAAAATAACTATTGTGCAGGACTGTAATTAAAAGTTATTTATTATGAATCTTGGGATCCTATTATGGATTTGACTGACTCCCAGGTTTCTGACTTAGCAAACGGTTTATGAGCCATGTGTCTCTTCTGCACTTCTTGGTGCCAGAGTGCATGTCCTTTAAACAAAAGGAAAAAAAAAATCCCCTACCCTCCCATAGCTGTTGACTTCTGATTGTTGCCGTCCAAGAAGTTTTCTCTTAAGAACAGCAAAAATCAAAGTATCTGAGATCTGTCAACAGATTCAGAGACACTGTTGACAACACAGATGGAGGTTTGCTAATACAGGTCTCCTGCATGCAGCTACTTAGTGACTTTCTAAATGTCTGACTGGGACAAGTAATGAAATGTTATGATTACTGGGGGTAGGAGGGAACATAATTGGAAGGAAAGGATTTGTTGCTTAAGTCCCATTTGCTCTCAGCCTCCACTTTGCTCTTGTGAAATGGGAGGGAAGGAGACAGCAAAACTGAAAACAAGTAGATGGACACTGGACATTAAGAGCAGTGTTTTGGGCAACTGGATAAACTGGGTGAAGGAAAAAAATCCTTCTGATGACAATTACTCTTTGCTTTATATTTATACTTTTACACCCAGTGGGCCCAGGAGATCTGCACTGGATAATGCCTGACTGCAATAGACTAAACAATGATTTACCAGCTCAGCTTTATCTGCTTCAGTCCTACAGTGGATCAGCATGGTACATTAACCCTTTCCTCCACATCTGCTGGTCTTGTTTTCCAGAAGTTGCAGCACGGAGATAAAACATCTGGATTTTTTTAAAAAGAGTTTTAGGATTAAATCCAATATTGGAAGCAGGAAAAGGTATGTGGATGTACTTCCCTGGAGCTGCATTAATCTCTTAGTACAAGAGGGATTCTGCCATGAAGACTATGTCAGCGCAGCAGGATGTAGCAATTGTGACTTTACTATATTTTTTTCAGCAAAAAACCCCCAGAGAAGTGGTGAGGGCTGCAGCCCTAAGTGATACTATACTTCACACCCTGGAAGAGCAGCCCAACCCTGATAGCAGGGACTTAGTCCTCTTGGGATGACATCTGAAACAGCCACTTTTGGAGCCGTCTGGGACTTGCCTTTAATACAAGCTAGGGAGGAGGAACAGAAGCTTTGAAAATCCCATCCCGTTTAAGTGCTTAGCAGCTCTTCTTGTGCTGGAAAAGATTGACTGTATTTACCTGGCATACACGAAACTGTTCTTTGAGGCAGGAGGGTGCAGCTTCTCCTCCAAGGGACAGAGCTGAGCTTCCTCTTTTCTCTCTTAAAAAAAAAAAAAAAAAAGACAGGAAAAAAAAGAGGTGCAGGGTGCTGAATGTGGCACCTCCTGCCCCCCTTTTAGCACCATGCTGTGACAACTGACTTTTGAGCGATCCAGGTTTAGTGCCCTCCACATCCAGAGGCAGGTCACTGATTCAGCTCCTGCTTTTCCCAGAAGCATCCTTGCTGCGAGGACCAGTGACTTTTGTGAGCAAGAACAAGCCCCTTTCTGCTAAAGCCAAGCCACTGAACAGCAAGTAGTTCAAGGTCTACTGGGATAGAGAAAGGAAATGTGAATATGTAGCCTACTGCTTAAGGCGCCCTCCAGGTGGGAAGGACCCTTCAGTTCCTGTCACTGTACTGTGGGTCATATTCTTCATGCGGAACAGCTACTTAATGCAAAACAGTCCTTGGCACCGGGACATGAACTCCAAAATCTTCCCTCCCAGAAAACCTGCTAAACCAACAGCTTTGCTGGTGATTAGGAAAGAAGAGTAAGACCCAAATTTGGCTACCCCCTGGGTTGGCTCAATGGTACCAAGCTCATAATTGGCAGGGAATTTTGCTGATTTAAGCAATGTGGGGCAAACAGGAGGCTTTTACTTAGGAACAGTAACTAGCAAGTATCTCCTGTTTAAAATATGTATGTCGGGGTCATCCTTAGGAACTTGCATTGCCAACCAGAGACCAGATTTTTTTGTCTCATCTTGCATTGCCAAAAAGAAGCAACCATGTCAGGATGTACCTGAGGGCAGAAGAAGGCAGATGGCACTTGGGGAAGACAGAAGGAGAAATTGCCTAGGAAGCTGGACTGCATGAGTCATTTGCCCCAGCAGGAACCTGGGAATCAGGGAACAAAAAGAAATACAGAGCTGCATTATACTTCTCGTCACTTTCACTGCCATCTGCAACAATAATTTCTTCTTTTGGAAGAGAGAGTCCAATGGGTAGCTGCCCACTGAACCCCCTGCTGTGTGTCCAGCCCAGCTAGGTTGGTTCTTAAGGGCACTTTGCATCTTGCTTCTCTCAGAGGTGCATGATGCATCCTGCAGCTGGGTAAGCCATGTTCTCCAAAGAAAGAAACTTCGAAGTGAATTTTGCCCTTCTTTCACACCCACTTTCACCATGCAGAAGATTTTCCCACAGATAAAGTTGGTGGGGCTGATGGGCTTATTAGATCTTTCCTTGAGCAAACTCTCATTAAAGAGAATCCGATCTTAGCAGAACCCTTTAAAATACCTCTGTATTTTAAACTACTG
The DNA here is from genome assembly GCA_036023395.1 of Myiotriccus ornatus. NCBI lineage: Eukaryota > Metazoa > Chordata > Aves > Passeriformes > Tyrannidae > Myiotriccus > Myiotriccus ornatus. Next base: position 46,022,902 of record JAYRBT010000082.1, read on the forward strand.
TAGTTGATTTGGTAGGCTTGATTCAACAGGCTTTATGGCAGCAAAATGAGGGGGCACTATGCTCACATAAAGGGAATCAAGATTTCACTGTGCACTTAAAAAAAGATGTTGAACCAGTTGCAATGCCTGTGCCGTGGCTGCTTTGTGCCAGTTCAGAGCTACATACCTGCCATAAATTCAGCCTAACTTGCCAGTGAAATAGCATTTATGGTTGCTCTGCTGGAGTGATGCAGAGCAGCCAGCACAAAGCAGTGACCTGGCTTTTTACAGTAGTCGTTTGTGTCGCTGCAGCTGCGCTTTAGGGCCTGATTCTCATTTGCTGATTTCACAGTGTCTTGGTGAGAGTGAGTCCTCATTTACACTGATAAGACTGAAGTGCCTTTATAGCTCCCATCAGATCAGGCAGTGACTTTGAAGAAAATAAACCTCTGATTTTAGACAAAGAGCTGGAGTGTAATAAAAGCTGCATGTTATCCTTCACAAGCACCTTGAATGAGGCCACAGGGAGCAAAATAAAAAGACTGGAAAGCACAGCTTCTTTTCCTTTAGTTTTATGATTTACATTTTTCTAGCCCTTTGATTTTTTGGTCTCTAATTAAGTCATAAGATTGGGTGAGGTGGGTGCTTGCATGAACTAGATGGCCACCTGTGTCACTTAATGAACTGAGCTACTAATTATAGGTGGAGGTGACTTCAGAGGGCTACTTTCAGTCAGGAATTCGAAGTAGCAAAACTTTGCTAAAAGAAACAGCCAAAGTATTTGTTTTCTGTCCCTGTTTAATGGCAGGGATAACCAGAAGGCTTGACACCACTGGGGCAAGGTAGGCTATAAAAGGAATATTTCTGCTGCCTGCTGTCGCACAGTCTCTATCGACATTCCTTAATGTAGTCAGTGTGCTCTTTGGACTTTGGAAATCACTGGGTTTTTGCCATAGAAAGATGACACTATAATGTACAGTGATTTTATCTGCTCACAGTTTTCTCAGCTTTTGGGGGACAAAGATGAATTCCACTAGTCATCTTTTCTGGTATAGTATATAGTAGCCTCTTTTAAAGGACCTTTGGGTAGGTCAGGTAATACCACTAGCTAAAAATGTTTTTCTGCAGTGGCAGAGTTTTGTCTTCTCTGAGGTTGCCAGCTCTTCCTCTGCCATTTGTCCTTCTGTTGCCATAAGAAGCAATTCCTGAGCTGTGTAGTTCATAGGGCAGCACCTCAAGACCCTGAGCATATTTTGACAAATGCATCGTGTAAATAGTTGTTCACTGAAGTAATGTGGATTTCTTCAGTGGGGCACATTTTCTTTATGAGAATGGGTAGCAGTCATGAATTACTGTGGAAGTGGGGTAAACACCATTTACTTGGGCTCTTGAATTATTAAAAGACTGTTTTGTACTGCATTCCTTCAAGGGGAGAGAGGTGTATTGAATCATCTTCAAGGACCATTCCTGAAGTGAAAGAGCAGACTGCTAGCCTTGTGTTTTATTTTCTGAATTGAAAGAAATGGTAGCCTTGGGTTTGGTTTGCTTGCAATAGCTTTTGTTTTTTTGTTTTTTGTTTTTTTTTTTTGTTTTTTTTCCAGAATAAGGAAGTGACATGCAAAAGAGAGAAGTGTCCAGTGCTCTCCAAGGACTGTGCTCTCGTCATTAAGCAGAGAGGAGCTTGCTGTGAGCGTTGCAAAGGTGTGGTTCCCTTCCTGTTGTTTCCCGCTTTTTAAAATGCGATCAGTGCACATTTAGGTTGCCAAAGACAGGACAAAGTTTGGAGCTTCTCAGTTGGGACTTGGCTGTCACCAGAAGCTAGAAGAGGGCAGTAACCATAATCAAAATATATGTGTTTACAAAGCTGGTGGAGATACACAGCTTCACATGTTTTTCCTGCAATTATTACTTCTTGCATGGCAGCAGTTCTTTAGAAATACAACTTTATTCTTCATTGCTATGTTGTCAGTCTTTTAAGAGTTATGTCCTAATTTTTTATATCTTAGATGAACATCAATCTGCTAATAGTCACCAGTAAATAAGAATTCCTTAAACTTTTTGTGTGGTTGGACAGAATAGCAGTTATGCTTCTGAGTAATAAAGAGCAGGGTAATTACACATGCCTATTCCTATTCCTCCTCATACTGGAAACAAATCAAGCAAATTTTATTCATTGTCCTAAACATTTCCTGATTCAAAGAATAATATTGTGGACATTTTTATGAAAACCAAATGAGCAACAGTATGAACATTATACATTTATTTATTGATTAGTACTATATATTCTAAGCTCTTTGGAATGAGATAATTATAAAATTAAAAAAAATTAATTGTGTAGGCATGCATGGCATGTATCTACTATGCTTAACCACATGACAAATATACAAGTAGATGAAGTTGAAAACTAGGGTTTTTTATGTTGATGCAGTAAGTAATGTGCTCTAAAACACTAATTTTGTTGAGGGGCTGCTGACACAATCATTAAGGTTGAGAATGTCAGATTCATGCAGCTTTACTTTATTTTTCCTCTGTTGTTTTTAATTCCCCACTGGTGATTGTGTGGTGCTGGGAGGGAGATAGAGTAGGATAAATTGTTAGGAAATGGAAGCATTTATTGCCTTCCCACGGGAAATACAAATGCAGGAAAACAGGTTACACTGAAATTCAGATGGAAGAGACATATAATGGATATGTATTTTTCCTGAATGGTTGCAGAGGTATGTTAGATGCTGTGCTTATGATTTGCTTCTGTGCTGCAGCTTTGGAATAGGTTTGGCAAGCCCCAGTTCGAGGATTTGTCTAGAAGCCTGATGCTTAAAAGAGAAGGAAATTAACTGGAAAAAAATTAAAGCGTTACTGAAACAGTAAAAATTTGAAGTTGCGGGGTTTATGTAAATTACATGTAATTTATTTATTTTGTAAAATAGTGTTTAGTGTCAGCTTTACAGGAAAAAGTTCCTAAGTGTCGGTTTGGTTAGGATGGAGGTTGATTTTTAATTTCCATAATGGGATATGTAATTGCTCAATGGTCTGAAAATTTTATGTGCATACATATACATATGTGCATGCATGCATATAAAATTAAAAGAATGGATGTTTCAAAGTTGGGAATACAAACGATGTTTTAATTCAGACTCTCTGTAAGATTTTCTGTTTATCCTGAATTGGGGTGGGTACCTAAGGAACATTATTAATAGACTTGAGCCTGGCATCTGCAGATTCATATACCAGACATCTCTAATGGGATAATTAAAAGAAACTGTTAAAAAAAAAAAAAAATTAGGAGGCCCATGGATACTTGAGACAGAAAAGTTAGTTAGAGTCCTTTGAATGTATCAATGGACAGAGAGGTCCCACTAATAGGCATCCCGTAAGATCCCTCACTAAAAAAGCGCTAAAGAAACTGAACAGCCCTGAGCTTGTAGAGAAACTTCTAATCAGCAAATAAGTAACAAGTGAAGTGTATGATTCTTTTCATGGTGAAAGATGGTTGCCAGCACATCCTTGCAAAGACCTCAACTTGTCAGTGTGCTCAGAAATAAACTGGAAAAGGGGCGAAGAGGGACAGAAAATGTGCTGCCGATGACCTGATCTCTGTAGCATTGTAAAGGAGAAGGGCTGCCTACAAGGAGTTGCAGAAGGTTCTCGGAACACAGAATAAGGGATGACAAAGCAGCAAGTTAACATGGATGGAAATAAATGGGTGCACACAGGACAAAACAGTCCTAACTTTACAAATATAATACTGGGATCTGAGCTGACAATTACTGATTAGCAACTGTTCCCGTGTTATAAAAGATACTCTTGTGGAGTGATCAGTAGCCATCCAAAGGGAAAACCAAATGTTAAGTTTGTTAGGAAAGGAGCAGTGTACAAAACAAAATGCCCAATTTTCCCTCTGTGTGAGTCAGGTAGGATTCTTATTATTGCCCTTCTGGAGTCTAAAGTAGAACTGTGGACCTTGCTCTGTTTTTTTGACACTCTCCTAGGTCCCTCTTAATGGTTGCTGTCAGACAAAAGACTCTTGGTTAGAAGAATGCTCGGTCTGATCTATGATGACAGTTTCTATGTGCTTAAAATGCAAGAAGAACTTTGAATTTCAGAATTTAAAGACAGAAGCTCTCAAGGGCTTAATTTTCAACGAAGATGTGAAATTTTTTACTTAGTTTATCTGCTCCTTCTGAAAGGTAAAGCAAAATATGCACCCATTTAACTGCAGAAGTCCTGACACCACACATTGTCGCCAGATCATTCTGGTTCCAGCGGAAGAGGCTAAAGGAGTCACCTCTATCCTCAGGAAGACTGCTTGCTCTCCTGAACACTGCTGAAGCTCCTGCTCTGTTATGTGCAAGATCCAAAATGAATGGCCTGTGGGGTGTAATTGGGGAATCAAGGCTGGAAATACCAGCCTGGCTGCGTAGCACTTCAGCTGCTCCCTTTGGTGTCCCAGCAGCTCCCCAGCACTCCCTGCACGAAGCTCAGCTGCAGCTGGGACTTGGCCCTGCAGCACTTGTTCTCAGTTACTATATTGTCAGGCTGCCAAAGTGCCCACAGGGAATGCAAGCAGGAAAAGGGAAACAGGGATTTTTTTTATTTTTTTTTTTACTGGTTACATTTCATCTAAACGTGAACAAAATGTTACGAAGAAAAGATATCAGAATCTGATGGCTTTTTTCTTGGCTTCATTCCAAAGCGTGGAAGTGCTTAATCAGGCCTTACAGGCTTTTGACAGCTCTCTTTGATAGCTTCATGTCTTCCTACCTTGTGAGGAAATGAATGAATGAATGAATGAATGAGTCAATGAATGAATGGCTGCTGTCATTTGAATGCAACATCAGAAGGATAACATTAAGACCAAAGGGTGTATTCCAGAACTGGCTTGTGTAGGAAGGAAACCACTGCTCAGGAGTCATTTGTGACATTGCTGCCAGCCCATTTTATTCTGTCATGAGGAGCACATGAGGACACATGCCCCCATTGCTGGGGGGTTGGACTAGATGACCTTTAAAGATCTCTTCAAACCCAAACTGTTCTATGTTGCAGACTGTTACCTGCCTGCAACACAGCATACAGCTGAACTCTTGTATTGAGAGCTTTGCATACAGGAGAAACTGAATTGTTGGTAAAGAACTTTTGCTGCAAACAGTTGTGTACTGAGCAGAAGTCCCTTGTTTCTCTCTGGGTATTTGTATGCTACTTAGATAATTTCTAGCACTTTTTTTTTTTTTTCATATTTCTCAGTAAACAGAAAAAGTAAGAAAGAGCAGCAAGTATAGCTTTTGCAATCAGAAAATTCACTGTGGTGGAAATGAACATGGGGAAAGATTTGTCTTTACTTAATCTCAGAATCATAAAATATTGAGTTAGAAGAGTCCCACGAGGATCATCAAAGTCCAGCTCCTGGCCTTGCACAGGACAGCCCCAAGAAAGTGTCTGAGAGTGTTGTTCAAACAACAGTTCAAACAAATGCTCTTGAACTTGGTCAGCCTTGGTGCTGTCACCGCTTCCCTGGGGAGCCCGTTCCAGTGTCCAACCACCCTTTGGGTGAAGAACCTTTTCCTAATACCCAGCCTAAACCTTCCCTGACACAGCTTCATGCTGTTCCCTCTGTCCTGTCCCTGATCATCACAGAGAAGAGATCAGTGCTTGCCCCTCTACCTCCCCTCATGACAAAGTTGCAGACTGCTAAGAGGTGTAAGATTTAAATAAAGACTTTGGATTTAAATCTCCAGACTAGCAATGTGTTTTAACATTGTTCTTGACTTTAGGCCCACAGGACCTTAACAGTAACGTCAGTGGGGCAAGGCCCAGTTTTGCTGTGTGTTTATGCAAAGTCTGGAACAGAGAAATGTGGACCTGTGATTATGGCTCCCCCATGCAAGGAGAGTGAAAATGACTAATTCTAATTTTCAGGAAGCTTATTCTTTTGACAGATATTTACTGTAGTTTATAAAACATACCATGTATCTCTAGAATACTATTCATTTTGAAAATACTAAAAAATTAAGCCCTCTTATTACTTTTGCATAGGATAAATAGGTCACTTTTCATCTCTGATTTTATTTAGTATATTTAATGAAAACATATGAGATCACTGAGATTCTAGAAATAAGCATTTTCTTATGTAGTTGGATGGAGACTCGTGGCTTAGATATAGTGCTCTCTACAAATCTAATAATAAATTATTTGCTCTGTGAAGAAAGGGATATTACTGGCCCAGGACTGCCTAAAGTTGTATTTTTTTTTACAACAGAGAAATTTTGTTCAGAATTTTCTTTCAGTTCCTATCTGAAATTTTTCATTTTCTGTCCTTCTTAACTTTTGAGAATTAGTTTGTTTGTTTGTTTGTTTGTTTTGTTGTTGGTTGGGTTTTTGTTTGGTTTTGTTTGCTTTTTTAATTATTTTTAATTATTGATCTTAGAGGTTCTTGTGCTATGCTTCATTGATCTGAAATCTACCAGAGAATGGAATCCCAGCCCAGACAACAGCAGTGCTAGATCCCCTGAATATTGAATATCCCAAGCTATTGTAGTTAATTGTGCATTTCTTGGAAAGGATATCAAATACCTGTGTTTGAGGATTTAAACCCATTTCAGCAGCCAATTTCAGCTATTAGGGCTGGCTTGCAAAGGGAGTTAGAGGGAGGTTATAAGATTATCGGTGTTCTGGCTACTCTACTAATGCCCTGGAGGATCCGTATGTACATTTGGCACTTCGTTCACTGTGGACACCCCTAGTATGAGATACAAATACCAGTTTGTTTTGGGCTGTGACACTGACTGGGGGAACCTTTGTGTGGTGCCCTCTAACTTGCAGCTTGCCCTTGCATGATTTGAGGTGAGCTGTTGGAGTCAAGGGATGATAACATGGATGGAGGGGGTGGGATAGGAAGACAATATAGATATTTTCCTGAAAACTCTTTTTCACCTTCCCCTGAATAATCTAGTCCTGGCATCTGTCAGAGACTGGTTATGGGAAAAGATGTCTTAACTTTTCTGTTGTTCAGCATTCATTCGGTTTTTAGCTCTGTATTTCAAGCAAAGGCAGAGATTTTGAAGCAGTGACACATAGCCACCAGGGACAGTACCACGCAGTATAATCATGATGCCGATTTTAATTACTTACTGTTATGCCTAAGAAAAGGTCTCTTATCTCTCCGTTCTTCCTTCGAGTTGACTCTTCTTACAAAGGTCTTAGCACATACTTTTGATATCCCTTGAGTGTCTGGTGTATACTATTGTGTTCAGTAGCACCTCGAATTTCAGATATTACCTTGCTGCATAAAATTTTCCATTCATGTAAGAAACTTCTAATGATCTGTCTTGTCATGTTGTCATAAATAGTTTTGCAGTCAAAGATCAGTTACCCAGATTTTTATATTAATGTTTTTACATGCAATGTTTCTCTGGAATAACATGATGAACATTTTAGAACATGTAATACCAGAATAAGAATTTCTTTCAGTATTTGACTTTGAAACTGGAAGCTGTGCTGATCATGAATGGTTTTAGTGGTGTGAATGGCATGTAATTGTGTCACCAAGCAACATCATTCATTAAAAAGCTCATAACCATGAGAGATAACAGTTCTCCAGCTGCCAGGCTTTGCAAGCCCATTGAATGTCAGCTCAAGATTCAATGGCAGCTCTAACTACATGGCATTTTGTATCACCAGGTTCTTAGGAACCCTGCAGGGTGACTTTTTTCACCCTATACATACATTCATGGAACATAAGACGTTTGGGAAGGTGAGATTAAGTACCAGTGGGGTGCAGGGGGGCAAAAACAGCACTGGGAGGAGTTGATGTGTTTGTTTCTGCTGCTGTTTTCTCAGCTTTGCATCATATGCCTGTGAACTGTGCAGTCCCAGCACAGCTCACCCCCATGGCCACTTTATTCTGCTGTGTTGTGCACCCTTTATACGGGCCCTGTGCCTTGCATCCCTTGGGTGTTGTAGTTGTGATGGCTCAGCTGCAAATAGGTTTGCTTGTACCCAGTCACAGAGGAAAGAGTTGGATTTTCACTGTTTAGAGCTGGTCTTGATAAGCATGGGAGGTTTTGTATACATTTTCATGCTTCTGTGTTGACAAATGAGGACCAGGGTTACTCAACAGGAAGTTTAATTTTCTGGTAGCTGTCAATGGCTTTACCATCACTAAGAAAAATGAAAATATATTTTATAATAGGTGTATGTGTGATTCACAGTTCTTTTATTGTGGCCAACAGATTTCATACCAGGGAAATAGTGCAGAATGTGCAAGGGGTTTTTTGGGGTGGTTTTTTTTTTGGGGTGTGGGGGAAGGGTTTAGTTGTTTTTTTGTTTGGCTGGAACTGGTATTTAGTGTTAGCATGCCTGGATACTTCCCTGAGGAATAATTTATCAAACACTAAATAAAACATGTCTTCTGACTGTTTTCTTTTTCCTAATGTTTATTTTCCATGCCAATAGAGAGGTTACTTTTTTAAATAGAAAGTGGAGGGAAAGCAAAAAAAGACTTAATAGGAGAAGAAAGATGCTGAAGAAATGAGGGATGGGGAGCCAGTCTATTGTGCACCAATCTATCACTTTCTCTTGGGAGAATAAGGAAATGACTTGTCTATAAAATTCTCATTAGCCTAAAATAAGCACAGATCTCTCCTGGAATCTTATTAGGCAATGTCAAATTGAGTAATAAAGCGTTGTTTTTAATGAACTGCTGAGGACACTGGTTGAGCTTTAGCACCACTAAACTGTCTCTTACAGTCAATTTCCCTATTTTCACGATACTGCTATGTGCTGGGCTGTCTGGGGAAGAGGGAAAAAAGGGTCATTTATCAGAGTTGCAGGATTTGGAAAGACAAATGGCTTCCTGGTCATCAACTTGTCTACGAGCCAATAACAAAATCTGCTACAATTGGCCTCTTTTGTTATTCCAGTCCAATTTTGTGTGAGGATTTTTGTTTTGGAATTAAATTGTTCTTTTGAATTAAATTGACCAAGGGTTGGTTTATTATGTTTGAAACTAAAGTGCCCAAGTATGGCATGCACAACATTGAAACAAAGCTGCTAAATAAGCAAGTTAGAAGTTATTTAACTATTTTAGCATAATTTTTTTTCATGCTGGAAGGACTGAAGTCTAGTGGAACATTTTGCCTTTATGAGGTGATTAGAAGGTAATTAACATTAGTTTCCACTGAATATGCAAACTTCAAAGTATTCAGTGGTTTGGTTTGATTCAGATAAGCAACTTTAGGCTTGCATGTTTATCCAGGACTTATCTGAAATATTTGGATTGAAGGAGGTAATGGCAACAAAACTTACAACTAGCTGGAAGTTAATATTTTACATTAATGAAACACCAGCTATTCTTAAAGAAAGAATCAGGAAAGACTAAAAAATCAGGACACACTCCTTGACTGATATGAATCACCTTAGCTCTTTTAAAATAGATGTAGACCACTGATAGTAAACTTTCATCCATATGTGGAATCCTAAAGGTTTTCCTTATGGGGTATATGACTCCGGATCAAATTTTCTTATTAGTGTCAGATCTGTTACTTTTCACATACTCCATTGAGCATTCCCAGGCTTTTTGGGTTCACCTCTTGAAGACCTCTTCTGTAGCCTTTTTTTTTTTAAAGTTTTGTTTTAATTAGGTATTCAGGCAGAAGTAAGGGGATGGCATTTTAGTGATTGTCCTAAGCTCTGATCTTTCTTAACTTATTCTTTTCTCCTGCTCGCGCTTTCAAATGGTGGATGGAGACAGTAAGTTAATGTACTAATATTTCCAAGGGGTTTTTAGGAAAAAAAAGCTCTTTAAAATGGCTTTTAGGAACTTGAGGTATGCTCCATCGTATTATGTTGTGGAAATTAATGTCAGGGACTTTGCTGATGACTTTGAACATGAAATACTCAGTGACTGCTACTTTCCAAGACAAAGATGGTGGACCTTTAACCATGGATGAGCTGGAATGGCTTGACTGAGCTGGCACATGGAATGAGGCAGGTTTCACTCAGTTGAATTCAAGTGAGGCTCAGAAATTTCCGTACTGTGAATAGTGGGGCTGGGAAAGTCCGGCTGTGTGTTTGCAGGTGTCAGCAGAGAGATTCGTACATTGAAAGTGAGGTTCAGAAAAACTAGCTGGTATGTGGGCTTTGTTTCTTTTTCCTTTTGAAGAGTGAGCAGTGGGTGTAGCTCTAGGGCGTCCAAAGGGCAGAGTGTCAGGGCGCACCCCTGGTCAGAGACAGGTTAAAGTGTCACCCAGAGATTGTAAAGCACTCCTTTCTTGCCCTTTTCAGTTTTGCTCGATGTTCAGCCTTCCCCCATCTCTCACCAAGACTGCTAGTGTTACTGGCAAACTCTCCCCTTCCATCATGCTGTTTTCCTCAGCTGAACATCTGCTGAAATCCAGCTTCCACCATGCCTCGCCCTGGCGTTGGATGGGGGCTCTCTGTCTCCCTTATTCAACCTGCTGGCACATGCCAAAGCTCATGAGCAATCTTAGTATCTCCAATGCTTCTGCAGGCTTTTCCATCCTGGTCTTCATTTCTAAATTTCCCTTTTGCTGCCTGCAAGCTCTCCCTGCCATGGTTACATATGGTGTGCCACCCCTTTTCTGCTTTCCACAGGGACAAATGGCTGTTGCTGCAGGGCAGAGGATTTTATAGCATAGGTTGGATATGCACTTCAGGCAAGAGCAGTGCTGACTGTATGGACACACCACCTTCATGCTTTGCTGACCAGACTAATCCTTGAACTGAAAATTTCGGTTTATATGCATATCTTTACATGCAGATTAGCCCAGGGTCATTAGCTTTCCTATAAAGGAAACATTTTAAATTAAAAAACATAATTGCTGAGCAAATATGCAAGGTATTTTGTATTTTGCAGTTGTTAGTTTCCAGCCTGGCCCTTGATCTTGGTTCTGGTAAAACATGCACACAGATATTTAACAACACAGCTTGTTCCATCTTGAGTGTCCTGCACACTTGTAAACTGTTTCTTGGATTGGGACCAGTATGACCTGGGCTTCTGCAACTTGACGATGTTAAAACACATCGAACAGGCTCTGCATTCATCGGTGTTTGTAGTGAGCAGTGAGACTGTGCTCTTAGATTAACTCAGTGTTTTTTCAGAATGAGACTTCAAAACGTGCAAGAGTATAGGGCTTCCTGCTCCTCTCTTGACATGTTGGCCTGCATGTATGAGAGCTCAGAAAACTGTATTTAATACACTGAGAATCTGAACATTTCTTTATTATTCCAAATCACGTCATAGGGGCTTTGCTACTTAAAAAATACAAGATTCTTATGTATACCTTGTACCTTCTAGTATTTGTCAAAGATGAAATCACAGCCAGCTCTCAGACTACATCTTTCGACTTGGGTAAGGGAAATAGCCTCAGCATCTACAAATTTCTCCTGTGTTGCTCTGTATTTAGCCTGGAAAAAAATTTTCTTAATACTGCAAATCCTGAAGTACAAATCTTCTGTTGTATAAGATCTTAACCAGAGGCAGTGAACGCATTGCTTTATATGTCACATTTCCTTTAAATTTTGTGTTGAATTCAGAATGATTTTGTAGGGATTATAAGTTCCTCCACACTTCAGAGCTGTGACCTCTAAGTTTCCCTATACAGTGGCCTGAAAAATTTACTGCTGTAGGGCTGATAAATTGCCTTTATTTTCAGAAAAGACATAAACTGTAGCCCAAAGAAAGACAATGCACCAACACAGCAGATAGTGATTTAGAGTAGTTGCTAGGTAGGGTGTGGGAAGAGGATGGTGCCATGGGCATCATTGGACTGAGTGTAGTTTTGTGATTCTGTGACTCTCTGTACATGTCTGTGTTTCACACAAAGTCTTTGACAAGAATCCTGTTGGTTTCATGGGCTGTTTGATTGAGATAATTTTGAATAAAATACACTAGGAAAAAAACCTAAAATGGAAAAAAAAACCCTAAATGGAAAATGGGCATTTTTCCCACAGAAAGTGGGGTATGTGTTGCTTCTGAAATTTTTCTCAGAAACACTCTTGGTCTCCAAAGAATTTTTCCAACTGAAACAATTTTGCTTTAATAAGCTAAATATTGCCAAATATTTTATTTCTACTTTATAAGTATTTTCTAGTTTTGCTTCTCTGGTGAATTATTTATTATTTTCTTTTTGTTCTTTTTTGTTTTCTCTTTTGCAAAATACCAGGAAACAGTGAAAAAGTGGGAAGGGAAACTAGAAGGAACATGTAATAAAAATGTGAAAATTAATGTTTGTTTTGGCATTTGTTTGTTTGTTTGTTTTCCAAGTGGCTCTATGAAGCTTCATTTTGCGCAAAAAAATGTGGGCCAATCCAGTGCAGGGGCAAAGGAACCTGTTTTCTGTTAACAAAGTTGTCATATAGCACACAAAGACATATAAAGCCAAGCCCTATGGGACTCCAGAATGCCTCCACTGCTTTTAGTTTATATGGATGGTGATCCCTTCTGTCATGAAAGTGGAAAGGCATAAAAGAGAGGTAGCTCTGCCAGTGTCAGTTCATCCATGCTGAGCTGCGCTCTCTGAAGAGCTCTCACAAGGACTTTGGTTAATGGATGAAGATAGCATGGCAAGCTGCATAATGAATGCTCTTTCCAGCTCTTCTTTTACCCTCTCTCCTCCCTCTCCCTGTTCA
>JAYRBT010000082.1:46035625-46074101 GCA_036023395.1 Myiotriccus ornatus
ACTGAGTAGTTCAAGAACGAACTGCAAAATAAGCACTGACATCCATTTTTAAGTAAGTTGTCACTGATTTTGATTTGTCTTGAACAGTCAGAGTTAGTAAGGAATTTGGCCAGTCATGCATCAGATGTCCAAGGAAGTGCTGCTGCCACTCTCCCAGGACATGATCCTTCTTGTTAGTCCCAGCTCTCAGCTCTACCTCTTCTGTTAACCCAGGGGAGAGGGTGGGTTACGTTTAGGATGCTGCTCTGTGATCCTCATCAGCTGCCTCCCACAAGATTGCGTTCAACTGAACTGATGTGCTTCTGTCTCATCCTCTAGATTGCAGTTTTGAAGGACATACGTACAACAGCTCTATGAAATGGCACCTCCCTAGCAATCCCTGTGTTACATACCAGTGCCAGGTAAGGATGTCATAAACATTGTGCTAATTGAGTTGTAAGCTTTTCCCAGGGAATTCTGAGCCTTCCTTTATCCAATCCAAATAACCTGAAATATTTTATACCCAAAGCGCAGTATGGACTTTGCATTTAAACTAATTTAAATCCACTCAGATGTGGCCAAACATTAAGAAGGATAGGTTTTAAATGACTTGAGTACTCTCATGCCCAAACATTACTGAAGGAGAGGTACACAGCCATGCCATTTCCTGCTGTCTTGATCTTGAAATAAGTCTTTTTTTTTTTTTTTTTCCCCCAGTATGTTAAGCCTTTTGTGAGATACAAATTGTTTTAGTAATTGGACACTTCTGTGTGTATGTGTCCATGGGTTTTACCTGGCATGTTTTTAAGAGAAATCCACAACCAAATCTTCTTTTCCTGGGCTCCTGCACTGTTAACATGGTGGTATTTTTGGTAGCTTGCCCATTTTCAAGATTATTGATTTTCAGCTTCAAACCAAGTAATTATGTAGGCAAATTTAGTTTCTGTCTGTGAATAGGTCTGCCATTTTGATGACAATTTGATCTGGTTTTAATAATAGCACTCAGGCAGCTACTAAGAATGGCAGTTAGAAGGAGGAGAGAGGAATGAGTATGAAGAGCTTGTACTAACAGAAAAGAGTTTCATGGTTTTCTCTTCTACTTCTGCTCTGTGAAACCCACCCGCATTTTTAAAGATGAATACACTGACAAGACTGAAGTTGGAGCAGCAGTATTGTATATCCTTGCCCTTCATGAAAAGATACTCACTATATGAATTTAGATATGCTGCATGAAAGTATCAGTTCTTTATTGCCTGTTTCAGTGTCTAAATGCAAAACTGGGTGGTCCTGTTTACCCTAGATCCACACATTTGGAAAAGTTTTCCCTTGCTTCCAACAACAAAGCTGCAAACAGAAAAAAAAGGTAGCAGCCTTTTGTGCACAGAACCTCACACCCAGGTTTGTTCAGGAGGACTCTTGCCTTCTTGAATAAGTACAGGAAATGTTAATTTACTAATACTTATCAGGCAAATCATCAAAGATAAGTGTCTCCCCTCTACAGAACAAGATGCTTTTATCTGCTTTCTAAGTCTATTTTCGTCCAATGGGAGAGGGAGGAGAATGCCTTGTGTCTGGCCTGTTTTTACCAGAGCTGCATGGCAGATTACTGAGGTGAAGGATTCTTGATAAAGCAGGATTCCTTTTGCTAAGAGGATGTTAGATTTCTTACCTGATGCATTTTAAGGCAAATCCTGTGTCTGGAGTCAGGAAGACTCAAGTGGCTCTTTTGACTGTGGATTAACCTGAATCATGATACCAGGCAGCAGGCACAGAGAAAAGAGGTTTTGAAATCCAGTGCTTTGCAGCATGTGCTAGGCTTTAATTGTACTGCTAGTAAATATGATTTTTTTTTTGCTTGTTCCAGCCACCACAATGCTAACAACGAACATGTCTGATCTGCGTCTTTTTCAGGAAGGAGTGATAGTGGAGTCGGAAGTACAGTGTGTTGTTCACTGCAAAAACCCTTCCAAACTCAGGGGAATGTGTTGTCCTGTGTGTCCAGGTGAGATTTCATGGGAAGATGCTGTCCTACATGTGCAGCTGTATTTCTAATGTTACCTATTGTTACCTGGCAGGCTACCTCTAATTTCTCTGCCATACCTGACAAGTTACTAAAATATGGGCCCGTGACTCGCAATGCACAAAATGACACAAGAAGAGCCTGCCTAATACTTTTTAGCAGAGGACATGCAAACTAGGGGATGCATAGGCAATAGACTGTGGCAATATCCACAGATGTGTTTATGTCATTTTTCAGACGATCTGTCAGCTGGGTTTGCTGGGCTGATGACCATGATTTTATTACAGGGAAAGTATAAGAGTAGTCCTAAAACAAAGGAGATTCACTTTTTGAAGGGGAGTGGGAATGGGTTGCCTTTGTGAAGCACAGAGGCAAATTACTGTGGTTTTTTGAGGATAATTTGATTTTAACAGAAGTTTTGTAGGCAAGCCCTGCTCCAGTTGTGACCTAATGGATTTATTATATTTTGGTTAGTTATAATATCTCCCAACATCTAATATAAACTCAGGGAGTAAGAAGAAGTTAGTAAAAAGCAAATAGCTTTAAAAAGTGTTTTAAAGCCACTTCTAATGGAAGACTTGACCTAGCCTCTACTTCACTGGTACAAATTTATCTGTTATAGAACAATTTCTTTCTTTCCCCCCAAAAAAAGGCATTTAGGGATTTTTAAGGATTTGTTAAGGCTTATGAAGTGATTTGTATTCTTCTGAATTGATTCGCTCTCTACAACTATCTGAAAGGTTGTAACAAGGTGAGGGTTGGTTTCTTCTCCCAGGAAATTAGCAACAGGACAAGCTGCACCAGGAGAGATTCAGGCTAAACATCAGGATGTCTTTTCCCTTTATTGAAAGGGTTGTTAAACATTGGAGTGGACTTCCCAGGGAGGCAGTGGAGTCACCATCTGTGGAGGTGTTCAAGAAATGACTGGATATGGCACTTAGTGCCATGGTCTAGTTGACAAGGTAGTGACCAGGCAAAGGTTGGACTCAATGATCTTGGAGGTCTTTTCCAACCTAAATGATTCTGTGATTCTGTATTAGAAAGGATGGTTTGATTTACTTTTCATATTGCCTTGCAGTGGGGTGTGTTATAGAGAAAAGGCAGAATGCTACCTTGAGCTAAACTTATTCAAATGCTGTTTTCCAGGTTGTGTATTTGAAGGAAGACTTTACAATGAAGGAGAAGAATTTAGGCCTGAAGGAAATAAATGTACCAAGTGCTCTTGTATTGTAAGTATTTGCCTTTTGGCATTGTATCTCCCTGTCTGAACTTCAAAAGGCACATTATTATTGCCATAACAAAGCAAAAAATATAAGGAATTCAACACTATTATGCATTCTTCTCTTGGAATTTGGGTTTATATTAAAGAATTTGTGGCATTAATACATCGTATCGCTCACATTCTGAGTTTATAATCCTTTTTGTGACCTTACCATGTATGCAGATGGAGCAGGATATTTGGGAAAGGGCTGAGCAGGATATTTGGGAAAGGGCTGATCTGTCAAATTAGTGGTGTTCTTTTGTGATGGGATCATGCAGGAGGAGACAAAAAGCTTTTTGGGCTTCATCTGTTGATCAAAATTTATTAGATGCTCCCTTAAACTCAACTTTCACAAGGATTCCTTTCAGCTGTATGTGGCAAGGGCCTTTGCTCTGAATTACTGAGTGAAAGAATGAGGGTAGCCTTCTTAGGCTGTCCCAGGTGGATTTTTGGCTGGATGCTTAATGAAAAGGTCATATCCTGGATTTTATTCTTGACTAGCAACAGTTTAGAGAGGAAGTAATAACTGCATCCTTTGGGTAAAGAGCACAGGCTTCTTTTTCGCTTCCATTAAGTTAAGAGATAATGCTGTATGAGTTGGGGTAGATAACTTTGACTTCATTGATGTAATCTGTGAGACAAGTAGAATGCAAAGTTCAGATCACTGCTTTTGTTGCAATTTGTGGGCTGGTTATCAGCAGAATATGCAAGGCTGGGAAACTTTACATTTCAGTAGAGTGCCAAGAGTTTTGTCGGTACCAGACACAGTTCTCCTGCATCATGAAAATAAAACAAAAAAATTAATATATATTTATACATATGAACACATTTAATGGAGCTGCTACAGAGAACTTAGACTGTTTTGTGGGGGAAGAAAATGCAGGTAATCTACAAAAGTAATTCACTCTAAATCATTACTGTTCCTATTGAGATTAGGGTGTTCAGGTTTTTTTTTTTTTTTTCCTTTTAATTTTAATCCTGTGATAATGAAAATATGCCATCACTCATGTCACGGTGATATACATCCTGGGCTCCTGCTCTGCCAAATGCCTTCTGTCCCAGGCTGAGAACCATTGCTCCTTCTGTACTTGGTGGGTCCCCCTCTCACTTCAGCTTCAGCTGTAAAGCAGCTCCAGCTTTCCTTAGTTATGTTCCTCAGGGGAAGGCAGGTCTGAATGGTTGAGAAGTCTGTGGAGACATGCTCAATTCTTTTTGGGTTGTGCTTTGCTCATTCATAAGTACCATACAGATATTGCCTGTTGCCCAGTTATTGGTGTGCCAACATCTTGATCAACCTTCCTTTTTTCTCTAAATATCAAAAGCAGCTGTGCTGAGAAGAGCATGGGGGGAGGGAGATCTTTAGGGAGAGCATTATAAAGAAATATAGGAATAAAAGGTCCCACCTGAGGGTATTACCTTGACAGTTACCAGTCTTAGCTATGTTAAGGAAGGAAACACATCAGCTACTGAGAGTAAGACATTTAAAACCTCAAGCAAGAGGCTGAACTTCCAAGAAAGACAGCATGATTGTTTTGGAGGTTAATGACATCTGTATAAAATGTCCAGCTCTCACTCTGAATCTTACTGACAGCCAAAGAAATACCATCTATCTGTGAGCCACACCAGACCTCCCTTCCCTCCCTTTGCAAAGCCTTTTTTTACCCTGTTGCCAGTTTTCTTCAGAATTTGAGCCTATAGAATTAAATTTGAAGTAAATAATTGGAGCATCCTCAGGGCTGTAATAGCCATTTGTTGCCTGCTTTGCATCCATTCCCTTTTGGAATGGGCCTCCAGTGAATCTCTTATCTAAGCAGTTGGTGGATGGATGCCTTATTTAAAGATACCTATCTAGTCATGCAAAGTGATGGGAGTAGGCTTGTGGGTGATGTGCTGTAAGTTGTGCAGCCTTTAGCAGATGAAAGGAAGCTCCTCACCCCAAATTATATTTCTTCTGGGATTTCAGATTGTAACTATTTAGCAAGTCTTTTGTGGAAATGTGGAAGTAGCACAAGTTATTGCTAAGGTATTATGGGGGTGTGTGTGTGTAAGGATTCCAGCCACTCTCACTTCAGAGTAAATTTTGCATTTTATTTGGGAGTAAACTTTTCTAATGGTGGATTTTTCTGGACTCCATAGGCCTTCACTTTCCCAGGGGTAGCTCTGATTTGGGACTGCAGGAAGAAAGTAAAGAGGGGTGGCTGTGATTTGTTTTCCTGGAGAGATGTAACCTTGATCTGCACTTGCTAAATGTATTAAAATGAGGAATTACTTAAGAAAAGGAATTTTATTGTTGCAAAATGATGCATTCAAAAGTCAGTACATGTAAGCAGGCCTGGACTGTTGGGCCCCATCTTTGGAAAATTCTTGTGTTGTTCAAGTCTGTGGTATTTTCAGCTCAAAGTGGTGCCTACTAGATACTATTGAGCTCCTAAAGAATGTAAAATGGTTATTAAAATGTTGGTTTTTTTTTCTTGTTGTTTATTTTTAAGACACATTGCTTATGCAATTGAGGACAAAATGGGGATTTTGGGAGTTGGGGATCCCCATCTTGATAAAGCAGACTGGCCACTTGCAGAGCTTCCCTTGTGCTCCATGGCCCCAAAGGTTAGAGAATGCAATGGCACAACTATGCCTGGACACATCACTCAGTCCTTACCTACCAGGCACTTAACTCATTAATATGATTTGTGTTTAGCACCAATTGTAGTTCTAGCTATTGTCTACTGAAAACCAGACCAAACCCACCAAACTCATTTCGTGGAGGTCACTGAAACAAGCCATTAACTAATAACTTTTGGATTGTTATGGATTCAGGCTGTGCTCGCGGCGGCAAGGCGGAGATGAAAGGCCCTGTATTCCATTACCACTCTCCTAAGCGAGCTGCTCCTTGGGGTGACTAAGATTTCTTGCTGAAAATGAGAATGTATCACCTCTCACTCAATGCATATTGCCTGTCAGGAGTGAGCGAGCTGGCTTTTAATGACTCAGTTTCTCTGGGGAGAGGCATTTGTGTAGAAAAGGTGGATGGGATAATAGGGATCTCCTCGCACCCCAGCTGAAACCCAGCTGTCTTGCAATAATTCATCTGTCTGGTCTGGTCCTGCTTTTCGTGATAGGCCAGCAGCCTGTTCTAGAGAAACCTTGGCTATTTTCCCTACCATAAGCACCTACTTAAATGAAGGACTGGCTGCTTTAATCAAGTGTTATTTCTCAGATACTACTTTTATGAGGTCGAGAGTGTGTTTCTGCTTGCACAGTAAGAGCACTTGGCTTACATGTTTCCTTTCCTACAGCCTGCATTAAAATAGTCAGACTATGATTATCGTAAATGTTTTCATTTTCTCTTTTGATGTAGCACGTTTGGGGGAAAAAAAAATAGTGGAGGGGAAGGAGGGAGAGCCAGGGAGGGAGGAGAGGAGGTTTGGCAGGAAAGTGACCTTGCGTGAGAGCGGTAACCATGGAGAAGCTTATCTCTAAATGGTAGTATCCAAACTCATAACCAGCCCCTTCTGACTCACACGGCTGTTACCCAGAGCATGGGCGCTGTGCGTTTCGGCATGCGAGGCATGCGGCGGTACGAGGTACCACCATGCTGAGAGCGCGCAGCACTGTGGAGACGCCACGGCCCAGGACATGCCTTCCTCCACACCCCTGCGGGGAGAAGGGAAGCGGACCTGCTTGGGAAATGACTGGAGGCTGGATTACATTAGGGCATTGCTGAGATGGCTGCGAGCTGGGAGTGGGAAAGGGGGCATCGCGTGTCTGTGCTCCAGGGAAGCACATCACGGGGACAACGGTTGGCAGGGTGGTTATGCGCGTTTGGTCCCCAAACAGCATCACTTCACAAAAGCAATGCTGGCCTCTTAGCTGCTCTTCCAAAATGATTTGGAGCAAGTGAAACTCAAATGGCTGGAAGCAGAGCATGGTGATTTGGGGCCCTTGGAGAGCTGAATCGAAAAGGAGAAAAGGAGCCTCTGCTCAATCTCCTTTGCGCCACTGCTCAGGGGGACTCATGATGCACACAGCTACTGGTCTGCAGGTGCATTTGTGGGTGTGTGCATGCAAGAAATGTCTTGTCGCTTATATTCATGAGTGATAGGGTGCAAAAACTGAACAATGAAAGTTTTGCACAAAGAAAAGGGAATTGCAGGAAGAAAAATCTCTTTCTGAATCAATGAGTAACAGGTGTTTAAACTGTGATAAGTAATGAGAGGCTACATATGTAAGTGTTTTGGATGCTGAGGGTGGAATTCATCTTGTCTAGCTCCAGCTATTCAGAAGTAATGTATCTGATTTGAACTACTTATCTGAACTCCTCTTCAGTTAATGGAGAGAGAGAGAGAGAGAGGGAGAGAAAGAGGTGGGATGGATTACTCTATGCAGATGCTTATCTTCCTCCACTAACTAGAGAGGGAGTCTACCCAGCTCCCTGGCCTCAGAGGTGGCTGAAGATAGCCAAGACCGATCCTGCCCCTGCAGTCGGCTGGGTAATTAAGTACTCTGATACTGCTTTAAAAGCCTGGCTTTAACTGGTATTGGGAGCTGCTGGAATATATTCCCATCACAGTAGACTGTGGAGGAGGTGCACCAGTCTACTAGGAAACTCAGGGGAGCACGCAATTAAATGTATCCTCAGCAAAGGCTGAGGATAATTCATATTCAAATTTCCATCCTCAGTACAGTGCCAAATGCTGATCTTCCCAAATTTCCATGTACTTCAGCTGCTTTGATTCAGCTCCAAACTCCAGCAGACACTGTCTGCCCATGCTCAGGGGCTAAGAAACAAAGACTTGTAGTTAGCGGTGAAAAAGCAAAGAGTTGATCTTTTGCTAGGAGGAGTGTTCTCATCCTCAAAGTTAGTGACATTAGTAGAAGTGATTGGCTTCTGGGTGGATGCAAATGAAGAGCAGTAACTAAGGGTTACTCACTGTGTCTCTGGGAACCCCCTATAAGTTTGTGTGCAGATTTTTTACAAGATTAGAAAGTTTGGCTTTCTCCATAGCCTAATAAAACCCCAATCTTCCAGGTATGTGAAGTATGGCTGCACAGGTAGCTAAGGACGTGGTATGTACTGAAATTCAGCAAGAAAAATAATGCTGCATGGAGACATAGACAGTCTCCTGTTACTTTTTTTTAAAATCTGATTTTCTTCAGGCTTCAAAAAGTTTACCTACTTCCATGGGGATTGTACACTACATGTGCCATGTCTGAAATATTAAATTCCCTTAATTTTGTAAAGATCAAAGTTTAAAGAAAATAGTTTGGACATTAAAAAAAATGTTTAGAAACAGCAAATTTTTTTTTCTCTTATCTTATTGACATGCAGAGCCATTTTTAATCTTTCATTTGATTTCTCTCAAAAAATGTGTCTGACAAAAAGATAAAAAATAATTTCAGTAAAAGTCATGGAGTAAAGTTTAAAACTTTATAATTATTATTATATATTAATTAAATATTAATATTTAATATTAAATTAATAACAGTTTTTCTGAAATAGAAGTAAACTGTGGCATAGCAGTGCAAGTGGGCATAATTCAGTGTAATTTTTCAGTGTAAATTGTTCATATTCATAAGCACTTAAAATCTCAGACATTAGAAAGCATTTTTCTGTGGCAAGGTCTCGTTTCCTCCCTCCATGGATATTTGAATTTTGTCGTACATCTCTCCTACCTGCAGAGCTTCCTAGCCCACCTAGTCCAAGTGTATTCCCAGTTCAGGCTGCAGAAACCCTTCATCGTACTTTTAATTTGGTGAGAATCAAACGAGTCTTTCTGTGCAGCAAGGGACTGTGCCCAGTTTGGGCACATTTTGAGGGGAATAGAGGTATTGAGCAGCTCCATGAAAGTCTAGTTTATTCTTAAAGGATCATGGGCCCAGAAAAGCAGCATCTTTCTCATATCCCTTCCTTCCTCAGAGCCTTTTGCTTGCCCTTCGTACCCTGCAGGGTTCAGCTCAAATTTACCTTCCATGCTGCAGCACGGTCCATGTTCTTCTTGCTGTGCAGAGGGGTTCCAGCTGTTCTTCCTTCTTCTCCTTCATTTCACATGGGTAGAACTATCCAGTAATTATTTCTGAGATGGCTTGTATGGGCAGCCGTCAAAGATGAGTACCTGTTGTGCTTTATGCCCTAAGGACATGTATTTCTGTCCCTAAGAGAAAAGAGTGGGAAAGAAGAATGTGAAGAAAGATGAAAGTGTGATTTGACAGATTTCTGCAGAGAATTTTTCCTGCTGAAGCACGAGGGTGGAAATGCTGAGGAACTGGAGGAAGGAGGTCTGTCTTTGTAAGGCTCTTGTTTAGGCAGAGACTGTCTTTTCAGTTTTATGATCCAAGATGATATTATGGTAATTAGTGAATTAAGTGGTACTAGAAACCTTGAAAGACTTAAAGCTTCCTGTGTACCTGAAGAGCCCAAGTAAATGCTGATTAACAATGCCTTGGAACTATGCATTGCATGAACAACCTCTTGCAGTACAGAGGAAAAATGTCCAGGACTTCTTGTCTTCTAAAGGAAATGAATACACAGAGCAGGATGGATTTTTCGCTCCTAAAGCATATAAAGAAAACAATAACACAGGCTGACCACATTTAAATAATGATAATAAGGGCTTATTCCACAAGTGCAGGTTCCTGTCGTTCCTGAGAGCAAAGAAACAGCTTACACTGTCAGATATCTGTCCCCTGTGTTGTTAAACTCTTCCTAATTAACAGGCTGAGATTAATTGTTCTTATTGACGAAGGAGAATTAAGTACTCAGAGCTTTAACCATAAAGGAGAGCTGTTAATAGGCAGCTTCTGACTGTTTTTTTGTTGACATTGGTGTGCAGTGAAGACTGCAAACATCTCTGCTGTAAATCACTCCTTGCAAAGGCAAGGATCTATCTTAGAGGAAAAATAAAGCAGTAAGATGGCAGAAAACAAAGAAAGTGGTAAGTAAGCAAACAAACAAGCAAAAAAAGAACCTGCTGGCCAGCAGGGGATGAAAGGTTTGCACATGTTTTCAAGAGTGCCCAGCAAAGACAAAGGTTTTACCAGAGATGGCTGTAGCACTTCTTGTAAGTGGCTTTAAATGGGAATGCGTGTGGCATCTCGTGGGAACGCTTGTGTGCACAATTGATTTGGGTCTAAAAGATTCCCACAAGTTGTGGTAGGAAGCAGTAAAAGCAATAGCTTGTCAATTAACAGGGTCTTTGTTTGCCAAACATTTTATGGAGAGTCCAAAACCCTTCTGACTGGTGCTACAATGAAGGAAAGGCTGAGAAGAGTAGGAGTGCTTGGATTTCATGTTTGGATTTTCAGTTTTAATAAACTTGGATGTCGCAGGTTTGGGGCTTGATAACAATAGTTAATGATTTTAAACTTGCACACAGCCTTTAGACAAGATGGTTTATTATACATAATCCTGCTAAATGAATTTACATGAGAGCTTAATTAACTGACTAACACCTACTTGTTTTCCTCCTATTTTGAAAAACAAAAAATAAAAATAAAATATTAGAGACAATACATTGTTACAAGGGGGGCTTTCAGTTTTGTTTTGTCATAGAATCATAGAATGTTAAGGGGTTTCAACGGACCTTAAAGATTATCCAGACCCAACCCCCACTGCCATGGACAGGGACACTTCGCACTAGACCAGGTGGCTCAAGGCCTTATGCAACCTGGCTTTGAAGATGAAGCTTTTGCACCCCTCTCTCTTAAGTCTGACCTTGTATCACTGTGGATACTGTAGTACTGAACTTTTTTAGTTAATCATGTTTTATTGTTCAATTTATTCATGTTTAACGTATTTGATAAAAGACATAAAGCAAAACTCATCATCATTAAGTTTGAATTGCTGTTGAGCTCTAGTGTGGTTGCCAAATTCCATTTTGACTTACTATCACTCTGCCTAAATTCTCCTTGCTCTTTCCACTGTGTCCTATGGCATTGTTTTTGTTTTCTGCCCTTGAAATATTTTGTGTTGATAAGGGAGCAAGTTTTCAACTCCACCTGGTAAACTATTTTCAAGCTAGGATATGTGATAAACTTACATTTCTTAAAACAAACCAGTCATATGGAAAGGCTAGCCAAAGCTCCTTGGATTCCATCAACTTTTTAAATGTTAGCAAGCATACTTACTACTTTTTTTGCATTATTTAATGTTGAGAGACAAACACATTGGGTAGTCAAGGGGAGGAAAATGATATCCAGCAGATTATTTTCAGGATTGTGACAGGCTGTAACTTTTTTATACAGCTCATCCTTTTAGGCTGAGAGCAGGCTAGGCAGAATAATTCATTGGCTGTCAAAATAGATATGGGAAGCAGAAAAGGGGGAAAAAAAGTGCTTCAAGACATGACAGTGATTTACTTATTCCGGTTTAACCTGTCAGAAATAAAATTTGACTAGGTGTCAAACTATCATAGCATCCTTGGCACTCTGCTGCGGTTGCATCAATCTAAAGGAAAGATGCAGAAATCCTTGCAGGCAGTGAAGAGTTAGAGTCAACAGTGGGATGTAAATAGCCAGCTTCCACTGTAGGTGCTTGAATAAGAAAACTCTAGTGATAGAAATTGCCTGAATGTCTTAGGTGTCTTCCTGAAAGTTCTGCTCCGACAGTACCTAAACTTTTGTCCCAAACATGACTAGAACACCATTAAACTTGACAATTCCAAGATTCATTGAAAACCCAAGAAGTTTTCAGCTCTCTGCCAGAAGCTTTGTAACTAAGCATTGATATTTTCTACAGAAAGCAGATGTGTGTTGTTTTGGTTTGGGTTTGTTTTGTTTTGTTTTAAGCTGGAGTTTAGTGGCATGACTCAGTATTTTCTCCTAAAATCATTGGCATGGAAATTTCTTTATCACCCCTACTTGGGTGTCAGAGTCAATGCAAGTGAAAGTCCAGATTTCCAGCAGGCTCAGATCTCATGTTTGAGGCATTGGAGCCCAAAAGGATTTGAGTAGCTTGCATGCTTTGCATGGTTTCTTTTCCTTTTTTCTTTTCCTTCTCCAGAACACAGCAGCAGGAATTTTCTGAGAGGACAGCAGCTAATGTGCCCTTGCCAATAGTATCTTTTTTCACAGGAAAAACAGAGCCAGCAACTCTGAGAACATAACAATAAGGAAAGTCTTGTTACTTTTACCATCCTCTGCCTTGCATCCAGATATTCAACATGCAGAACAAAGTTTTGAAAATGAGATAATGTATGTGAAAAGAATTAACTTCAAGTAGTGTAAGAATTTTGTGCTTTTCAGTGCTCAGTCTGTTCAATGCCCCCTCTCCTAGTGGCAGCATAACTTTCCTCCTCCTGGATGCAGCTGAATAGCAATTCTTCCTAGCAATCTCAGTTGCTGATGTCATATTTATTCTTCCAGCAGACAGCTGAACTGCCCTGCTCTCTGTCTTTTGAGGTCAGTTTTTTTAATTCCCCAAGGTTCATGCAATTACCATTCCTCCCCCATCTAGGTTTTTTAGTGCTGCATTTAAGCAAGTTAGGGGTATGTCTGGGACTATGCAGGGAGGGAAAATCCTATGTTTATTATATCTTCTACTCTCCACTGCTCTTTGTCGTTGACATGCACATGTAGAATCTCTTATCACTAGTACTTGCACAGCATCTGCTACTGTGACTGTCTTTTTGGCTGAGCCTGATTCTAAATTGGTGAGCATTTTATAAAGTAGCTAAATGGGAATAGGACCCATAAAAGTTGACACCTTGTGGAAGCTAAGCCAGGGAGGCATTTTGTTTCCCTGTGGTGGTGTTACGTTCCTTGTGGTCAGCTGTAATAGCTCTGCCTCCTGAAGTATGGGCTGTGGGGTTTTACTCTGTATTCAAAATGGGCATCATTTGAAGCTTTAGCATTTGTGGCATTTGGAGGACACATTCTCGCTTCCTGAATATTCAGCACAGCAAGGATAACAGCAAGTAATTATATAAAATGAGGAGTAAGTTACAAGCTAGTTTGAGGACTGAGGAGGATGGACTGACAAGAAACATGCTTGTACATCAACAGAAATATCATCAACCTTGCTATTACTTTTGCTGTTGATCTCCTGAGAACAGTATTTTTCGGTGTTTCTCTGAGTCAGATAGGAGGCTACTAAGGATACTATTAATATATCTAATAATGACCAAAAGCACTTTTTTTCAGTTTTCATAATGAGTGCCTGTTTCAATTTCTGAATATCTTATCCATCTGACTCACCTTCCTGACAGTCTCTGGGAAATCCTTTATTTCAGGCTTTATTCAAACTTATGGAAAGAGAAGGTGTTCCCAAAGTAGACTTGGATTTGACTTGCTTGTTCCCTGATACTGCCCTTCAGACTTGAGCAAGTAGCGTGGTATACTCTGATAATAATAAATTTTTGACTCCTTGTCTTATTTTTCCTGTGGGGCAATGGGCTCCAAACAGAGAGGATGTTCCCTTCCCATTATGTGACAAGGTATAGTGGAGGGGAGCAAAGTCATGCTTAGGGAATAATTTTTTCCTTCATAATGTAGTGGTTGCAAATCAATGTGAGAAGTGCACGGTGCTCTAATGAAGCAAGCACAGCTCAAATTCGCTGGCACCCTGGAGATGCTACAGAAAGGAAAGGTGCCAGCTCGCCCATGAAAACCCAGAGGTTTTCAAACAGTGCAGAGATTAAAATCTGCAATTTCCAGCTCTCCACAAAATCCTTCATCTCTCCTTCGTTTTGAAGTCTGTCTTTTTCTAAATACTTTTGTCTATTAAACTGGGTAAGCACGCTTAAGATGTATTCTGGAAGTGGGCAGATGAAAGCAAAGGCAAAAAAAAAGAGCTCATAATTTCTGGTGTATAGGATTTATAAGGCATTTGTGCTCTTGCAAGCAAAGTAAATCAGTCATGATGGGAGTAGGAGCTTTAAGTCAGTATCACAAAGATAATTTTAAAATCTCATTTGAAGTTCCTATCAGATAAATTGATCAGATAGAAGACTTTCTCCTAGGGATGATGCATTCCCACAGAAGGCAAACTAAAATAAAATGTAGCATACCACACGTGCCCATGCCAACAAGCATATTTGTGGTTCAACAACAGAATAAACAACAATTTAATATTAATAACAAATTATTTAAGCACACAATCTCTGGGTAGTGTGTAATATCAAATGTATTAAACTCTTCTTCCCCGTTTCCCCCATGCTGAACAGTAGTTTGGATGAAATTTAGTCTTCTGTAACAGCTTTCAAAGCTACAGGCTTAATAAATCAGAATCAATACACTGAAAATGCATAGGGGTGTAACAATTTGTCTTCAACAGCCGTAACACTAGAATGAGGATGTGTCAGCCCTATGAAATATTATCAAGATGCTTCTTTCCAGTCTGTTGACACAAATGAAGTTGGTGGAGTTTTTTTAGGATTCAGGGCTTCAACATTTCAATGCAGAAAGCAAAGCAATGAAAAGAAAAAGGATGGAATGTTTCAAACATTCAAAATGATAGCTTGTGATTGTGCTCTTAGTTTTGACTTTCAGTTCTGTGCTGAATACCACCACCTCATTCTCAAGCGAGAAAGTCTTGACAGCATTGGCTTTGAAACCCTGGCCCTAGGGAAGAAGTTTGTTCTAGTCCTTTTAATGCCAATTTCATTTAGACTTGATGTCTCCTCCTTTCATCTGAATTAAACAGTGCTGAACTTAAAAAGTTACAAATATTTAAAAGAATGTGGTTTTCCATGATAAAATTAAGATTACTTTGTTTGTAAAAATGGAATCTGGGAGCTGGGTTGGGTGGGAAAAATGAGGAACTAATTATGTTCACTGCATAATTTTGTCACCTCTTGGTAGAGTGCTGTCAAAACAGCAGACTGCTGTCTTTGGAGATCATTATGTGCTATCTCAAAATTTTGAAAAACAAAGATGTTTTTCATGTAATCCCACACGATCCGCGATTTCCTGGCTTAATTAGGCTCATTTCGGCGGTGTTAACTCAGGAACAGATTGAGCCTCCTGCATTTGTAGGAAACTTACTGTTTTGATATGCAAGAGCAAACACTGGCAGGCTTCACCATAGCATCTTGCATAATGGCTTGGAGGCCGAATGGAAAATTTAACCTACACGGGGTCGCTTTGCCCGTACTGCAAAAAAAAAAAAAAAAAAAAAAAAAAAGGGAATATGACGGCGGATAGGGTTTGGGGGGACGGGCAAGGAGAGATGTCTTGATTTATTTATTTGTTTGTTACTTTATTTATTTATTTATCTCGTCTTTTCTGTGTCCCCACGCCCCTCGGGTGCGTGTCCCCGCCCTGCCGGCCGGGCGTGGGCTCCGCGCTATTGCCCAGCGCCACCTGGCGGCGAGCAGGGGGAGGGCGCCCCGCTCCGCTCCCCTCCCAGGTCGCGGCGCCTTGTAAGTGGTCACTTAAAGAAACAAACAAACAAAAAACAAACCCACAAAACGAAACGAAAAAACCCGAAAGAGTATGGAGACTTTGTGTCTGGAGTGGCGGATTGTGTAAAGAGAGCGTAAAGAGCCATAAAGTGAGAAAGCAGGCAGAGAGCTGAAACTCGTTGAGTGAAGGGGTGACCTGTTGACATGGGTGACCTTGACCCCGCCGGGACTCGGTGGGGTCACCGCAGCGGTGCCTTGGAGGTCTCAGCCCGAGCCAGGGGATGTTTCGCACCAAGGTGTGAAGAAGATCATTACCAGGTGGTAGTGGAAACAGGTGCCAAATTATCCCCCCAGGCCTGGTGAAGCCACTTGTGGAGCGCTGCTTGGCTGCGCGGGGAGTGGAGAGGTTTGAGCCTTGCCAGCCACCCTGCCTGTCTGAAAGGCTTTTCCCAGCACTACAGGGAGCTGCGGAAAGTGATATTTAATTCAGAGTGACAAAGAAGGAGTAGTTACTCCATGAAAAGATAACTTACCAGTGGAAAGACACTGTGAAGTGCTACAGCAGCCCGAGAGGCTGTCCCTGAGTTCAGCAGCTCCTAAGCAGAGAAATGGCCAACTATGACGAACTGGACAATTAATAACAGACGTTTAATAAGAGCCATATTCAGAGATTCCAGAAGCTCTGTTTCTGCATGCAGTGAAACACCAATTTAAATATAATTTCCCAGAACCTGAAAGTACTTGACCTTTTTTTGTGTATGAGCAGACTTCCAAGCTGGTGGTATTAGTGTGTGTGTATTTGTGTGAGTGAGGTCTTTTGCTAGTGCTCCTGCTCTCTGCTTTTGCCTCTTCCCCATCATAATTTTCTCTGGTAATGAAACAGAGGTCAGCAGGGTAAAATCGTTGGATTTGATTTCTGGTGACACTGCAGTTTTTAAACTTTTGCATATATAGACTGATTAACAACTGGCAATACTGGAATAACAGGCATTAACATACGCCTTTTGGGTTTCAGCCTAATTAAAATTATAGGAGAATAAAAAGGAATGAAAACTGAACAGTTGTGCTCTGCTGGGGAGTTAAAAAAGGCACTATTGAGTGGGATTCCAGTCATCTGCAAGTGCTAAGTTGGAGTTGTTATTTATTATCAGGATTAAGATAAATGAAATCACCAGTCACTGGCTCACAATGTGTAAAGAGCTTTGAAATGTCTTTTCACACACAGCTGACTCTCAAGTGGCTGCTGCAGCCTCTCTACCTCCTTGCAGCAGTTAACAGGATGCAACAACTCTGCTGCAGGATTATCCACACTTGACATACATTCTCTTTGGCTAATTTGATGTTCAAGGTGTGCCCATGCAGTGAAGCAAACTGACAAGAGCATGGGACATGAGTGGGTTTTTGCATAGAGGGCTTGACTTATGACGTGGTGGCTGGTCAGTAGCATGGGTCAGCTGGACAGTGTTCATATTGCCCCTGAAGTCACCATGTAGGGGCCAAATTTAAACTGCAACTTTAAACTTGGTAATACTTCCACTTTTGCAAGGCTAGGAAGGATGTAAGGAGAAGCCGTATGAGGAGCGGCTCTCAGGTCACTTGGCTGGGAGACCTCACTGTGGTCTTCAACATCCTCACAAGGGGAAGAAGAGGGGTAGGTACTGATCTCTTCTCTCTTGTGATCAGTGATGGGACTTGAGGAAACGGCATGAAACTGAGTCAGGGGAAGTTTAGGTTAGATATCAGGAGAAAGTTTTTCACCTAGAGGGTAGTTGACCAGTGCAACAGGCTCCCCATGGAAGTGGTCACAGCACCAAGCCTCTCTGAGTTCAGGAAGTGTTTAGACAACACTCTCAGGCACATGGTGTGATTCTTGGAGTGACCTGTGCAGGGCCAGGAGTTGGTCTCCGTGGTCCTGATGGGTCCCTTCCAACTCAACGTATTGTATGATACTATGATTCTATGACTGGAGACATTTGTAAACACCTAGGTAAAAGAAAATTGTTTCTTGGGTGATGGGCCTTCCTTCCTCTTTTACACCTACGTGGCAGCAGGGTCAGAAGGCATTTAGTGCCCTTGTTCTAGCAGGCTAGCTAGCAGGAAGATCCACCCCCTGAAGTAAATAAATAGGAGAGCCTGTGCAAAGTACTGTTGTAATTTAGAAAAAGTAATCTATGCCCCAGTAATTTTGATTCACATTTTATTTCCCTTGTCTCTGAAGTGAGTGGCCTGGGGATGGTGAATATAGATATTCTATAGAATTATCTATTCTACACAGTCATGTAGAATAAAATGTCGACATTTGAATCCTCTTTTGCTTTCCTTACTCTCCTTTTCTCTCTAGCAGAGTATGAATTGCTAATCCTGGGAAGAAGCTATCCAGCTGAATTTCTGCTGGGGCAACCCTGGCTGCTGTGTGCTTGACCTTTCATAGGGAGACTACAGGGTTGCTTTCTTTGAGTCATCACCAATTCACTCGTAATTGGCTATTTAAAAAGAAATATCTCAGGCTGCTTCACCAGTGTCTTTGTGTTCACTAGGACTCTTATGGACACCTTTCCGCTGCACCTGTTGCTACATTAACCTGTTCAGGTGCTTTGTACATCTGAATCCTCTGTTCGCTTTTTCGGACATAAGGATTCACGGATTGAGGCAAAAGAATGGTTGATCTGGGCAAGTGACTTGTCTCCAGCAGTTCCTATAAGGAGATGTTAATTTAATGTTCCTCCTAATACAATGTATAAGGTTTTACCACAATTTCTTCACACGATTGTAAGAGATGCTGAGACTGGGAATGTGGTTATTAAAAAGCATAGGAGGAAATATCAGTTACAAAACCTTGGGGAGGCCAGATTGGCTTCATTCCTGCAGCATTACACAGAGCCCAATCACGCAGTTAGCAGAAGTCAGAGTGTTGAAGGCATTTTAGAGTTGGATGTAGTTAGAAGAAATGTCATGGGTTTTGCTCTAGGCCTTTCCCCTCCCTTGAGAGAGCTCAGTGGAAGGTGGAGAGGTGGAGGCCAGTGCCATCTCAGGCTGCAGAAGCTACAGGCTGTCTTCAGGATGCAGAGGGAGACTGGCTTGATTTAGGAGAAGTAGAAGATGCCTGAAATGTTGGGACAGCTGAGGGGCATAATTTGTTATTTACTAAAAGTTTGAAGTTTGCATTATTTTTTTGTATCTTCACTACTTCTGGTGTGTGCTTTTAAGTAAACACACTCTTAACCCTCATTTTCTCCTGCTGGTAAGGTTGGTTTTGACTGATGTGGCACATTTTTGCTGTACAATGGTGTCCTTTTAAGTGGGATGGTAGGATCCTCTCAGTAAATGTCATCTTTCCAGTGAGCTACTACAGTGCAGCCAGATCATGGCAGTGTTTGCCTCTGCAGCACCATCTTGGGTCACTTATAGAGATGACATTCCAAAAACAAGGAAAGGAAGAAGTGTCTTCCAGCAGCTAGCAATAACTGATAAAACTCTGGCATATGGCAGGCTTTGAAAAGCCCTTATGCTTTTAAGGGAAGAATGTGACATACAGACGTTGGACTAGCATTCAGTAGCTACAAATGAAAACTGGATAAGCATGACAAGTTTTGGGAGTTTTCATTCTGTGAGCAGAGAGCCTTGCCTCATGCTGAAGGAGCAGGATTAAAATTATATATGACTTTTCTTGAGTTTAACTATGGATGGGGGAACATGTTATTTGTAGCTGTTACAAATGGGATAAATGTTTTTGTGTTACTTTAGTGATAGATCTAATGAAGAAGAATGTTGGGAAGTAGGGGAAGGTTCCATATGACTTCAACTACAGCTATATCCCTGGACTGCAAACACTTCTGGAGAAAACGGGCATTTGGCCAGCCAGGCTTAAGTATGAGCTCACCTTCCACTGGGACTGCCTGTCCTGCTTTCTTGAAAAGCGCCTGTATGCAGGGCTTATTCACAGTACTCTTTCCTTGGTTGTGGTTTGTCCTTTTGGAGACAAAAGAGGAAGCTTGATCTGGCTTCACACCTTATCCTTTCTCCCCACATGAAGGCAGGCAAAGAGCCAGCAGGAGAGCAGCAAAATACATTTCAAGCTGGAACACTTAATCTCTATGCATTTTCCCAGGGAGCATGGCTTTTTCCTTTTCTTGCACAGTGTTTTCATGATACTGAACGTTGTCCATTAATCTGATATCCTTGAGAACTGTCAAAAATAGAACACTCATGTGAGTTGCTGGATTTATTTACCTTCCCCTGAAACGTGGAAAATTCTCAAAACACAGGAAATGTATTGGAAGAAAGAGTCATTATTCTGAGGAATTTGGTAAAAGAATGGTTAGTTTTTTTACCCTGCTGTTCCTCTTGCAATATAAGACTGCTAAGAGCAATGGCAGAGGTGTATTTAACAAAGCACGGAAGAAAACAGAGCATAAAATGTGCTTATCTTTCTGTGTTGGTAGAAAGCACATAATTTGTTTGTAATTTGCAATGGTGGAAAGGGAATTAAGAGATGCCCTGAGCTATGCAAGTACTGAGGTGGAGGGGAGGCAGAGCAGGCAGGAGGTAAACAGGCAGAAATGCATTTGATTGGGAAGCTGAATGGGATTTGATAGAAGTTGTAGGGAAGCAGCCAGAGGAAAAAGTGGCTTCTTATGTTCTCAGACAGGAATTCCCTTCCCCAGACACAGTTCTTTGAAAACGTTGTTGGCTAATAAGAGCAAGAGAGTCTCTTGTTGATGTCATGAGGATAGGAGAGCCTAAAGACATAACCAGTAGGAATGTGCAAGTTTGACTAAAACAAGAATTGATTGCATCTTGGAGTGAAGTAAACTACTGTTAGAGACAGACAGTGTTAGTGGTGATTTCATGCTGGGTGAAGCCAGCAGTGCCCGGGAGGTGTGAGAACAGGGTATTTCCAGGCCAGAAAGATTCATGATAAACGCTGGATGATAAGTGTTTCCCTCCCACTTGACACTGCTCTTGCTGTAGTGACACTGTAAACTCAGTTTGCATTCTGGTGTGGGATTGGTATGAGACTTAAGATCTGCTCTGGGGTCCTAAATATCCAAAGTCTGGACTTCTCCTTGTCTTAACAAACATCCTTCGATTGTGGCAGCGTTTCCTTCTGCATGATTCATGGGTCTGTGCCAATGGGGTGTACATGACACTGTTAGCTGGGTCTAAGAGGCTTCTAAATCTTCAGCTTCAGAGTGGGCTGCAGACAATTCATAAACAATGGCTTTGCCTACCTATGTATGGGAGAACTGCTTGAAAACTTAATTACTCTGTGGAAAACACTTTAAGAACTGAACCGTATGCTGTGTCCTTTAGGAAAGAAGTAGTTTGAGGAAATTGCATCGTTATTATCTAACATATATGTAGTACTGGTCATGCAAAAAGACATAGATAATATTCTCTTTGGTGTTGTTTCTTCTCAGTTTTTTCTGGCACATTTACAGTAAACTTGCAATAAAATAAGTTAGTGTGCTTGATGCTGCAGTATACTTAAGTTAGCTTTGATATCAGAAGCAATCTAGCCATGGTGACACAAACCATTGCACAGGATATTTTACACTGTGGACAAACTGAACTACAGACAAGGTACTTCCTTAGTGAGGGAGCATATACTTGTATAGAGCTCAGATGAACCTGTGGGAGAGAGCGTTTTTCATAGTGAACGGAGAACTGGGCAACAGACAGATGTTCACTTTGCCAGCAGCTGTGCTGGTTAAGGTGTTACCATCCCCAGATGTTTGATATTCCCATCTTGCATACGTTCCTGTCTCCTGAGCTCTGTCAGTGGAAGGGAGCCAGAAGGCACTTTCTAAATGGGCTCCAGGCAAAGTCAGCTGCATAAGCTCAAGCAGCTGATATAGGCGGCTTGAGATAACCTGACTGCCTTTTCCTGAAGCTCATACAACCCTTCTTGGCAAACCTCTGAGTATGGGATAGCCTCCAGCTGGCAACATTAGGATCTAGAGGGCAACCATCAGCTGGTGGTCTTAGAGTCACAACTGCCACCCTTATAAATACTTATCCTTTTCCTTGTGTTTGTCAGGAATGAGATAAATGTTGTTTTAAACCATCTTTATGGCCCTTATATTTTTTAATTGGTGGAGATCTTTTTCATGTAACAAATCTGCTCAGGGCTTCTCTAACTTATTCGCTACTTTTTAGGCCCCTCTGTAAGATTAAAATTCAGTTCTTGTTCCTTACTTCCAGCACTCAAAGCAAACTTGGCTTGGGAACCCTAAGCTGGCCCAGCACTGAGCATGGAGGACCTTGTAGTGATGGGGCCTTGAAGAGGCTGATTTTGCTTGCAGTGTTTGACGCTGTGAATTCTCACCTGAGGGACTCATGATCCAAACTCGCTTGCACTCAGCCTCCCCTCCAGCAGAGTGGGTAGGTGCCTTCTGGAAAAGAGTCGGCAAAGGTTACCAGGTTCTGGTTCATTGCTGTAGGCATTTGGAGGTTCTCAAAAGAAATCTCCTGTGTATAGGGAAGGTGTTTCTCTAATTAAAATTACAGATTCTGGCCACCTCCATGAAATTGTCTAGCTATCTTGCCTGATTTGACTCCTGGGGAACAGGCAGCTGAGTGAAAGAAAACACAGGTCTGGTGTGGCAGCAGGGTGGGAGAACTCAGCTGGGGCAGGCTCACAGAGCTGCATGCAGCTCAGTTCCCAGCCATCCTTTTGCTAAGGAAAGTTCCCCTTGAATCCACTGGAAGGAGCCCCATGGTGATAACACTTCCAGACATGATGGTGCTGCGGGTTGCTTGGGCTCACTGATGGATGAACAGCTTCACAGTGTGTGGGGTGCAACTGCTTACGGGGGGAAGGCAAACCAAGTGAGGAGACCAGATTTGTGACATGAGAGAAAAATGGCAGTTTACAGAAGACAAATATTTCTGTGAAGAACCCAAGTCCCCAAAGATGAGGAGGAGGAGAGAAAAGGTTCCAATACTGAGACAGTGAAAAGGAGAGAATCATGGCATTGTAACTGGTGTTGGAGTCACGTCATCTTGATGAATCTCAGCTTTTAAGTGTCCATGCAGTGCTTGGAGTTCCTGCTTTTATGGTTGTTCTTTACCAGCAGACATGACCTGTGTGAGCTTTGCACTGCTCCTGTGTTTCTGTGAACCGTGTTGGCAGGACTGTTGATGGGCGGCAGAATTTGCCTTTCTGGGTTTGCAAAGGTGAGGGGTTTTTATGGCCTTTGGATTTCCAAGAAGTATCAGAGAAATGGAAAGGTTCATTAGAAATTCCTTTTTCAAGTAAGAGAAAAGTAGTGAGGATGAATCAGAGAGGAATTTTTTGCCAGTTTTGGAGATTACTAACAAGGAAGTGCCGCATGTCATGTCTCAATTAATTTTTTTTGTTTTTAAATTTCCAGTCTAAATAAACATTATTTAGAGAAAAGTTTACTCAGAATTTTCCATTCTTTCCATTCCATTTATTTCGTTTCATTTCATCTGAAGAAATTCTCTGTAGAAAAGTCTTTGTGAATTAGGAACATGGAGAAGTGGAAGTTAAAGTTTTCTTTTTGAGCATTACTAGTGGGAGCAAGAAAAGGAGGGAACTGCTGCTTTTCCTTTGAAATTTCCTAAGTGCAATGTTGTTTTAAAAATATAATAATTCTTGATTTTGTGGTGCTCTTGGTTCTTCTAATTTCTGATGGAGAGGGGCTTTAGTAATTTGCTTCAACATATACTGCAGGCAGAGATTTTTTCTTGTTTTGTTGCATTTTAAAATAGTTACAAATACTGGATATCTGTTTCATTGTCTTCCACTCTAATACCAGTCTGAAACACTGTTTGGAATTAAAAAGTTTCACTCTGGGAAAAAAAAAAATTGCAATCTGTGAAGAATTCACACCAAAATAGAATAATCCTTCTTTATGAGTGCCTGCATCCATACAGGTTTTTTATTCCCTTCCTCTCTTTTAACTTTTTTAGGAATGAAGACTGAAAATTACTTCATGAGAAGAATCCATTAAAATAATTTCTGTCAAATTCCGGTTTGGTTTAAGGAACTGCTCTTTCACTGTGTTCAAATTGCCTTTACTAGAGTGTCATTACCATATGTTGTGTGTGAATTTGGCTGTAAAAGCTTACCTGTCTGCTGTGGAAAGCTCTTGGATCTTTCTTCAGAAATCCTTGAATTAGGAAATATCCTGTCCGTGCTCTCACCTACAAAGAGTCCATTGTATCTGTGTGGAAGTTCTAGTGCTTTTGAAAATCCAAGTTAATTTGTTTTTGAGCTTTGCAGTAAAGGTGGAAAAAAGAAAGGAAAAAACTCCATAATTCAGACCTATCTTTACTTAATGAGATTATTATGGAATAGACTGATTCCTTTAGGATCTTCCAGAATAGAAGTAAAGGAAAACAAAATTAAAAAAGGAGAAAGCAAAGTTACCATATACTAAGTTAGTAGTCTGTATAAAAATTATATGAGGAGTCTAGAATTTGTCTCAGATGCAGTTGATTCCTTATATTCTAGAGTGATAACGTGACTGATTATCCTTTCTTGCTTCCTCTTAGAAAGAGAAAATAGTAATATATCTTCTGTTGCTAACGCTGATATGTGATCTAAAGGGATTTGAGCCAGCTTGGAGAGCTCTTTGAAACAAGCAGTAAAATTAATTAGGAAAGTTTGAGAGGCCCACAAATAGAAGGGATAATACAGAGAAGATTTTATTTAGCTTTGAAGATGAGCCTTCTTAAGCAAGTGTTTCACATTTGGGAAGAGAATGAAATTTCTAAATAATCCCTTTCTCTTTACATTTATTTCAGTTGCTCCAGATTGTTTAAAACAGAAATGAGTTGAGGAGGAAGGTGTCTCCCAACCCCAAATTATAGTTCTGTTATTTAGAGTGATGCATTTTCATCTGTCTTCACTTAAATGAGAGTTCTCTTGGTTCTGGTACATACACTTATGTGACATGGGAAGAATGGGCAGTATTTTGAGGGATGCTCTCAGTAAGAATTTCCCTTCATCCTTATTTTGCTGTTTCTACTTCACGTATGTCTAAGGAATAAGCTCTGTCATGCCTGTGTCAGATAAAGGGTTCTATACTGCCTCTCCTAGGACGCCTCTCTTGCTTATGCCACTTTAAAAACTCTTGGCACATGGAATTTGGTGGCCATCCTTCCTTGAAAAACAGCATAGATTTCTAAGTAAAATTGGTTTGTTTTTCCCTTTGCATAAGTCTTAATTAGTGCCAGGGAACACAGTTTGCACTTGCAGGTTACCATCTGAATAACCTTATTGCATGATTTTTACAGAGGCCTTGGGAGAAATGGAAGTGTCAGGATTGAAAATAACCTTTTTCTCTAATCTCAAAATATGTTTTGCCAATCCTTCTCAGGACGTACAAGAGTACAGGGCTCGGCAGAGTTGTGCTCACCCTTGCGAAAAGTTCAAAATGATCTACTCATGCCATCTGAAAATGCATGAGAGAAAAAACATTTTCTCCTAAAGAAATCATAAAAATATTTTTTAAGTCCCTGGAGAGTCTTTGAACTACAAACAAAATGATGTTGCCAGTCAGACTCCCCTGGTGTTACTGAAAAAATACAAGCTTAATGTCAGTCAAAATAACCTTTTTTTTTTTTTTCATTATATGCATGATCAATACTAATAATTAAGAGTTCGGGAATATTAAGCATAGCCAATAAAAGGAGTGCCTTTCACTCACTCAAAATAGTGAAATAGAAAGCCCTTAGCAATGGCTGCTCTAATATCAATTTAATTTGGACACAGCATTGCAGAGACCTCATGCAGGCTCGCTTGGCAACACCTACCTTCCTCAGTCCTCTGTTTCCAACATTGCTATTTTTAGCCCCATCTGTAAAAATATGTTTTTGCCAAGGAGCAAAGGCAGGATAAATTCCAGAAAGCATGTAAGCAAACAAAGAAATCACAAAGCTTACAGGACAGTCACAGTTTCAGTTTTGTTAAGCTGCTTCCCATTTGTTCCCTGGCTTTGTGTTACCTATTTAGATCATAAGGTTCCTCAGGCAAGCACTTTGTTTATGCTCAAAGTCTGCAGCACATTTTTTGTACCTATGTAAATAAATTACTTACTCTTATAGGAGACAATCTGCACTTCTCCACTTCAAGGAACATTGGGAAAAATTTGTTAAGTCATATAGTGACAGTACTTCATCCAAGCACCTATAATGGATGTGGGCAGCCTCAAGTTCTCAGCTCATGGTCTGCTTTTTCTGAGATGTATTACCCAGGCACACTGCCATGCTAAGAGGTCAGTGTGGCCTGCAGGCAAGCCAGAAGTGATGTCTCATCTTTAGCCAGCTCAAATTGTTGAAATAAGGAGATTTGTCAGCACCTTTCCATGCAGCCATGCTGGAGAGGTCTTACTGTCACAAAAATGTTTAGAATAACAACCTGCTCATTTTCTGAAACAAAAATAACCGCCTATGGAAAGCAGCTACGAGGGGTAGGACAGCTTTTGGTTATTCAACACAGACATTTTTGTGCTGTTGAATAGCACACCTGGCTGCTCACTGTTGTGCCAGGTAGGTATGGATTTCCAATAGTAAATCCTTTATCATGTCTGCCAGTGCTGTGGGTCTTGGATATTCAGTGGGACTGAGGTAGCACAGGTTAGTGACACGTATGTGAATTTTTTAGCTAGTGTGGTCCAGTGTTACAGTTCTAATTTGTTCTAACTGGTCAGTAATTGAAAGATGTTTTATCTAGAATTGCTGATGGTTAGCAGACACCTAATTGCCATTTGCTCATATGTCTGGTTTTGGCTTGTTTGTAAAGGATTATCCTTGAGTGATGCTTCCTATTGGCATGCATTTCTCTGGGAGGCAATGTGAGTACTGCAGAGCTCCTCTGTGATGTAGGGTAAAGATGCAGGAAGTGTTTTTTGTGTCTATGTAGTGAGTAAGATATAGGGCATCACCTGCTGTATCTACTAATAGTTCTATGTACATGATTAAAAGAACAATAATTACTGTACCAGATACATGAAAATGAATTATAGAATGGTAACTGTGTAAGCCAGGAGGCTGGACTCCCTACTGAATTCAGAAACAAAATTTTGCTGCCTTTTTTTTTTTTTTTTAATGTCTTTTAATCTCCAGTAACCCCAGGAACTACCACTCAGGTGGAAAATTCCTGTCAGGGAAGTGCAAGCCTTCGTCATTGCATGGGAAGGGGAC
This sequence comes from Myiotriccus ornatus, assembly GCA_036023395.1. NCBI lineage: Eukaryota > Metazoa > Chordata > Aves > Passeriformes > Tyrannidae > Myiotriccus > Myiotriccus ornatus. The sequence continues at coordinate 46,062,396 of JAYRBT010000082.1, forward strand.
TGTGGAAACCAACACTCTCTACGTCTAATCAAACCTAACAAGTGTAGTACCAGTGACATGCCAATAAAAGCGTCAGGCCTCAGGACCAGTAATTTACACCTGTGTTTTCAGATTCTCTGTACCAAAAAAAGAAACTCTCCTTGTGGATGAAAAATGATGTGTGAATCTGTAAGGCTAGGCTGAAAAGAAGCAGATGCTGACATTTCTAGAATTAATATTTTTGCCTTAAAGTCGCATCTGTCATCAGACTCCACTTTATAAGAGCAGAGGAGCACTTATCTAAATAAACATGGCAGCTGTTTTATGTGATGTGTCTGTTTTTTAAATAGTAAAAAATATTGTATCATTTTGAAAGGTATAGTGGCCATTAATGTTAACTTACAATAATAGATTGGAGTGTGTTGCTATTCTCCGCTTTAGAATAATTTCAAGTAATGCTTTCTCATGTTATCAGAGAACCACCCTGCTAAGCCAGAGCAAGTAGAGGGAAGGTAATAACTGGAAGTGTGTGCAGCTGAGAACACACAACAAATGCTGAAAACTTTCTGAGAAGAGAGTTCTGGATTGTAATCTCAGAAGAGATTTTATGTTCCATAAAATTAAGAGTTTAATTAAATTATCCAAGTTCTCTGCCTGTGGGATGAGGGTTGCAATATAAATAATTCACATTTTTCAAATGTCTTTGCTTGTCTAATTAACTTACTTCTTCCCAATACTTCAGCAAATCCTACACATAAAAATGTATGTTTCTCTTTCCTATGAGAGTCCTTAATGAGTCGCTTTATGCTGATTTTAAGACCGTTTTACATCACTGGACAGGTACAAAGGAGACTTAACAGGGCCAAGGAGACACCTGCACTTGCAACCAAACCTAGATTTTGTTTGCTTGCTTGCTGTCTTTCTTAGGGACTATTAATGGTTGTTGATGATAAGGCAGTAAGCCAAATACAGGATTGCATTGTAATTGCGTTTCCAGTGGCATGTGGTGTGACCCCCATTCTTAGTGTTAATGTGATGTCAGCATTTTCTGAAATGTAAAATGCAGAAAGGTCTTCCTGTTTGAGAAGTCCCAGATCTGGAAAATTCTTCTTGGGGTATATGACCTCTTCAATAGGCTCTAAAAATCTACTCCTTCTTTCTAGACAACCTAATGGTTCATATGTTTCTTTTCATTCTTGACTGCTCCGTGGTATTGCTTTATCAAGAGGATGATGGAGTGCCTTTGCCTCAGGCTGTGCTTCTATTGTGAAGTGCTTTGGTTAGCAGGGTGTTATGGGAAAGGTAGATACAAGTGTTTCCAACTCCACTGTTTGTCTTTTTGGGTGAAGCCGGTCATGTGCTGTGGCCTGAACATGGCCCACGTATATGGCCTTGCAAAGAATTTGGGTATAAGACTATCCACTTTGTGAGTGTCATGTGAGCTTAGCTTGGAGATAAGTTCCAAGTCAGTTTGCTTGCCATAATGGGGCTGACCCCAGAGCAAGAACAGCAGCAGGCCTTTAGGCAGGTGCTGAAAGAGCTGGCCTGACCAAAATATAGCCAGGCCTGGTGTGCTATAGATGCCTACATGGCACCATATTGCTGTAGATTCTTCATCATCCCTAAGCTGTCCATGAGGAAATTACTGTCTGGGCATCAGCCTTTTACAGATGCTTTGCTGCCAATGAGAAGCCATTAATTAGCAACAAGGATCCCATTCATAAAGTAACAGCAGTAGCTGGATATGTACTTTATTGTAAAAAAATTGGAAGAAAAGGCATGGGAGATCTGAATGTGTGTCATGGTCCATGAAGGGATGTGAAGGAGGAATGGATTTCTTAGTGTTTCAGACACCCTCTCTCCATGCATGTGCAGATTGTTTGCAAGCTAGGAATGAGAGAAAAAAACCTGTTATTCTTCTATCATTCTTGCTAGCCAGGACTGGGAAATGTCAGCATTTACTGCTGTTGCTCCTGTAAGTCATTATCCCCAGAGGAAGGAGGAAGTTGTAGAGGAACTGTGACTTGTAAATGATTCCTAATCAAAGTGCTTTCCAAAGCTATTTGTGGTGAACTGCATATTCCTCAGCACCCCTTGCTCAGGCTTGTGTATAAGACTAAAACATGTTATTTTACCTTGATCACAAGCCAGAGTGTGCCCTGCTCTGGAGTCGAGCCAAGTGCTATCTCTGGGGATGGACAGCTCTAGGTAGTGCAGAGCTGTGTAATTATGCACCGAGGTATTAGGGATGCTACCACAGATAGGTACCGTTCACTGACAGTAAGTCTAATCCTACACCACTTCAGGTAGATTGAAGCTACCTCTGTGACTACTTCACTGCAGTTCTTCTTGCAGTTTACTTCTTTCTCACATAACATTTTAAAGTGTATTTTTAATTTTTTTTTGCTAAGTGCTTAGGACAACCATGGTCTCCTGTTAATGAAAACCTGTGATGGATGCACTAAGGAAGCAGTGTGTATGTAATCCTATATTTCCTGAGGTTACCTCAGCAGTATATGTGGAGCATAACATTGAAGGACGGTACGTGCATGTAAAAAGGTCTTGTAAAAAGTTAGAAGTAGCGTCCTTACTACTACTTTGACAGTATGATTTATTTTACTGTGGATGTTCTACAGATATCAGTGTGCTTTATCATCAGACCTTGAGGCAAGGTCATCCATAAATTGTAGAAACAGCTGTCAAAGGATTAAGTCTCAACTTCTCCAATACCTCATAGCCCTGAACCACTGAAGGAGATTTGTTCTCTTTGCTTGTGAAGGGAACAGTGATTTGATGTGAGTTATTCTGCTATGTTTTGACCTAGTAACAACTTTTCAAAATTCAGGTGTGTAGGCACCTTCTTCTAAACAGTGTGCTTTTTTTGCTCTTCCAAGAACAACCCTAGTTTGTTTTATGTATGAGCTTGTTTATACATTTGCACCGCAAAACCTGAAGTTTCAAACTGTGTGCTGAAATGAAATTCCTATTGTCTACAAGAAAGTATCTGGATAATTAAAGAGAAAGCCTTAATTTTGTATCTAAATGCCAGATATCAGAATGTGGGGATTTGGAGATTAATTCTCTCAAGTCTTGCAATTTATTCCTGCAGATAACTTAAGGTGAATTATTTAAAATTAATGCTCTAAGGCAAAGCTGTGTGGATACATCTGTAGTTTCTTGCTGTGACCAAGTATTTTAAAGAATGATGATGAAGTGAGAGTCAGAATTGTCACCTTTCTCAGGACCACAATGGTACTAGTATTCTCTGTGTGTAGGAAACACACTGGGGACACTGGAGGGATTTAATAACTGTATCTCTGCGAACCAACTGTTTAGAAGGAAAAGCTGTTTTCAGAGGGGAGTCCAGTACTGCACTGTAATGTGGGATTTGGAAGTGGGGGTGAAGGTAGTCTTTGATAGCTGCCAAAGTATGGGGTTTATAGGAGTACCATTTACGCTAGGACACAGTAAGAAAAGCTAGTAAGGTAGTATCACAAAGCTCATGTTGTAGAAAAACAAAAGAAAAAACCAAAAAAAACCCCTTTGTGCAAGTTTATCTTATGAAAAGCAAGTGCTGTTTATATAAATACATTGTGGCAGTGGCTATCATTTTGTAAGCATTGAGTCAGGACTTTGAAACATTATGCAAATGCACTGGTGGTGTATACACAGCCGCACACCCGCTGGACTGTGCTTCATGTGTTCTTGATGCCAATGAAAACAAAGCAGGCTCCAACTGATTCAGGGGAAAAGTCATGGTTGCAAGAAGCCAGGACCTGTTATAGAGAGCTACCGCTCTGCTTCTAATAACCAAAGTTAGGAAAGTCCCTTGGATTTAACCCTAACTTTCTTATTATCTGGAATAGGACATGAATAAGCTGAAGAAGCTTGTTAGTGGTTTTTAATAGGTTTTCTGGCCACAGACAGTTTCCAGCTTAACATGTTTTATTGCAATTTTTCATATAAACAGTTCTTTTTAGAAGAGAAATAAATAATCATGTGGCTCACAGCAAAGCTTCCATAGTCACCGGAGACCTCTGGTGTAACAGCTAAATTAATCATGAATAGCTGAACTCTCTTCTGCAGTGTTGTGCCAGAATTGTTTCCTTGCCAATGTCTTCGCTTCCCTTCTGCTGTCCCCACAAAGCTCTCGCTCTTTAACCCCAAGGTGATGGAGAGCCCCGTTCTGCAGCATGTGGCTGCCCTCCTGGCCCATTCCTGCTGAAGTGGATATCTTGGCTCATTTTTCACCATTGCCTATGCAATTTCTGGGACTTTTGTTCAAAATGCTGTCACCCAAAGTGGATGAAAATCAATGGAAAGATCCCCATGGATATGTATGACCTTTGATGCAGTCCTTGCCTACATCCCACCTTAAAATCCACCTCTTCCACCAGGTTATAACCTCCAACATTATAGAAAGGCATTGTGCTGCGGTCTGTACTGTGTGGTGCTAGATCCCTATCCTGGTTTTCCTTAGCAGCAGAGAGATGATGTGGCACGATTTGGGTGTGCCCTGTCGAGCAGCTGGTGGGGAGGTTAGAGTGGGAAGTATAGCCTGTATAAAGACGTCTGGTTTATAGGAAACACCAAGATATCTGGAGGATATGTGCAGTGGTACCTGTGGTTGTGACATTTCTGTTAAATAGCTGTCTGTACATAATGAGCTGTTTTTAATTTCAGAAGTCTAAGGCCTTTTGATACTACTACCTAACGTGTAAGTAATAGCACAGGAACAGCAATCAGTATGAGAACTGCAGCAAGGAAGAGAGTTTGATTAGTAAGTGTGTGAAATGGCTGCAAGTGATGGAGATGATGTGAAAGGATTCAGATTAGAGGAAAAGCTGGATTTGAGATTCTGGACAATCATCTGCACGCTGAAAGAAAGAACTAAACTGCTATGTAGCATTAAGTGTTGTTGATAAAGTTGAGAAAATTAAGATAACTTTTTCATAGTGTCTCACTGGGAAAAAAAATCAGAAAAGTGGTGGTCTGTTGCTAGAAATAGTGCCAGGGATAATTAAATCGTCCACAAGGTTGTTTGAGTTGCAGTGTGAATCCAGCCATCTCTGAGTTGTCAAGAGATACTGTTGTGCTGGTTTTTTAACTCACTATCAATGAGCAGAAGAAGGAATAGAAGGAAGAAGGAATAACTTCTGTTACAGAGCTGAAAGCTCCGCCTTTTGCATGTCACTTTAGAGACCTTAAAAAGTACCTAATGAAAGACAGAATAATTTGTGAGACACATTACTTCTGCTTGGAGGAGCGATATGTTGAGAGAAACAGATCTAACCTGGAAAAGCTTCAGCTGTTGAACTGTCCAGGAGAAGGATCAATAAAGTAACAGCTCCCAAAGCAGAACAAATATGTGGGCTCCAGCTGAAAGCATCCAGCACTTATGGTAGTTGCTGGCCAGTTTGGAACAACAGGTATCAACGAGTCCTTGTAGGTATGGGGTAAAAACACAAGCACAGGAAAGACATGAAGAAAAATGACTCATCTCATGGAAAGGGTGCAATAGGTACAAAACACAGACCTGTCTTACCTGTCTTACATCCCCCCCTTCCTGGTAACCTAGGAATACTGTTCTAGGAGCAGAAGAAGTAACGAATCTCTGTTTCTGTAGATGTGTGACACTTGATTCCTTATCTGCCCTAACTGCAAAAATTTGCATTTTTCTCCATCACCTCCATGACACAAGAACTGAATGAAAGGCAGGAGGTCTGGGAGATGCTGGCTGGAAGGCCAGCTGATTCCTAACACTGTAGGATGCTTTTTAGTGCCCCTTCTGGGAAAGAAACTGGGGGCTCTCTAATCTGTGCAGCAGTCTGTTTAAAAACAAACAAACAAACAAACAGAAACTAACAACATTTGAACTGAATGTCTTTGAGCTCTTAATGTCACTTTGATTTTTGCTATTTTACTCTGTATACCTTTTGCAGATGAGTCCCTTGATCATTTGTGGCTGAAGCTGATCAGGGGTTCACAAGCTACAGGTGTGCCTGGTTTCCGCCTGCATAAGCCTTCTTTCCTTAGGAAATCAGCCTGAAAGGGGAAAAGTACACTCCATGATTAAATTTTCAAGACTTCCAAGTGAAGAAGGGTTATTTACAACATCGCTTTCAACAGAGCCAAGAGCTCAGTGTGTAAGCCCTGGAGGGGAGAGGGGTGCTGGCTGTTCAGCTGCTTGACTCTGCAACTAGGCTGTTGTGTCAGCAAACAATTTCATTTCAGCTGGATTGTGAAGCCAGATGCACATTAATCCCAGCAACACTTCTGCATAGCACTATTAGACTGGAGAAATGTGATGAAGGTTGCACTGAGTCCTCCAGCTGAGAGCAGAGTGCTGCGTGACCTTCCCCAGGGAGTCCTTCTGCTTTTCCAGCAACTGTGAAATTTAGGACCAGTGTCTCTGCCTGTGTGTACCTTAAAGAAAGCTACTGTACAACCAATAATTTCATGTTCCAGAATGTTCCCTTTCACCCTGGTCCTTCACCTCCTCCCTCCAGAGAGTCAGGGCAACTCACGGTTTGGAACTTAAAATAAGCAGGACCAGCAGCTCCCCAACAATCAGATTTCAAAGTGGAGAGCTGTATCCCACAGCAACATACTTCAGTCTTTAGGGGGATGCTGTGGCATTTCAGCAAACAAACAGCAACCCACTTACCTCTACAAAAGAGAAAATTAATTTTCTCAATCTAACCAATCTCAGGAAATGTGGCTTTTGAGAAGTAGAATAGATGACCAGACCGGATAGGCTTGGTACTTACTTGAGTCACTTCATAAGCATGGTATTTGTTTGATGGAAAGCATAACAGTGTTTAGAGGCTTCATTCTATCCTAAATTACTAATTAATGAATATTATAATTAATTCATCAGCAGCTGTATTACAACCCCATACACACTGACTTTCAAAAGAGGGAGACTCTTTGGTTCCTGGTTTTAGGTCAAGATGATGTTCAAACTCTGTGCACTTCCAGTTTTCTAGGAGCTCAGGACATGAGTTTACAATAGTTGGAGACAACGAATCAAACTTTCTTGTTATTGCAGCTTGTTGATGACACAAACTGTGCACCTAACTAACTGTATCCTAAGGGTGCAGGTGAAGCAAGAGGTGGTGGAGTGAAACTCTTACCTGTTGGTAATTGACAGAGTTCTTTATGCTTCTTTTGCTGCATCCAGGAAAGTCTTTGCATCAGACTGAGGTAGTTTTAAGAATTATGCCTTTGCTTTGCCCCAGAGTTTGCTTTAGTAATTTATGAATAAGAATCTTTTAGTGTACCATTTCTAATCTGTATAGATTTTAGATAATTTTTAAGACATTTAAGATGATTAATTATATCTACACTAATCTGTACAGCCTGGTACTAAAATAAATATGAGCATTTGCTTCACATGCAGCTCTCAGGACATCACTTTAGACTGTCACTAGGGCCACTTTCTAAAGTCTTTCTATAGCAGAGATATCTCAGAAAATAGGGTTTGAAATCTAGGTCCAGAGTTTAAAAATCTAGCACACACAAGGCAGTATAAATATCTACTGTTTTGAACTGAAGCTCAAGATCTCCTTGTTCTGAATTTTATCCAATACTTTCTAAAGAGGCATTTTTAAAATCCTAGTCTAGACAATAGATCAGGCTGCATGGATGTGGGAAGCTCTGGCTTGTCTGTCTGTCTGTTTGCTGAACTGATTGATGCACTGTTTGCTTTTATGCTGAGAACTGGTTTGCTACTTTGTGCGTTTCCTAAAAATCTTCCTCCTGTGACCCTTCCAGGATATTCTCACCATGCATGACATGGCTCTTTCAGAGACTCTGAAATACTGTGTGGGGGTGAAGTTGCTCCCAGGGGCTGTCCCCCACATGCTGCACCAGCATTCTTATAAGAACTGGAGTCTCTTTTGTCTGATTTGGGAGAGAACACCAAGAGAACACCTATTTTATTTCCAGATTAACCCCCCATTCTAAATACAGTATCCTCTCCCTTTTGTACCTGAAGTTTACATGGCACATCATGGACAGTAATCTCGTTGTAAACTCAAGGTATGGGTTTACAAGCATGTGATTCCAGGGATGTTTTGGAGATGTTTGCGTAGTACATGTTGCTGACCTGGTTTGTGTATTTAGCACACGTTTGGGAGGTAGTGAAAATCTTTACTATGATGCAGTTGTTAATACCTCAGACGGAGCTCCTGGTGACCAGCAAGTGTATTGTAAGCCAATATACTATCCAGTTCACATAAAAAGCCCTATACACATCAGCCACTGTGGTGTAATGAAATAGGAATACTTGAATGCCTTTAATTTTTTTTTTTTTTATTCCAGAATGGTAATACTTATTATCTGAATCCCAAATCATATGCCTATCTCTTTACTGGTATATTCCTAAATTATTTCCTTTATGCCATTGCTGTCACAAAAATGATAATGTCTCCTGATATGTTCCTGGTGACTGTAGTTACTCGCGCTGTGGTGGTGGTTGAAGACAAACTGTCACACAGTTGTGTCTTTATTTGGCTTCCCTTGCCACTGACATGGGGCAGACTTGCTCAGTAGTGACCCTGTTGAACTTTCAAAGTTTTTCTTTCTCATGCTGGTGGCGTAAAATCTTTATTCATAGCTGGAGACAACCTTGAACATCTGTCTTAGTTCTTACAACAATCCCTGCTGAGTCTACAGTGTGTGTCTGACCTTACTCTTAATGTCTGGAATATGTATCCTGGAGTTGAGAGAAATGTAATTTTGATATTTCCTTTTCTTTTTTTTTTTCTTTTTCTTTTTTTTTTCTCCTGTAAGGATAGCCTCACTGGTAGCACTTCTTCTGGGATGAAAGTTAAAAATAAATTTCTACAATCCACTGCGCACTGAATCCTAATGCCAGCCAGCACTTAGACAAAGTATTCTGTGAAATCAATGGAAATTTTACTTCAGCTGGAGGATTAGCAGTCTTTCAAGCGCAAGGTGAACATAGGGCAAAACTAGGGAGTAATCTACTTTAGATGATTTATAGCTTCACTAAAGCACAGAGATAAAACCTGCAAGAGAAATAGAAAATGAGATGCCCACAAGAAACACGGTTCTTGATAATACTGATGTTAACCTTTAACCTTAAATAACATGTATATAAAATATTATTAAGTTTAGATCTGCTTGTTATCAGGAACAAATTGGGAGTATGGAAGCCTCTGTCCTCCTGGGATTTCATGAGTGCTTTAAAAGTCTGCTAAAGACAAACTATTGGTGGTAGTCACTGTTCTCACCCTCATGGGAGATGAAACCCAAGGTTCTTGGAGATTAATTGCTGCAGGCTCCCAACCTTTGGGGAGTTTTGGACAGACAGTTTTTTCTGCAGACATTTTCCTCTCCATCTGTCCTAGCATACAGGCTGCATCCATGCTGTGCACCAGGCATGTGGGGAGCCTACCCAGAATCTGCACTCTGTCCTTCTTCCAGTGTGTCCAGCAAAGCCAGTCGCAGCCTGCAGGGGTGTGTCTTTCCACTCTGCCAAGCTACTGGTGTCCTTATTGAGCAGCATAATGTCATAATCAAGGTAGGAGCTTAGCAGAAGCAAATGGACAGCTAGCTGGACTGGCTCGATGCTTTCATTTAAGGAAAGACTTGTTATCTTTCTTTCTTGAAGATGGACCTCTTGTGGGAGCATTAGAAAGTGCTATTTCATCTTCCCTTCTCTTCTGTCTCTTGAGACAAGTTGAAACCTCAGTTCATACCACCCCCTGATCCAATGCTAGGTGGAAAGTGAAACTTTTCATTGTAGACTGTATTACAATATCTGTTCCCTCCAGAAGACTGTGGACTGCAGCAGCATCCCCTGATTAAGGCTTCATGTTAACTAACCCTCCAGGATTTATTTGCCTAGCTCTTGAATAGAATTTCACACAAGAAGCAGATGTCTGTCACTTGTAATTCATCGGCCTGTGGTGGCTTCCAGTTCAGCTTTGGTTTTACTGCAACAATGGGAAGGCGTTGCGCCTTACCTGAAGTATTCTGGCTGCCTGGGAGATATCATGCTTAACAAGGAAATGTGAGCTAAAATCTTGTAGATGCAGCTGTGAAGCGGAGGAGACAAGCTGTTTACCATGCAGTTCCCACCCTAGCTTCTGCCATCCAGAGCCAATCTTTTTCCAGAGTTATTTTTTCCTTTTTTTTTTTTTTGTTAAACTTTTTTTGTACTGGGTTTTTTTCCCTACACAGCTCTATTCCATGCAATTTAAAACACTGGCTGCACTAGCTGCTTTGAAAACTGGATGAAAACTGGTATTCTGGATGTTTTTAAGTCTTGAATTATGACTGAGGCCTTTAAGAAAATAGAAATACTGTGTATGTTTTGACATTTCAATGAGTGCCCAACGAGTTATTTCTCTAAGTTCGGTAGGGCAAATGGAATTTCTCTTATTTTAAATGGTGCAGGTTTATTTGTTTCAGGCTGTTTTTGAACTTGCACTATAGCATGATATTCAAGCCTGGAAGAGCCTATCTGGGACAAGAACAAGTTAGAAAATAGTGCTAAAAAGCAGCATTACAGCTGGAAGCAGGAGTAGCACTGGGGTAAAGAGAGAGATGCATCTGATCTTAGTTTTGTGCAGAGGAGGGAACAGTACAAAAGTAAACAAATGGCTATAAACAAAAGGCTGAAATGAAGACATATTTTACATTATCCATGGCATTTTGTATTTATAAAGATATCTATACAAGAGGCTGAAAAGGCAACATTTCAAAAATGTGCTAAGCTTGAGCTTTGATTCAGTCTCTCAGAGAAGCAAAACTCCATTACAGTTCTGCAGAGCCATAGGATATATGAGTATTAAATACAGAAGCAAGGTAGTGAGGAAGAACCTGTGCTCACCTGTGTTGGAGCATTGCTTTATCTTCATTGAACCACAGAATAGCTTGTCTTGGAAGGAGCCTTGAAGATCATCTAGTTCCAACCCACCTGCCATGGGCAGGGACACCTTTCACTAGATCAGGTTGCTCAAGGCCTTATCCAACCTGGCCTTGAACACTGCCAGGGATGGGACATTCACAACTTCTCTGGGCAACTTGTTCCAGTGCCTCACCACCCTCATAGTACAGAATTTCTTCCTTATGTCCAATCTAAACCTTTTCCACTTTAAAGCAATTCCCCCTTGCCCTATCACTACATGTTCTTGTAAATAGTCTCTCTCTATTTTTCTTGTAGGTTCCCTTCAGGTGCTGGAAGGCTGCAATTAGGTCACCCTGAAGCCCTTTCCAGGCTGAACAATCCCATTCTCTTAGCCTTTCCTTCTTACTTCCATGGATATATTCCTCATCCTGTCACCAGACTGGCTGAGGCCTCCGTGCCCTACTTTCTCTTTTTCTGAACTGTCTCTGAAGTTTGAACTTTGTCTTCTCAAAACCTTTTTCCCTGGGATGAGACATGGCACTGCTTCAAAGAGCCCTTCTTTCATTCTGCACCTGTGTCTCTTCTCACAGAGCTATTCCCTGAGCACACTAAGGAACATCAGTGAAGAATTAATTTTGTTTTGTCAAGTTTCTGGTCTGACTCTTAATTTAGAGCAGTCATTTCAGTCTACAATAAACTCTGTGTTTCTGCATGCCACAGTGAAAGAATTATGAGCAGTCCTTAGCCATGTGCATTCAGGATGCTTTGGTAGCCCCATGGGACAGGTAGACTTCAGTGCCTGAAAAGAATGGGGGTACAGTCAGCATGTTATTTTCTGTGTAACA
>JAYRBT010000082.1:46074201-46102494 GCA_036023395.1 Myiotriccus ornatus
CTTTCAGGAACACAAAGCTTATTGTTGGGATGATCCTGCAGCTCTGAGTGATAAATAAGGCAAGACAGTTAGATGAAAAGAACTGACTTTCCTTGCTAAGATGAGGATGGACTGAGTTTTGAAGTTTGACAACCTGAACCTCTCATGAGCGTATGGAACACATGTTGATATGGGGTCTAGAGCTAAACACAGTATTCTAAAAGCACAGTGAAGTAGTTCGGCAACAGAGCAGAATGAGAAAAAAAATCTCTTTTGACTGACTTAATCTTAGATATATATTCTGTGCTTTTGCCTTTGCCTCTGTTTGTGGTATTCATTGATACACCAGGAGATATCCAGTTTAGTTTGCTTATTTTTTTCTTTTTTTTTTTTCTTTCCTCATTCATTTTCAGAATTTCATATACCCTCTTGGTTTTCATTCCTCTGAAGAAAGCAGACCTTCTGGGTTTGCATAGTTGGACTTGGAGGCTAACAAGAATGTGCTTTCTTAAGTGATTTTGGCTTATTTGGTTTCTGAGGTCATGGACATAGTGGAAGAACACCTGTTCTCATCTTGCTTCAGCACTTAATCCCTGTCCCAGACAAGCCTAGAAGGGCTCGACACAGAAGATGAAGAATAATGTAAAAAATTGCTTAGTAACTTTTTTTGAGCATCCGGAAAGGTTCAGGGATAATGATTTTATTTTCCCTGGTTTTCTCATATCCACACTAAAAAATAAGATTGAAAGACAGTGTTTCTTCAGCTATTACATTCATTGTTTGAGAGCTTAAAGAAAAGATGAATATTTCAAGGTCTCTGCAAGCGATATAGGAAGTCTTGAAGGAAAGTGTCCTATGACAGGTCCTATGCCTGATGCAAGCGGAAATTTCTCTTAGCTTTGACTAAGACCTTGTTACCAATCTGTGTGTGTGTGCGCACTTCTACTTGATATTTTGCTTTAATTTTTTTTCTAACTGAGCCTATTTTCCTTCAGGGTGGCAGGACACAGTGTATCCAAGAAGTCTGCCCCATTCTCTCATGTCCCCAGCACCTCAGTCACATTCCTGCTGGACGGTGTTGCCCCAAATGCTTAGGTGAGTGAGTTTTTTCCCCTAGGAATTTTGTAATTAATATGATGTGTTTGTACATAACATCTTTTATACCAGTATTTCACAATACTGGTAAATTCTTTGAGGTGAAAGAAATTCTATTGCTCAGTAGAATTTGTAATCTACACGTTTTGAACAGGTACTCAGGGCTGATGTGTAGGGTTCTGATGGGTGGTACTAAGCAAGCAGCTTCAGAAGAGCATTTGAATGTAGATCAGCTGGCTTGCTTAGAGGGACAAATACAGAGATGTTTCCCACCTTCGTTTTATGTTTTACAAAGGAATTTGAGGCAGGAGGAGATGTTTTTTTTGAGTTTGCCACAAGAGAAAGGCCTTGCCCTCTCGTATTATTATTCACATGAGCATTTACGTTCTTTGTTTTGAGGAAACGCAGGCCAGAGGAAACTTCTGAACTGACATTGCATTCTTGCAAACTGTTGTCAGAGATGCGCCACAGACCCAGGAGTCAGCCTTGTGGTTGCCTTCTTAAGATGGAATCACAGTTTCATCCAAGAATATTTTCAATTATATCTTTCCACCGCATTTTGAAGGTGTAAGTCAGAGGCCTCTAAGAAGGGCTAGTTCTTCCAAGTCATGACAAAGAAGGCAGTGACAAAATAAGATCCCAGAGGTTAACATTCTGTCTATTTCATAAACAAGGAGTACTTACATCCTACCAAGTAAGTTACTTTTAATTTGCTCCGTGAGGTTATAACTAGGTTTGGAAAATTTTGAGAGCCAATAACTCCCGGTTCTTCAAGGGAAACTTTATAATTTTGACTACGTCTTTGCTATTATCCAAAGTCTGTTTCCTGGTCTACGTTAGAGATATAGAGAGATCTGGCCTTGAAGTCAGCAAGCTGTATAGAGTTCCAGGGAAATAAACCCGAATTTATTTATTTGCTAATTGAGAAGTGCTATAGATAAATATCTCTCTGGAATGTTTAACTGTAGGAACAGAGAGTAATGCAGTAGAGGAATGGAACTGAGAGGAGAACAGTCCAAATGCTCAGCTTCTGTTTTGGCTGAGGACATTTTTCTTTTCCTTCTGTAAACTCCCCTTGTCCCCTCCTCCCCATGCTTTTCTCAACTGAACTTTCCCCTCCTTGATCTAAGCATTTGAAATGCAGCTTTAATTTTTGACTGCTTCAAGAGGATCTTTCTACAGGTTCTTTTTTCCCCTCTAAGAATTAAACAAATTCACTAATAATAGTCAATTTCATTTTATGTGGTCTTTAAAGAATTTCATATACCTCTGAATAGATAACGTCTATTCACAGGGAAGTGTTAAAAGTTTTGGCATGGAAGTAAAGCCAGGGATGATTAGCATGCTGCATGGCTGTCAGGAAAGGGAAGCGTTTCCAGGGATGCTGAGGCATGGTTTTTAAAGTATCATGTGGAGGACCTCCCTGCAATTGAATTCCTAATACTCAGCTTATATAGCTTAGAAGAATGCTGTGGAGTCTACTGGGACTTGAATTATTAGTTTAACTAGTGGTTATGAGCCAGCAAAGCCAACCATTAAGCCAAATATCTTCATCACCACATCTTTTAAAGCAGTAGCTTCTTTGTCAGTGGTTTTTTACCAACTATTTGAACTGGGTTGGCCACCCGGAATTGTGCTGAGTGGTTTGCAAGGCATGGCAAGAGAGTGTGGGAGAGAACTGGACTTTTGTTCACTTGTTGACACAAGCTATGCTATTGAAGTCCTGGCCCCACATGGAGCAGTAGAAGTGTTGTTACAGGCGGGACCACGGTTAGGCTTTACCCATAAGTGGTGCATGGATGTAGAGCAGATCCTTTTAGGGCTACCAAGTGTCCTCAACTGATTTCATATGTCAGTCCTGCAAGAGAAATCAAGCCTTTTCAGAAAGATGTACATGAAGTAAATGTAAGGCTGGCTGTGCAAGCACAGATTAATTCAAAATAGCTAATTTGCAAGAGAGAGATGTTCAGATTGTGTTTAACTGAACAAAAGCAATTATTTCTTAACCTTTGTTTAACATTAGATTTGTAAAAACTCAAGGCTAATCCAACGGATTTTGCCGTGTGCTTATCCTTTTGTTTATTTATATCTCAAAAGAAAATGGAACCTTTTTCATATAAGATGTTCTACATTTATCAAGAGTTACTTAAAAAGGAAGGAATTACAGTATGCCAAGACCTGATGGTTTAAAAGCAAAAGTGTTTGCCTAGTACTTAGTACTTTATGTATGTACTTATAGTGGCCATTCACTGCCTTGGAATTGTTCTCTATTAAACATTAGACCTCAGAAACAATAATCTAGGAAAGTGACAGGCACTGATAAAAGAACTTATTAGTTGGCTGCCACCAAAAGTAAACAGGGCAATTCAAAATTAGGAAAGTAAGTATAGTGTTTTTGTGAAGAGCTCGTGTATGTATCATAATGGTCACTTGTTTAAAATAATGTAGTGGGAAAGAAGCTGAAGAACGAGAGAAGCTTACAAGAACCACAAACTCTGTTGCAACTTGGGTCTGAAAGTGCTTGCAGGATTGCAGGGCTTCAGGAAGGATTTGATTTTGATGATGCCTTCTTGTACAGTGCTCCAAACCCTTGCCTCGCTCTCATTAAGCCTGAATATTTTATGGATTATGGAAACTAAATATCTTCTTTTGCCTTCATTCTGTTCATAAACTATGCAAATGCCTGTATTTCTTGCAGTCTTGTGTGAACACGGTACACTGAGCTATCTTAATGAGACTGGACAACAACTATGTTATTTTTGCATCAGTGTCACTGAGTTGAGTTAGCTTGGCTGCTGTGAACCCCTGAGGTAGATATGCTAAAACCAGTTAAGACTGTTTTATTTGATAAGTTATTGCATTAAGTTAAAGACTGTTTAAACTAGTTTTAGTGTGCCTACCTTAAGAGTTTGCAGTGCTTACTTTTTATTCATTTAGCTGCACTGTGCACTTTATGATGAGAAGAAAGATTTTTCCAATATAAACATGCTATAAATTATATTTATATTCCATCCCATGGTAGGATTTGTACA
Source organism: Myiotriccus ornatus (assembly GCA_036023395.1). Lineage (NCBI taxonomy): Eukaryota > Metazoa > Chordata > Aves > Passeriformes > Tyrannidae > Myiotriccus > Myiotriccus ornatus. Next base: position 46,078,308 of record JAYRBT010000082.1, read on the forward strand.
GATGAATGTGTACTAAAGGAACAGTGAACTGTTAAAAGTACATATTTTTTTCACACCAAAATGGAAACACATTGCAAATGACACATTGCACATGAATTTGGTCCAGTGACAATAATCCCTTCTATTTTTGTTGACAATATGGTATATTTTCAACCACTTTCTGTTTCTATTATTGTTTATTTATATTCAGGACAGAGGAAAGTGTTTGACCTCCCGTTTGGAAGCTGCCTCTTTCACAGCAATGTATATGATAATGGGTCCTCATTTATTTATGACAACTGCACAGTGTGTACATGCAAGGTAAGTCCATAGTGCTTTGATATTGTGTGCTGATGGTTGTCTGGCTTAGCGGTAATTTGTAAGGCTGTGGAACTGTAAGCCTGATACTGCTCTGTGGCGTCTTGTGTGGTCCAAGACAATACGATCTGAAGAGCACTTGCAGTTCTGCTAGGAAAGTTTAGAAGGTTACTGACTGCCTCAGCTGAGACATGATGCCTGACTCTGTGTGATGCAAAATAAAGTTGCTCAGATTATATGGTCCTCTTTAACTTTGCATTAGAGTGGAAGAAGAATTTTTCGATGATGAATTACCACATCTCTGCTGAATGGCAGTGATATTTATTTAGTTCCCTAACATGACTGTGACCACTTCCACTTCTGCACCTAGGCAAAAAATGAAAGTGTCACCAAATCAGTAAGGTTTCACAGGCAAATAGAAGTACAAGCTGGGCTTTAGCTTCATAGGCCATGAAAGATTCCCTTAATCCATAAATAATTTTTTTTTTCTCTGAGCTGACATATTCAAAGCAGTTGGGCTGTAGCTTGGGTGGATGCAATGAATGAACAAGGAAGGATACTTCGTAAGGACACACAGGAGCATAAACACCTTCGTGATGATTTTATGATTTCCTTTCATCCTTTTACCTAGGATTCAACAGTGATATGTAAGAAGAGGTGCTTACTTCCTGGTGAATGCAATAAAAACAAAGACCACTGCTGCAAGGAGTGTGTCTCATATATCTCTCCTGAGGAAGTGAAAGTGTGCAAGTTTGGCAATAAGATCTTCCAGGTAAAGCTTCAGGTGTGGTTCAAGAGTAGATGGCATTGTAACAGCCAAAACAGCATGATTTTACAGTAGATTAGAATTGTGGCTTGTTTTTTAGCTGAATCCTCACCATCCTGGTTGATGATGGAAGCAAAGCTTTGCAAAATTTGCCATCTGCTTTTTTTTTTTTTTTCTGAGTTTTGTAAATTCTGCTGATACACAGCAGTTAAAGATTATGGTTCCTCCTTGGATGTTACATGTTGCCTCCCCTTCCATATGTGGAGGTTCAAACTGCTGTTTCATGACAAGTGATGCATTTTTAGTAAGAAATATTAATGCTCTGTTTTCCCAAACAAACACCGATATTCATGGAAGAGATATTCTGAGTGGCATGTAGGCTTAATCTGCTGACCCAAAGTCTTTTCCATAGCTGAGCCAACAGGAGCTTTGTGAAGTTCATCTTGGCTGGAAGTTACTCAATTTACTTCATTTCACGCCTCTGCTGAGGACAGCACCCCTGATATCTTATGCTGGGGTAGCCATGTAGTAACTGTTACCTACTCCACTCTCACCCAGTGTTTTCAAATCACAAGGGATTCCCTGCAGAACACTTCTGCTATTGCTGAGACCCTGTTGTTTTTCCAAGTGGTGCAGCTTTTTTTTCACACTGTGTCAGAAAAAGATTCTGTCACCTCATGGGCCATCTGTGAATTAAGAGACCCTTGAATCAGATCAAATGTTAAGTCCTTTGTGAATACTTGGTCTGCTCAGCCAGAATTGCTTCCCATTTATTCCATCTTTTGTGTACATAGCTGAAGTGTTTATTCTGGAAATTACATGTGAACCTACTGTACACTGAGACTATACTCCATCTGATTGGCACTTTCACACTGGCGCCATTGTGCTTCAAGAACAAATGCCTACTTCTTAGGCACCCAACTAAAATATTCTGCTTCTTGTGAAGATTTTATTATATTACTAGTGTTATATGGAGTGTGAAAAAATAACGAGACAGTACATCCATTTCTGGCCTCGTGTGCAAAAATGTAAATCGGGTGTCGCTCTGTTGAAGCCAGTTCTCTAACACAGGTAGAGTGGGCACAGCGAATGTGTTTTTGCACTCCTGTGCAAAACCAGCTGTGAGACAAAAATTCAGGACAGCTGCATGCAGTCAGCTGTGATGTATTCTGGTACCTTAGTAGTTGCCTGCTGAATGGTCATCAGAGACCCAAGAACATCAGAAACACTAGGCAATAGTAGCATTGCCCTAGAAACAAAAAGCAGGAGAGAGACAGCCTTTGGCCAAGCGTGCTGCGCTGAATAAGTTAGGCTCCTTTGCATTTCAGATATGGTCTGTTTTTCTTTCTGCTCAGAACATCATGTTGAGGTGGGCACATAATTATTCACAGCTGTCTGGTTGAGCTGCCTGTTCCTGTCCGGTCTATCCTCACCCTTCCTTCCCAGCAGCCCTGTAAACAGAAAACATGCACAGTTTGGCTCTAAGTGGACTAGCACAAGACTGTAAGTGGGTGAGACAGAATGTTTTAGAAACCACACTTGGCAAATGCAGCCTCATGTAAAAAGGGAGCCAGGGCAGCTCTACAAGCAATTCATCCTGAGTGGGGACAAGACCATGAGGCATATTATGATCTGCACTTAATACTTTCAGAGCCATGCATAGGCTGTCTTACCTGGTCTGCATTTGTGAATTTCAGCACTGTATCTCTTCTAAACATTTTCAGATGTTTAGCAGATCAAATATCTGTGAAAGTGCTGTAGTAATCTAAATTAGAATTCATTATTCAACCATTCCTGCCCTAAGTCAAAATGATGGTGCATCTGGGAGTAAATTCACTGTATGCTGACATCTTAATCAAATACTTTCACTTGCAACAACCTATAGACTTCACTCAACAGAGTGAATCAGGTTTTTCTAATTATGTCAGCTTAAATGAAAATTTGTGGTAGGTGTGATCACATGTCAGGTGCTTATTAGAGAGAAAACAATGCAAATAAACAGGACACTGATGAAAAATGAAAATGTGATTAGGTTAGCCCCGAAAAAATGAATTTCTGACCAAGAGGACCAAAGGGAAGAAAACCTTGCTGAATTTGATCTTTCTCTTGAATCCAACTGGCCATGGACAGACACCTCAAAATAATTTAGACTAAACAATGAGACAGTGCCAACGGGGAAAGTCATCCTTTCTTGTGCAATCATACATTGCTGAAATAGCTTCCTGTTGCCACTCCAGCTGATATTATATTATGTTCCCTCTTGCAGGATGGAGAGATGTGGTCCTCTGTGAACTGCACCATCTGTGCTTGTGTGAAAGGCAAGACAGAGTGTCGCAAGAAACAGTGCATTCCAGTCAGCAGCTGTCCTCATGTGAGTTTTTTAAAAGAACTGTGTTTTCTTCTCTTTTTCTCTCCACCATTATCTTTTCCAGTGTTTCTTGGAAGTGTGTGCAAGGCAGTGGGGCATACAGTTTGGAAAGAAGGGACACTCTGGCATATTAATTTAGGCTGGCATTCCCTAACAGTGTGCTACTGTTACCCTGAATATGGTCTTTCCACCTCTGTCCTTGCTCTGAAGAGTCTCTGATCCATTTCTCCTTCTGCATTTAACTTTCTCTGTCCCAAGTATCTGCACTGGAACACTCCTTACACTTATATTTCATAGTTTTATAAAATGATGAGATGACTATGTTAATGTTTCAAGAGCATGTGTATTCTTAAGGCAAGCCACAGTAGGTTATGAGTGCATGTGAGGCTTAATACTGGGTTGAAAATGTAAATTAGACAAAGCAAATGATTTCAACCAAGCCATGCTGCTTTGTCTAAGGTTGTGGCCTGAGTATTTTTTTATTTGAAAGTCTGAAGTGAACCCAAAGAGGAGTGTAACTGTAACTTTACTCACTTGCTTCAAAAATTAGCTTTACTTGAAACCTTGAACTAAAGTCGGCCTTTGTTTCTTGGATTTCTGACACTGACAAATTATTTTGTTTTAATGGCTCAAACTTTCACAAGAGGGAGCTCTAAATAGCACCTCCTGTAGGGGCAGATCTTTGAACTGAACTGAGGAAGAGAGAGCCAAGTCATTAGTTTACACCTTCTCAGTGTTTCCTTTTCCATTCTGGAAGCCACGGGGGGAAATGTGAGTCACAGACACCTAGATATAAAATTTTTAAACGACAAACTCTAGTTTGTAAAATTTTATACATGTAAACTTTTGACAGCCAGAAGCAGCGGTAGAATAGAGAGCCTGTACCTTGGCATTCCCTATTCTGCTGTGACAGTGGGCTTAAAGAACGATGCTTGCATCCCCTGCCACTCACTGCAGAGGGCAGTTCTCCTGTTATTGGGCCTCACATGAGATGCTGCATACGCATTAGGAAGTGTGAACAAACAAAGCTGCTCTTCTGGGAATGTGATGTGGCTCATGACAATCAGATTTGCTACCTTCAGGCCATTCATGGTGTAAGCAGCAAGAGTCTGGTCTCTTCAGGTGTCTTCCAGTGTTTTGTTGACTGAGAACCTGGTGCACGCTGCATCTCATTTATTTTTAATTTGTGCTGATGCATTACAGATGTTTAAGACGCTTCTGAGATAAAGTAGCTAACATGACTTAATATAGATCTTCAGTGAAGGACATCACTTCAAAGGTGTCCATATATAAATTTGAGCATTGAGATGATCAGCTGAAGTGGCTTCTAAAGTGAAAATAGTGGTGGGTAAAAATTCACCATCCACAGTCCTGCAGCAGCATAAGTGACTGACTGACAAACTCGTTTAGTGTTGCTACACAATCTGTTTCAAGATTAATGTGAAGTCCTAAACTGCCCTAGACCTCTGAGGAGAGTCCTCAGACAAGATCTGGTTCCTTAGGGCTAAAAAGACCAGCTTTGTTACCCTGCAGCACCATTTGCTCCAGTATGTGACCAGTCACCCTGCTCCCTACCTTTGAATGCAAGCTGCAAGCAAACCCACTCTCCTCCTCAGGTACACACTGCGTTTCTGCACTTTCAAGCTAAATTGGAAGGACAAGTAGGAGAAAGAATGTAAACTCTAGAGTAAGATTTATTTTCCTATTCCAAGTGAGTACCAAGTAATTTTAAAGCAAATAATGTATGCTAATGGATTTAAATCTTTTACTTTTCATCTCTGCTTCAGTCTCTTTAATGAGATTTTTCTGTCACAAATCTATAAACATCAATTAAGCACACCACATTATTCAAGATACAGATATTTAGTGATTCTGATACTGGAAGTATGGATATCATGCATAGTTATGCCACTGCCTCTGCAAACTGTAGTGGTGTGCTCTCCATTTGTTTCCTCTCTTCACAATGTTTCTGACAGTAAGCAGTCTCTGCTGACTGTTGAAGACTGCTGTGGAATAATATGTGGTTTAGTGTCCCTCAGGTGTCAGGTCACATAAAGTTATCTCATTAAAACTGTATTATGGTGTAGAAAACCAATCGGGAAAGGATTGAAGATTCACAAAGAACTTAGAATATTATTCCATGGCTTAAATGCTTTACCATGCATTCTTAATACTCTTTGCATGATATTGTGGGGGTTTTTTTGGTGATAGAATTTTATTTTATTTTTCAGCATAAATTTTGGCCAATTATTTCTTGAAAGGATGGGTTTCAAAGTGGAATTCTGCAGAAATTTCCAGTATTGTGCAACCATTTGTATTATTCAATCTATTGGTTGCAGGTTGACATAGAAGACATTTGAAGACTCTTTCTGCCTTTTCTTTGATTTTCTTCATAGGGCTAGGCACATTTTTCTGTTTCTTTTTTCTTTTCTTTTTGGAGCATTTAATCCTGTATCAGTAATCACAGGAAGTGTCCTTCTTAGCTACTTTTCATCTGCAGCAGAGGTAATACATCTCATATATTCTGTCCTTCCTGTCACATTTATAGTAACATTGGTTCTCCTTGGACTTCTAGTGAGCCTTGTGGTTTGTGGTTACTGTTTCTTACCTTCTGACCACTGACTCCAAATAGATATTCCCTCTCTCAAGTTACCTGGAGTGTCAGCCTGCAAGGTGCGGTACATGCTGGCCCCCATCCAGCAAATCTATTAAGCATGTGTCCAGTTCTGCTGAAGTTAGTTAGTTATGGACCCTCCATGTGTGCTTAAACACATGCTTAAATACTTTAAAGAAAGGGAGTAATCTCAACACTTGGCAAGACTGAGTTTGAGAGATCCTTTAGAACTTTTCGTACCTAACTTGCTATTTACTTGCCCTAGCTCTGCTCGAGCGTCTTTGTTGCTTTGTGCCATCTCCTTTCTGATTACCCATCCTTACCATTTTTCGTCTGCCCCTCTCCTTGTGCCTTTGCATTCCTCACTAACATCTTAAGTCTATGGTAATGATCAGTGGTCATGAACATGTCTCTTTTTGTACTGCTAGAGGAGAGCCTGGTGAATTTTACAGCATGCAGCCTCTTGTGAGCTCCAAGGCAAAAGTTAATAGAATTATATTCACAGAATGTGAAGACATTTGCAGAGTTTGATTCTGTGGGTAAATTTTGAACCCATGAACTTCAAGTGAGCTGAAAATTTATTCAGAACACACTCTTCCATCTCTAGCACAGACTGCATTTAATGTTATACACATCTGTTATTATTACAAACAAAAAGTTGCTGTTTTTACTCTAGTGCCAAATGAGGCACAAAAAAACAACAGCTGTTGCTATTGCACAACTAAACAACCCCCTCCCCTCAGCGATTAGTTTTGCCTTCAAAAAAAAAAAAATAAAAACCTCAGACGTTAAAATTGAAAACCTCATAAAAAAGAAGAAAAATCCCAGAAAATAAATAGACTCAAATGTGGTCTGCTTATAAATATTCATAGGGAAAAATGGGATCACATCACTTAGCCCACTCCTAAGGGAACCCTCAATGCTAACGAACTCTTGCAGCACATGTTAGCAATAATGGGTTTCCTTATTCTACAAGACAAAAACAGGATCTCGGGCCAACATGGTGGCTCAAGTAACCAGCCTCAGCAGGCTGCCTTGGAGAATCCAATTTCACTTGAATTCTTGCCACTTCCAGCTCGGCTGATGATTTCAACTCTTTTATTGAAACGACGAGGCAAGGCTGTGCAGTGCAGTGTGTGGCATTCGGCTGCATGTGTTCCCTTCATAGAAATATGTGTTGCCAAGCTCCCTATTTCTGTGTGGTTTTAATGGTTCCTCCTTTAAGTGGTTTTGTTCTAGCAGGTGCTGGATAGGCCTCCCTGTTGCTGCCTGGTCCTTGGCTATTCTCTTTGCTCTGGGGCCTGGTTGTCTCAGAAACATCTTAAGCGCTGCCCACACTGCCAGTGAAACTCTGATCCAGCCCTTCTCTCAAGTCCAGATGTGCCTCAAATCTTTTCACATGGAGTTGCACATTCAAAGACAAGCTTACACTGAGCTTCTTCTGTGCCTTGTGGGTGACGTGCCCAAGTGCATTCATCACCAAGCACTCACTCTGTGCCCATCTCAAGCAAGGGCAGGATGGAGTGTGCTCCGCTCCAGTCTGCCACCAGATACTTGGAGTTCATTTCTCCCCGTGCACATTGTCAAAGCTTGGCAGCACTGTAGGCGGAAAACAAGGCAGAAAACAATAGGGGTTGTTGCTTTTACCCACTTCCCTGCTCTCTGCATAGACCTGCCACCTATTTTTTTTCTGTTTTCATGAGTTTTCTGGGCTGTTGAGTGGGCAGGATAGCACAGCTCCATTTTCTTGCTCTTGCTGGCCTCACCTTCTTCACATGCTTGGTTGGGAACAGGAGCAGTAATCGTAGAGAGGGGACTTTCTCTGTTTTCAACTGCTGTTGGAGCAAAGGGTCAGTGCTGGGGTGCAGCAAAGCTTTGTATGCCTCTTCCTTCCCTGTATGGGAACACGGGTGAGCTCAAATGTCACCATAACTTCTGTTAAAACCAACAACAGGTTTTGCTTGGAAAAACACATTGTTTACGCTGAAGTTTTCCAGGTGTATCCACTAGCTTGATGCTTAACTTTAGGGAATTTAAATTAAAAAATCAGAACATCTTTTAAGTTGATAAAGACTGAAAAGGAGCATGAATTTAGGCACACAGAGGCATGCCTCCTGCTTCTAGTCATCCTTGCATAAGACACAACTGTAAGTAGAATTGACCTGGGCAGAGTGGTAGATAAATACTCAAACCCTTTATCCATAATGCTATGATGAGACCAAATTGTTTGCTTTTAAATGTTGCACATCCTTGGATGCCTGCTCATTTACTTCACCTGGGACATAGGTTTATGTGATTTGGTGGACATACCATAAGATTTAGCCAAATTAGACCTCTATCAGTTCTTTCTTTCTTTCCTTCTTTCTTTCTTTCCTTCTTTCCTTCCTTCTTTCCTTTTTTTTTCCTTCCTTCTTTCCTTCTCTCTTTCTCTTTTTCTCTCTCGCTTTCTTTCTCCCTTTTTCTTCCTTTCATTTCCTTCCTTCCTCCTTCCCTCCCTCCCTTGCTTTTTAAGTGAATAATGAATGATTTGGGATAGGCCTGGGGTGGAGCAGATTGCCTCTGTGTCATGACTAAAAGGGAATGCATGGGAAATGTATTGTTTATGTTTTGGGGAGGTGGGGGCAAAGGTAGCAATCTTGTTAACCCAATGACTAGTCAGTTCTCTCACACTCTCTCTAAAGAGAAAAGTGGTAACAGAGAACCCTTTTAGTATTTCATTTCTTATAAGGCTGCCAGGAAGCTCTTTGAATAGTTCTGTCTGTTTTTAGCACCTGATATTTGAAGCTGTAACCAGGGCACTGAGTTGAAACACAACTTGAACTATTTTCAAGGGCTTATCCAGTCTTACAACATGACAGAGTCATTGCTCCAAGAACTCTTTCATTAAATCAGCCTGTCTTTCTCCCTATTAGGGTAAAATCCTGAACAGAAAAGGATGCTGTCCTATTTGCACTGAAAGTAAGTTCTTTCTTCACATTCTTTAAATTCTTTTTTATTCTTTCTGAGAAAATAAATATAGTAGAAGTATGTCTACTTTTCTGCCTTCTTTTTAGAGGCAGCTAAGGGGCAGGTGATTATTGCTGGCCATGGATTTTGCCTCCGATAAATCTGTAAATTTAAAATAAAATGCTTGGGTATTTTATTTTTTTCAAAATGACACTATTTTTTCAGAACTGAGGTGCTGCATTTTGAAGGATATGGTTGGCCTGTGAAATTTGTAGCCAATAAAACACAAAAATTAACAGAGTTATAACTGCTATGACTTGGGTCCCTTTTAAACCTGTAACTAACAGTACAGCTATGTGTATATATCATCCAACACCTTTGCAGATGATTTGTGAGAGTTAAAAAAAAGATGTACAGAAATCTGAGAAACAGTCTGGGGCAGCAGTGGAAAGTAGAATAGACAACTATCTTTCTTTCTTTTTGTTGTTTAGTTCAGCTATTCCTTTTTTATCCCTTTACTCTTCACTTCAGGAATGATCATTAAATCGTTATATCACTTGTGTTCTCTCCTAGTCAGCAAAGCCCTTGCACAAATACTTACCTTTAAACTAGTCTATTTAGGTCAACAGGGAGACCTGTCTTCCCTGAAGTTAACAGGATACCATTACATATTTCTTTCAGAACATGTTTAAGTATTTTACCTAATAGGGACAGACTACTAAAATAGGGTTTTATAATCTATAGGAAGGTTTCTGAGAGAAGGAACTGGTTTTTAAGGAGTGTTCCTGTTCTTTTGTCTAAAATCAAATGGTTTTGCTGATCGGCTCAATTCTGGGTGCTTCTTGGATTGCACAAATTCCATATGCTAAATATCTGGCTTTCCACTCTCCAGCTCAATTATTTTGAAATGTGTAACTTGGGATAAAATAAGTCTAATTTGCAAGTCTTCATTATCAAAGTGAAATTAAATACAAGTGACAACTTTACAAACACTTGAAATAATGCTGAGCAGAGGAAGAAATGAAGGAGGACTCCATTGACCAGCAGTTGATTTCACGTTAGGTCAGTTTCATGGGAGAAGAAATTTGCACAGACCTTCGCTCAGATATGACATATCCTCATTGTCATGGATTTATCGATCTCTATCTCAACTCTTTTCTTGTTTCAGTATCACTTAACCTTTCTCACGTGTTCTTTTGTAATATGAGAGTGGAGCCAACCATTCCCTCAAAGCATAGGAGACCCTCTACTGTAAGAGGTTAAGAAGAAGACAGGACGGTGATTCCTTCAGAAATGCTGCCAGAGTGATGACTTGTGGTAATTGTTTCATGGGAGAAGGAGGCAAAACCCAGACTTCTTGAAAGTAAAAATAACTCATCTATGAACCAAGTTACCTAAAAATTCAGAACTTCTTGATGATATAAGAGAAGAATAGTCATGATTACACAGTGTGAAATTAAGGGCAGACCGTTGTTGCTTGTCCTCCAGCCTTGCAGATCTGTAGAGAGCCTGGCTCCGTCTTCCCAGTGACCTCCTTCTGGGTGCTGTCAGACTGCTCTTAGGTCTCTCCAAAGCCTTCAGGATAAACAACCTTGTTCCCTTATGAGAAGGGATCAAGGGACTTGTGGGTCCTGTCTGCATTGCACTGGCTGTACCGCCATTGCACGTGAGACAGAGTGGTCCTGAGATTTGTCTCACTATGGACCCATTTAGCATTTGGGGGAGAGGTGGTTCTAAGCTTTTATGATTAAGAGGGCATTCCCAGCTTTTATCAGGTAATGTAATCAAAGAGCTTAAATACCCACTGTCATACAGCAGTAGTGGCTACTGCCATCTGTTTGAACATTAGCATTTTAACAATGCAAGGAACTAATTCCACCTTTGCACCAGAACTGCTATAAATCTCATCATTACATAAGGCCAGCAAAAGGCATAAGGATTTCAGAGATGATCACAATCTCAGGTAGTAATTAGGAACTTTGCTAATTAAACCAATTTCTGATAAGATGTACGTGCACAGTCTTTTCCCTCACCCACTCATGTTGATCCTCTTTCCACATACTAGCACACCAAACATTTCTGGCGGTCCAGCAGATATTAATTTTCCAAAGTAAAAACAACATAGGGAGGTACAAGAACATACTGTACACAGGAGAGCTTTGAGTATGGTTTAAAAGCAGCCAATTTCTATGAAGTGGGTCAAAACCAGTCATGTTGTGAAAGGATACACTTTAAACTGAAAAAAAAAATAATCAAAGGATTACTTTCAAAGTAGTTTGTTGCAGAGAGAAAAAGTACCTCATCTCCTTAAGTGCTGGAGGGTCTCTTTTGTCCACTGTTGCTGAAGTTAACTATAGTTAGTTTTGGCATGTTGCTGTTTAAGGTCCATGGCTGGCGTACAGTTATCACTAATTAAACACAGTGGTCATACCAGTGGAAAATTCAACAGTTTAGTTTATGCTGCTGTAAAAAAATGTAATGAAATGTACTCTTTTGGGTTTGATTTAGAAAAATCACCACTGACGTCAATTCCATAAATTAGTAATCCTATGTTAGACCAAAGTCATTTTCATATTAAAAATAAGAAAACATTAAACCTGAGTTCAAATAACATACACAGACTGCTCTCAGCTTCAGACAAAGACAGGAATTTGCAGTGAAGGTTAAGTCTTTGTTCTTGACAAAGAATTGATAGGCCTTGCTGAAATTACAGCACACAGTATGAAAACTTCCTATTGAAACCATATAGATGTATTTTAATCATGATCACTAATAATCTTAAAACAATCTTACCCAAATCATTATGAGATTTTGTGGATGAAGTTTTTTCAAAGTGGACTATAGTCATCTAGATCTAGCAGTACACATGATTAATTCTGCAGTAAAGGCCTCTTTTGGGGCAGAAAATTTCGTTCAATACAAATCATTCTGCAGGTTTTTTAATTGACAAAATGATCAATGGAGCTAAAGAAAATTCAAGGACATTTGGACCTAGCCTTAGGAGTGAAAGGTTAGTACTTTCACCAGGTCCTTCGCTTGGTCCTGCATCCTTTTCATGTGTTTTTATAGAATTTCTGAAAAAAGTACTGATTCCTCAAAACAAACAAAAGAAATAAAAAAAATAAAAATAGGGTTATGAATTGGAGGTACCTGTGAGAGCAGGTAGTGGGACGAAAGGCCTACATAGGCCCCTGTTACCTGTGTTATTTCCTTGCCATGGAGAAATACACCAACAAAAAGACTGCAATTGTGTATTCATACTGGAATACTGTTCGTGATTTACCTCCCATTTCAGCTGTGATGGTCTACTGTATAAATATGTATTTGGACAAATTGGAATAGCTATTTTATTTATGAAATAGACCATAAAGACTCCTGTGGAGTTTCTGACACCACACCTTGTAATGTGTATTATATCAAGCTGCACTATGCAGTAGTTATGAGGAAAGTACTCTATGGCTATGCATTTTTTACAGAAAGCCTAATGAAATTCTGTTATGCATATTCTGTAACTAGTTTTCAAAAGTTAATAATATGTTCTGTTTGATTTAGTGCTTAATTCAGCATATGGGCTAATTGCATTCAAAGTTTCATTTTATTTTTAAAAAGCTGGGATATTTTGAATTATCGATGTGCAATCAGAACACCCTTAACTGGTAAACTTGTATTTTTTCCTCCCTCTCCTTGCTTAGAAAGTGTCCAAACCAATTTTAGTTATAATTTAAAGTATATTTTTCTTGGCCACTCTTAACTACCTACAAGCCCAGAAGAGTGTGACCAGACATCTGGACATCTTGGACTTCAATTGACTGCTCTGATCTCCTGAAATAACAAAACAAGCTATTCCATGAGCACCAGAGCTAACAGAGCCTGGTTTCCTATGGATTTGTGTCCCATTTCCTTTATACCCCAACAAATAATAAACGCAGCTAGAGACAATATATCCTGAGGCTGGTCTGGAGCTACAAGTGTGCTAATTGCCCAGCCAATATGCTCATGCTCTCCGGCTGGTCAGGATGTGTGTGCTGACTGTCTGTCTGGCCTCCACCAAGCAGTATATATATTTTGCCTTTCTAAAAAGGTTAAATACTGTCTGAGGGAATGGAGGCATTGGGTAGAAGGCAGAAGGGTACATTTTGGCAACCACTTATTTCAATAAGCCGTTCTTACCTTTACTCAGCACACTACTTACTAGAAATTAGTGGTCTTTTAGACTTTTATCCCCCCGTGTTGACCAAACAGGTTGAGATTTTTTTTTCTTTTTGAGAGTATGTTAAAACTTAGGAAATGCTAATGTGTTCTTTTCCATGCTGTTGCTCTTTTAGCTTCCTTTTTTGTACAGCTAAATGCGTTTTCAAAAATGGTGCTCCTTGCCCACAGTTACTTTCCCCACTACCTTTTCTAATGAAAGCCACTATTTCATGTGGATTGAGGGCATGATTTGTAAATGCAAGGAAAGCATGCCGAGAGTTCTATAGTATTCACTTTAGCTCCTAAATGCTATTATTAGTTTGCAAGTAAGCTGTAGAGCCTGAGATGGAAGCCGAACAAACTGCATTCATCACACATATAGTTTGATATTGTCAAATGTCCGTATTTAGTCGCTTAAAGAACAAACGTGAAAACAGACAAGCTCTCAAAAGCTTCTATGAATGCCAGAAGTTTTCAATACGGATTTGGCAGTGACATGCAGGATTTCCAAAAGAGGTCTAAAGGTGTTTGCATCCAGCTCCCAATAATGTTTAATCAGAGCTGAGAACCTGAGGTGTTTTGAAAATCGCAGCCTCCTGAACATAGCTCTCTGTCTGTGCTTTTTTAGGGTAGAGAGGAATAACATTTTTGGGTTCAAGGAAAGACTGGACAAATTCACAGAAAATAAGTCTATCAAAAGTTACTAAATTAGGGGAAATCATGTCTAGCTCAGAAAGTCCCTAAACTAAAAGTAATTGGAGTCTAGAGAGGCCTTAGGGGGAAGTATGGTATATAATTGCCCTTTTCTAATTCTACCCTGGACAGCTGATACAGACGAGGAATATCAGCAATAAGTTGGGAACAATTTACTGTAGGAAGGAAAGGGAAAGATCTTCACCCATGTGCTATGTCTTGTTAACATAAGCTGGGAAATTTCATACTCCAGTGTTGAGGAACATTGGTGATGCAGCAACACCCCTCCATCCTTTATGTCCCAACAGAGGAGCAAGTCACACACAGTCCCAACTAGAGAATTGGTGCCTCTAATAGATTTCAAAAACTGCCAAGCAGAAAGGCTGGTTTGTTTCAGAAAGGAAAAAGAAGAAAAAGAAAAAAAGAAAAGGAAAAAAAGAAAAAGAAAAAAAAGAGAAGCAAACCATAAAATATGATGTGATTGAAACTCTCCCAAAAGGAAATAAACAACAACCCAGAAGCTAAATATGGCAGGAACTCTTTTCATGTTGACTGTCTTTTGCAGTCTTGTTACACCCAGTATTTAAGGTTTATTTCTAGGCCAGCCAGTTTTTCTTACTGGCAGTGCCTGAGTTATCACACACACTCTTTCAGGGTGCTGATTTATTTTTTAAAACTCACAATTTTAGCAAACCTTTCAAGAATGTTTTACACAGTGATATCAGAGAATCAATTATTCAGACTGTTTTTAGGTGAATTTTCCCTCCTCCATTTCCTTGGTTATTAAAGAAAACAGCGAAATTTGGATCAGACATTCAGCTATCCAGTCCAAAATACATTTTTAACTGCATTGCATCAAGTTGACATATGACGTGTGACAATGTAACATAACATAAAACAACATTACTCTGCATAACACATGAGAAATTAAAAATAAATATTTCCTTTGGATCCCATTGGGACTATCAATTTTCCTTGCACATCTCTAAATTATGTTTATTCCTCTCATGTCTTGCCTCTTAGCCACTTGCTTAGCTGAAGAATCAGCCTTCCCCTCCCAACAGGTTGGCTAATAACATATATAATGTGCATATTCTTGGTCTTTAGAAACACAAACAAAGAACAGTTCTTTCCTCTGGAATCTTTACTGATGTTTGGATGATTTTTTGTTGTTGTTGTTGTTAGTTTCCTTGTTTTCATAAAAGTTGTGATTACATTAGAAGAAAAATTAGAGATGGAAAAGCTGAAGTAGAATCTGAGCTGATAATGTCATATATCTTAATATTCATCATGCAGATACTTAGATCAGTGCATAAGGAGATCAGAAACGCGTTAATGTGATTTAGTAACAGGTAAAGTCAGATTGTCTCCATATAAAATTTAAAGATTTGTTTTCCCCTTGGTAAAAATGACATTGGTGATTAAAAGCTGTATGATTCCTGCCAATTTATGGAGAATCAATTAATCTTTCAATGAACTTTGGAAAGCAGTTATTAACATCCTTATTGTTATCAATGGGCAAAAGGAAACTCAGACAAGTGCAAATTTTTAAAAGAACCCTTCTCAGTTTTCAGGCTCTGCCTAAAGTCTGTCAGGCCTGTTTTCCAGAGGGGGTGATCAAATATAGTTCATTTTGACTTCTAATGGAGGTATCAACATGATGTCCTTGAGAAATCGAAACTTTTGGTCCCTAGTTGCCAGACATAGTAAAGAGGGTTAATAATGATGCCAAGATTAGTTACTGTCTTAGCTAAAGAAGCATGCACATGGCTAGTTAGGGGTAAAGTACAAATCACCCAGGTACCAGCTCTGTGATAGCACTGCACCATGTGGTGAGGGGAGACTGACTGAGATTAGGCTTTAGGAAGACCTTTCTCACAGTAGGGACAGCCAAGCACTGCTACAGGTAGCCAGAAGTGGCTGTGGTGTTCCTGTTGTTACTGCTCTTTAGGAGCAGGTTAAATAGGTCTGTCAGGAATAATGTAGGTACAGGTGATTCTGCATTGCAGCTGGGGAAGGAGAAGGTAATGTCTCTTGGGGTCACCTTCAGCCCGTTTTCTGGGTCTCCATGTAGGTTTCCTTGAGTGCGCTTTACAGCTAGAAAAACTCCAGAAAGGTTATAGTTGTTTTAGCATAACACTCTGCCTAGGCCGAAAAACCCTGATGAGAAATGTGTATTGTGTAGTTAAAACTGCATTCCACTCCACTGAAGGAATTCCCTTCCCCTTCTTCATAATATTCATGTCTCCTTTTTTTGTAGATTTGAATTTGTCTTTTTTAAGCTGCTTTTCCAGGCAGGCCATTTTATTTGCATTTTTTTCGTCCAGTGAATGAATTGTATTCCTTGTTACTCTCCCCTCCTTTAATTTTTGTTTTAAAATTTTTCATTGATACTCACAGCTCTCTGATTACTGGGTCAAATTGTCCTCCCTCTAAAACAAGCATCATCTTTCAAAAGCAGCCTTAGCCCATGGGTGTCCAGCTGGCACTAGCAGTGTGCATTTCTCTGCCTTGGGACTCCTTCTCAGGAGCAGTGAGATGTGGTTAGAACCTATTGTTATACCAGAAGGCTGCAAGGCAAATAAATTTATTGCTATCTTTGATTGTGAGGCAATTCAATCAGTTGATGGGTAGCTGCAGGGTAACTCAGCATCACTGTCAGGAGTGTGGAAACATTTTGCCTGTGAGCTGTGACTTCTCCAAGCAGTGGTTGGCTGCAAACATCCATAAGATATCTCCATCCATTTGTAATAATGTAAATAATTAGTAGAGACACCATGGTCTTAGGTAGTTATTGCTTCATGTTAGTCATGTACTACTGACTTCTAGTTGGTAGCGTGGTAACAATAACTACTACAATCACTTGTGTATAAACAACATATGCAGTAGCTTGTAAAAACTGAATAAAGATACTGTTTCTACAGATGATTTGGGGGGAAAAGTAAACGTGCCTAGTTTAGAAAATGTATGATATTTATAAGTGTGCAAATGTAAAATATGTACAGAACCAGGTCCTGCTAGAGTGGTCTGATGGCTTTTAATTTCAGGGAGTCACTGAAATGTGACAAATTTCACAGGCATTGTAATAACCTAAACTGTTCTGATGGTAGATTATTATTATTATATGTTTCAGGGGCAAAAGTGCAGGTTAGTCTTCCTATGCTGCCCCAGGAATCAACTGGCCTTTGGTTCCCACCCTCTTTGGGAAGGACTTCTACTAAAGCTGTGAAGCTTTTGGTTTTAAAATATCTATATATTCCTGGTGGGTGTCAGCCAAAGTCTGCCCTGTAGAGCAGGTAGACTAGGTGAGAGCAGCATCCTCTAAGTTCTTATCAACTGCCTTTTTCAGACTTTGATTGATCCTGATATGGCGCTTTTGTTTCTCACTCACCTGCAGAGCCTGGAGTTTGCACTGTATTTGGAGACCCTCACTACAACACTTTTGATGGACGGACATTTAACTTTCAGGGAACGTGTCAGTACGTTTTGACAAAAGACTGCTCCTCCTCTGCCTCGCCCTTTCAGGTGCTGGTAAAAAACGATGCCCGTCGGACCCGTTCTTTCTCCTGGACAAAGTCAGTGGACCTTGTGTTGGGCAGAAGCACAATCAGCCTCCAGCAGCACCTCACAGTGAAGTGGAATGGGACCCGAATCTCACTACCTTGCGAGACACCACAATTTCAGATCGATTTGGATGGTTATTTGCTGAAAGTGACAACCAAAGCAGGTAGGGCAAGTATATGTGTCTGTCTGTGTATGCTTGTGTGTGTCGTCTTTCTCCCTGAAGAATTTCTCAAGTTCAACAAGAACAGTAGTCAGTAAAAAGGCACGATAGCGTTAATAAATATAGTCATAAATCTTTAGAGATCTTAGGAACCCAGAGTGCTTTCAAAATTCCCGCAGCCCACAAGCAGACAGAGATCCCAGCTACGAGTTTGAAGTCTGCAGGATATTTGCTAAGCTGTGTTTCATTCTGCAGCTGACAATTAACTGCCTGAATAGATCAATGTGCCATGATTTTCACTTCCAGTAACTTAATATGGCTTACAGAGGGTGTGGTGGGTTGACCTTGGCTGGATGTCAACCAAATGTGCCCAGCAAAGCCACCCCGCTCCTCACCTGGACAGGGAAGAGAAAATACAATGAAAGACTTGTGGGTCAAGATAAGGACTGGGAGAGATCACACAGCAATTACTGTCATGGACAAAAGAGACTCAACTTCGTGAAATTAGTTTAATTTATTGCCAATCAAGTCCAGGTAGGATAATGAGAAATTAGGCCAAATCTTAAAAACACCTTCTCCCCCCATCCCTCCTTCTTCAGAAGCTTAACTTTATTCCTCATTCTCTCTATCTCCTCCTACCCTGAGTGGCACAAGGGGATGGGGAATGGGAGTTGCAGTCAGTTCATCACACATTGTATCTGCCACTCCTTCCTCCTCAGAGAGGGAGGACTCCACATGCTCGTTCCCTGCTCCAGCATGGGGTCCCTCCCATGGGAGACAGTTCTCTACAGACTTCTGAATGACTCTCTCCCATGGGCTGCAGTTCTTCATGAACTGCTCCAGTGTGGGTCCCTTCCACAAGGTGCAGTCCTTCAGGAACAGACTGCTCCAGTGTGGGTCTGCCTTGGGTCACAAGTCCTACCAGCAAACTTGCTCCATCATGGGCTCCTCTCTCCGTGGGTCCACAGATTCTTCCAGGAGCCTGCTCCAGGGTGGGCTTCCCACAGTTTCACAGCCTCCTTCATGCATCCTCTTGCTCCAGCATGGGATCATCCATGGGCTGCAGGTGGATCTCTGCCCCCCATGGGGGACCCCCGTGGTCCTTCACAGGCTGCAGGGGCACAGCTGCTTCACCATGGTCGTTGCCATGGGCTGCAGGGGAATCTCAGCTGTGGCATCTGGAGCACCTCCTCCCCCTCCTTCTCCACTGACTGCAGGGTTGTTTCTCTTACACATTCTCACTCCTCTTTATGGCAGCAGTTGTACAGGACTTTTCTCCCCCTTCTTAAATATTTTACCTGGGATGCTACCACTGTTGCTGAAGGGCTCAACCTTGGCCAAGTCCACCTTGGAGCCAGCTGGAATTGGTCCATCTTGGAGCCAGCTTGAATGGGCTCCATTGGACCCCCACTGGCTTCCATGGGGGGAAGCTTCTGGCAGCTTCTCACATAAGTCACCCCTGTAGCCCCTTCACTACCAAAATCTTGCCATGCAAACTCAATACACAGCATCATCATTTAATGCTTACAGATAAGAATGGAGACATCACTTCTTAAACATAACATTCAGGTTTTTTTCACGGTTGCAACAACATATTTTGCCGTTTAAGTCAGCAATTATACAAAATCGTAGTTATTAATGGCTGGAATGAGTTTAAGCTGTCAAAGTATGGACACATTTCACCAGGGCTACCCAGCAAAATGGAGGCCCTGGTTTGAAAACCAAGGCCTAATTTGCTTCTCAGTGCCTTCTTGCTGGGCTCGCTTTGTGCCCAAGAAAGAAGCTGTCTGCAGGAAACAGAGTCTATAGTACCAGAAGCAAAAGGAAATTAGAAACTTAAGAGAATCTTTTACCTTATTTCTAGAAACAGGGAAGGGAGATACCAGAATCTCAGGTCTTTTGAGTCCTAGAAAATACTTTAATTGTCAAAATGCTAAACCAGAGGACTTACATTTGTTCTGATAGACTGTTCTGAAACTATAGTATCCTTGCATAGATAAATACTGAGGGGAAGTTAAAAATTTTCTCATTAGCATGTGTTAGGTACTACTGTAGTCCTGAGAGATTTCATTTGCACAGTGAAGTACTGTTTCAGTGAGAATACTGTTTGCTGTTAATTCAATTAAATGCCATGTGAAAGCAGTGAAACCAGTCTTTCTTATGGAGTGATATGGTCACAGGCATGACGCATAGTCATACTTATTATCTAGCATAATTTTTTTTTCAAGGGGGACACTAGCACCCACTGTTGAACTGAGAATTTAGACACCTGTTCATATAGCCCCTGGAAATATAAGTCTGCATAATGTGGATCCCAGCTCTGGGCTCATTCCTCAAAGTGGCAATGCAGATTTTTGTGGCTGTCTGTAAAATGCACACAAGTTGACCATTATTCACAGCTTCTAATTAAAAGCATCTTGAGGGTTTTTCTTTGCAGCCAGCTGAACACTATGAATTCTGGCGATGTGGATTTCATTAGCCAACCACAGGCCAGGGAAGGGTTTTCAACTGAAGACGAATGACAGCTAATCCTGCTGCTATTCCGTTTGTCTCTGGTGCAAGCCTAATAAATGACTACACACATCCTTGTCCATGTGTTGGCAGAGGAAGTGCAAACATGGCATATGACAACTTACCAAACAGTGTGTAATCACTGCAAATTATAGCCTGAATAATTCCTCCCCTTAACGGAGCAGAATCAGGTTTCTCTCACTGAATGCATCATGTAAGGCCAAGTCCTCCTTTCCTCAACACATAAGGCCTGGAAAGCAGCAGAACGGCATGGCTCCATTTTGCTGGGAGAGGACAAGCAGCAGAGAGGTTGTAGAGAGGAAGAATGTGCTGAGTAGAACTGGTTTAAACACAAGCATTTTGTTCCACTGGAAATTCTGAGTGCTGGGGGGAAAAAAATTGGAGAATTTTCTCTGTTTCAAAAGGAAACAGGGATTTAAAAAAAAATATATGCTTTCCCAGTGTAGGGTGAAAAAAAGAGGGGGAGGGAGGAGGTAATGAAAAATAAGCAAAACCACTGCACTAGAAGCAAAATTCGAACTAAAATTGGGCTGGGAAATGCAGGGTCTGGTGCTTACAGCTCAGCCAGCATTCCCACGGCTTTTCGTTTTCCTTTTGCAGAGCTGGGAGCTGAGCCCTGGATAAAACAGGGAAGCCCAAAGCTTCAGGAAGCCTTGTGGTCCCTGGCTACAGGGCAATGTGCATGGCAGGGCAGTCCTGGAGTTTCATACCCTGATCGTGCAGGCTTCCAGGCAGCCCACCAGGCAAGCTGGCACAGAACCAGCTTGGAGCCTTGCCTGTGCTATGTTGGAAGTTCATTGAATACGATATGTCTCCCTGAAGCATTTCAGTTCTGATGAATTGGCATTTTCCGCTGAAAACCTGTTTTGTTGCTAAATTCCTCACCAGCTGTAGCCCTGGATGCCATGCAGCAGCAATCCTTGCAGTGTGCGCTGGCAGGTACTCATCATGGGTGTACTTGGGGTGGTGTTGAGTCCTTATCTAAAATTTGTGTGCTGCAAAGACTAGAGAGTAGAGGTTCACAGGGCTGGTATTACTTATCTATCTCTCTAGTGCACAGACATTTTATTATTGTTGTTGTTTCTGTGCTGATCTTTTGCATGAAGCCACTTTGCTGAGGTTTTCTGTACCACTTTGGCACTAAATCTTTAGGGAAGAATGGTCTGCCAGTTCTTGATGATGCCTTTACCATGAAAATCATGCAGAACAATTGATGAGAGCTCCCAGCTTGGGGAACTCAGTGTATGATGTACATAAATCTAGTAGGATTCTTTTTAAAGGCAGTAGAGTACATAGTGTGCCAAGTTGAGAAATCGAGTAACAAGTTGCTTAAGCATCCTTCAAAAGAGAGGGGAAAATTGGAAAACCCTAAAAAGTAACTCAGAGAATATTCCTTTTCTGCACATCCCCAGATGGGACAGATGTTGTACCCGTTGGCTTCACATCTCTTGGATTCTGATCCTTGTCCAAGTGAATGGGAAACATCCATTTTGAGCAGGGGAAAGGGGATTACAGCCACCAAGAAAGTCTTCCACAGAATTTCTGTCTGCCAAGGAGACCATTTCAAACATTGATTTGTAGCATAATCCTATCTGTCACAGTTCTTGCTGGTTTACAGAAACTAACTGAGTTTTTTGCTTGTGAACAAATAGAAGGCACACACTGCACAGTGAAATCATTCTCCAACAAAATTATCATGCATGTAGGAATAAATACCCTTCCCTGTTACTCCAAAAGGGAATGAGCTCCATTATGGACAGAAACCTTTAGTCTGTTCATCAGAGCTAGAAACTACCCTTTCATCTGAGCAATTACAGCAGAATAAAGTGTAATTAAACCATACCCAGCTAGAGAAACGTGCATCCTTTTGTGGTAGTTACACAGTGTGTCTCTTGAATCAAATCCAGTAATCAAAACAAAAATCTCTAGGTTTTAAAATGTGCATTTTTATATGCTGAGATGAAAAGCTATAATTTTATGCTATTTTTTGTCTGCATACCTGCATGCCTTTTGCAGGATTACAAAAGCAGCATGTAACAAATACTTTAACTTAACTCTCATGAAAGGGACACAAATACTTAGGAAAATTTTAAAGTTAACCTTTCATAATTAATTTATTTTCACTGAAAGTCAGTCTTGTCTTGAGCAAAAAAATAGTAATAAAAGGAAAATTAAGATAGAACCATTAGCCAGTCTTTTCTGACTTTGTTTAAAGTGAAGCAGGTTCTGAGGGAGCTTGTTTGGGGGAAGAAATGGAACACCACCTTAAAAGCTGTAGTTATTATCTGAAGAGAACTGTCTGAGAATTTGGATCTTGATGCTTTAAACTTTGAGAAAGTTTATATAATTCTCAAGTCTGAAGAAATCCTGGTTTATAAGTTAATGGCAAGTTTTCTCTAAATGCCAGCACGGCAGTATTAATCTTGCGTCTGCAAGTCAAGCTGTGTTTTGTTTTGTTCAGTATAGTCAGAAGCAAAGACAGCTGGAGTTTGAATTTGTCCAGCAATGATAATGAATGCATGAAGCATCTTAAAAAGGAAGCTTTCCCCCTTGCCACTGTGCTGGCCTCATTAGCAGTTGTAGTCTTGCACAATTTCTCAGTTGGCTGGGTGTAAAATGTCTTTGGAGGAGGACACAGTGGTCCCATCCATGCTGGGGTTTATTAGATAATTTAAAACTGATCTCAGGCCTAGTCAGTTCAGGACATATTTGTGCTATCATTGCTAACCTAAAGTGGTAAGAAAACATGGTGTAATAGAATGTAGTGGGAGGTGATGCAGAACTGTCTTCACAGCCTTGGTGAGTAAATTGTTCCCAAAACTCCTGGTGACATGGCCATAATTGCCACTTGAGCCTCACCCTGTTTCTCTGCAGCCCGGGTAGGAGTTGCCGTAGGAGACAATGGGATGTGTTGCTAAAGGAAGGGTTCCAGCTTTGAACTGAGTCACTGGTATGTTAATTACTTACATGAGGATAGCACAGGATTTGGATCACATAATGACAAGCACTGATTTACAAGAGGAAAGGGTGGCGCTAAGCCAGCCCACACAGCAAATGAAGAGAGCTGGAACGAAGCCCTAGTCCTGCACTGCAGATTGATGCTTCTCAGTATTCTGGGCCAGGCAGTGAGAAGAGGGTAAAATCTGGATTATCCTGTTTAAAGCAGAGTCCTGTGTTTATCCTTAACTAATCACTGTTCACAGGTACCTCGTGAGAGGAAATCAACATCAGCAAAATGATTTGTGGTCTTCAGATGCAGAGTTACTGCATATATGTGAAGTAGAAGGATTCATGAGACATTGGAAATAATTACAAGAAAAAACATTTTTGGGTAGAAGTTAAGGACCAGTGATTCTTGGTGTTGTTTTTATCCCATATGATACCAAAATTGTTTTCCCTTATGAGATGCATGTTTACTTCTCAAAGAATGAAATTAATTTAATTTAAAACCACCCAGATAAAAACTAGAAGTTTATTCTCCACCTGATCCTTGGGACCTCTAAAATATCACTGGAAACAGAAAGCCATTCAGAAGGTAGTTCGTTCATTCCCTCTGCATTGGACACTCATGTTGTGATCCAGAGCTGCCTATTTCTTTTGTCAAGGAGAGGGCCCAGACAGCTGACTTATGCTAGACTTCTAGCTTTTAGATGGGTACAGACAGATATAGGGGATTTCAGCCAAAAAAGAGTAATTTTGATTTTGATGTACCAGAAGTGCCAAACCTTCCTGCAAAACAAATTGTAGCACAGGGCTTATATCCCAGACACTAGATGAAGGTTAGATGTTTACCATCATTTCTCAGTGTTGCTAACTTGTGCAGACAACATCAGAAGGTTTGTCGTTAATGCCTTTTGAATGAACAGTTTGAATCCAATTCAGAATGCCTTCTTACAACAATTTTAACCATCTGACATATCTTTGTTATAATCTTTTTAACTCTCTTTACTCCCACAAAATAAGATACTTGTATTTGAACACTTGTATTCACCCAAATAAGAGAGCAGTGTCAGCTTTGTAGGCAAGAAAAGGATATATCCCTTAAGGTGGTCACTG
>JAYRBT010000082.1:46102594-46169269 GCA_036023395.1 Myiotriccus ornatus
TGTGCAGACAACATCAGAAGGTTTGTCGTTAATGCCTTTTGAATGAACAGTTTGAATCCAATTCAGAATGCCTTCTTTTAACCATCTGACATATCTTTGTTATAATCTTTTTAACTCTCTTTACTCCCACAAAATAAGATACTTGTATTCACCCAAATAAGAGAGCAGTGTCAGCTTTGTAGGCAAGAAAAGGATATATCCCTTAAGGTGGTCACTGGTGGACCAGTCTCATGAGGCTTTGTATGCCCATGGCCTGTGCAATGGGTGACAGTGGCTGAAATCCTGGGCCCCATATGAAGTCAGCTGGCAATTTACCCTAGCAAATTCAATTTGCAGAATTTTGCAAGAGCCTTCTTTCAGTGTTTAGTTCTGTCTTGGCTTGGTATTTTTTAGGATAACCCCATTCATTAGAAAGGAGGAACAAAAATAAACAGAGGCAAGAGTGTACTGTAATTGACTGTGATTTAAGAAACGCTGCATTGCCAGAGGCAATTACTGGGAGATATATAGAAATCTAACAGCATTATCAGAACAAAGCCAATGGCTTTGTTCAGGTTCCCATGAACACTGTATCACAAACATAAGGTGCAGTTTGTTATCCTCAATTTGTTCTTCTCTTTTTTTTTTCTGTTTGTTTGTTTGTTTTGTGTGTGTGTGTGTGCTTGTTTTTGTCTCATCTTCTTATTAGGCTTGGAAATATCATGGGATGGAGACAGTTTTGTGGAAGTCATGGCTGCACCACACCTGAAAGGCAGACTCTGTGGTCTGTGTGGCAATTACAACGGGCACAAGCGAGATGACCTGATTGGGGGGGATGGGAATTTTAAGTTTGATGTGGACGACTTTGCCGAGTCTTGGCGCGTGGAGTCCAATGAGTTCTGCAGCCGCCCGCAGAGAAAACCTGTGCCTGAGCTCTGTCATGGGACAGTCAGGGTGAAACTCCGAGCTCACCGTGAATGCCAGAAGCTCAAAGCATGGGAGTTTCAGAGCTGCCATTCAACAGTGGATTATACCACTTTTTACCGGTAAGTGTGGCTCACTTTGGAGGGAGATACTAAGTTACTGTGCGAGGAGAAAAACCACACAGTTGGCCCAACTTCAGCAGCACTTGAACACATGCATTGAACTGATTTTGCTAAGAATTAATATACAGGCTTAGAGTTATATTATGGGAAGGTTTTGTGAGGCTGGAATCGGAAGAAGAGGGTCCTGTGCTAATAGACCCAAGCAGCCAATAGTGAGAAAGACAAGGCAGAGTTGTGATCATCTAGAGGAAAAGTACTTTTGGAGACTGAGGAAAGAGGGGGAAGAGACTTCAGAACATTTTTGTAAACTGTAATTTTGAAGTTAGTTGTAAAATTGAGACTGACTTTAATTGCTGTTGCTTGTGGTCCAGAGAAGTGTGACCCTGAGATTAGTTCAGTTAGTTGGAGCATGGTGCTAAAACCACCAAGTTCATGGGTTCAATCCCTGTTTGGGCTTTTTGATTTAAGAGTTGGACTCAATGATCCTTGTGGGTCCCTTCTAACTCAGAATATTCTCAGAAATATTTTGAAAATTACTTTATTAAAGCAGGGATATTAGATATGACTAGTCCCTCTTGGATGGTGTAGTTTCTGGGTTGGAAGTTTGAAAGGAGAGAGTTAACAAAAAGTTTCTTGCATGCCATCCTGCCCTGGAAGAAAAGAAAGACAGACTAGGATCTAGAAGCCTTGTCTGAGTGAATTATTTAAATTTTTTTATCTTTAAAATGCTTCCAGTCTAAACCACAAAGACATATTTTCTGTTCTTCAATTGGCATGAGTTTATTTACCCCTCACTTAGTAAATAAAATTGACTTTTCTTTCGATTGCCTGACATAAAAGATAAAAGCAAGCTGAGTCCCAGTTGTATGATGGTGGATGGAGCTTCCTGATCTCTGCTCCCAGCTTTCCCCACATGGACACATCTGCTAAACTATTGGACTTACTAGGAAAAGCTTTCTAAAATGACTTGATTTCCCTTAAGAATTGCCTTTCCTCTTCTTTTTTAATGAGACAGAATGACTTTTATCTACTCTAGCGGAATACGCCTGGGACTGGGAAATGCTAGAAGAAGCACTACAGCTTGGCTTGTAGTCTATGTGCCTGTGCATTTATTTTGCTATAGTGTATTCATGTGCTAGGTAGGAGCCTGGCAAAGAGTAAAAATTATACTATGTGCAGGTTATAATACTTTATCTTTTCCAATGGCTGGAGACACAGTAGAGAGCACTAGAGAAGCTAACACGCACACAGGTTCTGTTGAATGCATTTCAGTAACATTCCCATCTCACTTCCACCGTCTTTTAAAGGTAAGTGATGACAATGCAAATGGAAAATAGGCCCAGAGAGATTTGTTTAATTTTGCAGTGGATTTTGTGTCCCTTTTTAAAAGTAGCTCATGATTAATTTAGTGCAATACACTTCCTGACACCACAGCAGAAAATGATTTATATTTTGGCTACAGCAGCCAGAAAAAAAAATTTCTACATGCTTGCAGACAAGAATTACTGTAGAGCTTTTCTGTTCCTTTAAAATTATATCTAATGTTTGTCCTGGAAAGGCAATGAAATCAAACAAGTATTTAATTTGATTATGTTCTCTTGTAGAAAAGTATGTTTTTTCCTAAGGAAACTTTATGTTGAAATGACCATCATATTCTGTCAAAAGGAACTGTTCATGTTTCCATTTAGATGTTGCTAACTGTTAGAATGCTCAGCTCCCAACACAGGAATAAAAGACCATAATGTATAGTTAAATAATGGTATGTAGTAGAACGCTGCTTCTTCTTAGAAACTGATAAAGTTGTAGCAAGCAATGTAGTCAATGACCATCATCATTTTTCATACTAGAAAGTTTCTTCAAGGAGGTAATGATTATGGGACACACATTCAAGAAAGTTCTGGAAACCTTTCTATCATTAATGTTTGCAGATATAAGTATGTATGTGTGTGTAACTAAGTATAAATACAAGTATTTCAGAGATTTGCTTTTTTCATTAATTTTTGTTGACAAAGCCCATTACTGGTGATGTACTTCTGCAAAAAATTTAAATTACCATTAAAAGAAATTTAAATTAGCACAGCTTTTTTTTTCTGATGTCTTTTGGAAAAGCATATTTAGTCAATGTTCTCAATTTCAGGCTGGGTTTAAATAAAAATTTTCAAATTTTGCTTTTCTAACTCTGAACAAGCTCCTAGCAGTAAGAAAAGTGAGGAGGAAGAAGGATAGGGTCAGATTATTCCATTTTCTGTTTATCTTGTCATTGAATTGAATAGTTTCTCAGTTTTTACCCTCCAGCATTATGTATTATGGAATTTTTCCATCTGAAACACTGCATTCTCAAGAATTAACCTTTCGTGGTCATTTTTGCTTATATTATCAACCTTGCTTAGTTTTCATTATGCTGCTCGGGTAGTGACCTGCTGTTAATCAGAATTCTCAGAAATAGAAATAAACTCAGCAGGAACACTACAAATTAGGGTCTTTCTCCAAAGACCAAAAAAGGCAGTGAACAATGCATTGCAAACATTCGTCTAACACTGTGTTACTGAGGAGATTTCTGCAAAGATGGTGTTAAATTAATTTTAAGTCTTGTTCTTTTTACAGCTGTAGTTTCTCCTTTTGTTAGCCGTCCTAAAAACCACACAGCATGATTGTCATGATTGTTAAGTGAATAGGATATAGTTTGTGTTTTAAAGAGTAGAGGCCTTGCTGTGTGTTGACTCCTGAGCTTGACCGTGAGAGATCTCTGATGCCTTAAGTTGTGCACCTTCCCCTTAATCCTTTTTTTGATGTTGTGACTTCGGTGACTTGCGTTTCCCTGCAAAACACATGGTAGAAGAAAGCACAATGTAAGTGTACAAGAAAGAATATTGAAATAATCCTGGCTGCAAATGAACAATTTTAGCATCTAATTTAACATCTAATTTTATACCACTCTTTTAATTTTTGTTTTGTAACTAGAAACATTTTATGCGATTTTAATTGTGGTTTGCTTTGTTTAGTTTTGGGCTGGTATTTTTTGTTTGTCTTTCATGCATTGCTAATTGTTTAGTACTCATGAGTAATACTCTAAAAATAACCCTTAGAGTTTAACTTTTTGGAGGCAAGTTCATTCATCAGGGAAATAATTTTGAATTTCCAGGACATTTTGGTAAAGCCTGTGGGAAGAACTGATTAGCAGTTAGCATCATTACCATTGCCCATTGTCTATTTTGGTATTTCAATATGATTAAGCATCCTGGATTGGTCCTTGCAGAAAGAAAAATAAAATTAAACCATCTATGCAACTGAGCTTGCACTCCTAAAGCTGCTCTTGAGTATAAGCAGCAATAAAAATAGGTGATACTATCTCATTATCTCATGCTGCTGTAACCAGAAAAAGCTCTATCACATTCTTGGGAAATACTATGGTACCGTTTAAGCTCTTGGATGAGGATTTGGGGAGCTTAGGGATGT
Source organism: Myiotriccus ornatus (assembly GCA_036023395.1). NCBI lineage: Eukaryota > Metazoa > Chordata > Aves > Passeriformes > Tyrannidae > Myiotriccus > Myiotriccus ornatus. Next base: position 46,107,076 of record JAYRBT010000082.1, read on the forward strand.
TGAGGAAGCAGAAGAGGACTTTCTGTGCTCACCAAGCCCTACTCCATGGCAGCAGCTGAGTTCATAAATGACTAGTTAGACAGCACTCAAGATTCTCCCTACTGCCATAACTTCAGAAAAAATGTCAGTGTCTTGCTTTTGCTGTGCCATAGATTTCTCTATTTCAGATTGGAAAATCTATGTGCTTCTTTTTATTGGTATTACTCTTCCTGTTATTATTATATAATTTTTATTGATGCTATTATTGTTAATATTATGTTTTTAACAGAAAATAGCATGCAAAATAGTTAATTACTCTTTTTCTCTTTTGTAATTGTCCTAAGAGATCTATTTTTCTCTCAAACACTTGAATTTAATCCCATTCAATATTTTATGGCAAGGATTAATTAACACAGTAATAGCATGATTTGTTTGAATCTGTTAATCACATGCATTCAAAAATTGCAAATCTACTTTATTACAATTCTCATCTTAAATGTTACTTGAGATGTGATGACATTACTCCATCTATAGCTCTTGGTTAGTCAGTTAATGAATTCCTGTTTCAGTTAGCCAAATAGCTTTATGCAGGTAGCTGCTGAAGTCTTGCAGGTTTTTCAAAAATTTCTACTTAACTAGATAAAATATTACTGCTTAAACTTAGAGCATAAATTGCAATGTTGTGTAGTTTGTTGGTTCTCTGTTATTAAGTTTGGCAGTTAGGCCATAAATGGCTCCAGAGACTATGCGAGCCATTGCATTGCTAAGTTAATTACAAACTCTGTTTAAAAGACTGGGACCAAGGGTTTGTGGCTTTTAAGCAGAAGGTTTGAAGGATTTTTTCCCTGTTGACAATGATGTCCTACAGCTGTAAAATTCATGTGGTTATGCCCCTATGTTCATTCAGCGGGACAGTACAAAAGAAATGTAGGCTGAAGAATGACTTCAGAAAATCCTGATTCAAGTGTTTAAGGGGTGGTTGGAACTGGCATCTCTGGAACCCTCAGTTTATTGCCAAGGGTGCATATTACAAAATTCTCCCTGTGAGATTTTCTGGTCCTGGCTGTGCATTTGAGCAGAGCAGTTGCCTGTGCTGTTCCTGCTGAGGCCAAGCAGCTTCAGGGCTCCTCTGCCGTGGAAGTGAACGGCAGCTGTAGCTCTTGCTGCTCCTCGGGGTGACTCTTGTCCTGGCTCCTGCCCCTAAACCACCCCAGGGCAGAGCTGGCCTATGTGTCCCCTTTCAAGACAAAGCCAGTGGTGTTGACTTGAGAAAAGGATTGATGGCATGAAGCCGTGACTGGTCCCCTTGCAGACCTGGCACAGAGCAGGGGATGGCTCTTGCTTCCACTTGCCCTCGTGCTAAGATTTGGATGTTTCTGTGCCTGTCAGGCTGCCTGCCTGGCTGCCTGCCTGAAGCTGGCCCTGAGTTTGGGTACTAGCAGTAGTGTAACCACAACAGAGAGGAGCTCAGGATGAAACAATTTACGCAGCTTCTTGGGCAAATTGTCACTGAGCAGCTGTACAACCCAGGGATCTTCTGGTTAGAAAGGAATTTAAAAATATTTGAAATAATAATAGGGGGGTTTTTTTGAAGCAAATCTGCACCAGGATATGAGTTTTCTATGAATCACAGAATTACAAAATGGATAAGGTTGAAGGGAACCACAATGGGGTCATGTGGTCCAACTTCTCTGCTCAAGCAGGGTCATCCTAGAGCATAGTGCACAGAATTGTATCCAGATGGTTCTTGAATATCTCCAATAAGGGAGACTCCACAACCCCTCTGGGCAATCTGTTCCAGTCCTTAGTCACCTGCACAGTGAAGAAGTTCTTCCTTGTATTCGGGTGGAACTTTCTGTCCATCTGTTTATGCCCATTGTCTCTTTCCTATTGCTTGTTAGCCACTGTGTCCCCAACCCTTCCAAGAACACTGGTGCTTGGGAAACAGTTCTCCGTGCCTATCTGTCCAGGCTGTCTGCTGCCTTTACTTTATGCCCCTGTATAGATTGACCTTATTCCCCAAATCACTAAATGTCAACCTGTGCATCTTGTGTAAGGCTGTGATGAACTTGCTGACATGCAGGGAAGAGGCACCATGACTTAGAGAATGCTGGTGACTGACAGTGCTAACAAATGAGAGAAAATGGACTTTCTAGGGTGTGGTGCATTTCGGGATTTCTAGCAGCAAGCATCAAACTGTTGCGCCTCTGTTCTAAGGGTAAGGAGTACTGCAGAAATACTGCATATATGTAAGTCTATGGCTCACCACTGTTTTAAGTCCCCTCCTTGAAGTATTTTTCATCTGATAAAGCCAAGAGTGAGGGAGTGCAAGCTGCCAGAAAAATACTGTTTAGATTTAGAAGTTTGGATTTGGACAAATGGGTTGAGTGGTCAGAAAAGATAAATCTAAACCCCAGCTGAACTCAGTTATCTGCAGATCATGGTTCCTCTTCATCTTTCCCCACACCCCTGCCCCTGGTGGGGTATTTTTCACATAACCAAGTCCTATCCACTTGTCTGTTCAGAAAAGTACCTTAGGAATTTGAGGCTAGAAAACATTCTTCTCTTTGTATCAGTGGTTATTACAGCTGTAAAACATTGAAGCAATGCCAGAGGATTCACAGATGTCTCCTTTCCTGTTGAGGTATTGGGAATTTGCGGGAGGGGTTGGGGCTAGGGATTAGGGTGGAGAGGGCTCCAAAATCTGACAAAACAGTGGTGTTGGATAGACACCATTCACCTGAGACTGTCTGTGGCTTTCTTCCAGCTGAGAAGTGCATGCTTCCCCACTGACCCTATTTGTGCTTCCCTATATGGAAAGTTAATGATTTTGGTTTTATTTTTAACAAAGAGAGATCTCTCATAGAAAAAACAGATGAAGCAGCATACTACTGTGTGATTAAAACCCTGGAAGTTTCCTTTCCTTCAAAGCATGGCACGTCTGGAATGTGTTTGTTTCGCTTAGCTAAATACATGATCACAACCCTACCTGTCCTTTTACAGTGAATGAGAAATTATTTCCTATTGGTTCTAGGTGCAATATGAGGCTTCTTTTCTCACTTTTCCAGAGGGGGAAAAAAAATCAATTTATTATTAATGTGCATGCAGGTATATAGAGACTTATAACAAAAACCTGCTTCTGCCTAGTAAAACTTCAGTTCTTTCCGGTTTATTACGTGTTTCAGTGAAATTCAAGTCAGGTGTTTCATAACCAAATGCTGTCTTCCTCGTTGTCCAGTGTCTGACAGATGTGAGACTCTTCATGAGAAAATATAAGGTCAGTTTGACTGAGACAAAAGTAATCTTGAAGGATGATAGGGAGGAGTGGGGGAGACATCTAACAGAAAAGCAGGGTACCCTAAATACCCTTCTTATTTGTAAATATGGACTGCATTCTCAGAACTTGTTGTTCCTGGATTACCTTTAACAGAGGTTTGGTAGGCTGGTTTTGTTTCTTTTTCTACAGTGCCTTGGAGTCATGAGGTAAAATCCTGATTCATCTAAGTCAATGGGAATTTTGCTGTATTTGGGTGACAGGTTTTCGTCCTTGTGACTTTTCCTGTTCCATGCAGGTTTACTGAACTAATCTCTTGCATTAGTGAGTAATCCTTGTTTCACCTTCCCACCATGTATTGTACCACAGACAATTTAAGAAAACTTCAGCTGGTTCAGAGACAGCAGGTGCATTCTTTACTGGGTTGGGCAAAACCCCTCACATTCAAATTGGGGCACCCAGATCCTGTTTGCTTGCCTATTTTTTTTTTAGGGGAAAACTAAGGGGTGACTTTCCAAGGCAGAAGACCTAATTTGTCTGGCCACAAGAAACTGAGAGATTCTTTTGGTGTTTCACAAACTTGAGTTCACTTGTGGTTCTTCTTGGCTGTAAGGAGTTTGTAGAAAAAGCCTGCAGTGCTAGGTCTACTGTCCCTCGCATATTTCAAAGCCTGTCTGACAGGCTTTTAAACATGGCCTAGGCATAACTTCTTTAATACAGGGTTCCCCATTGTAAATATCCTTATTAAAGCTTCAATATCAAAATGCCACTATTTCACAGTGAGTATGAGCAAGTCTTAGGACTACCATAGCAAAATACAAGCACATCTCTGTTGCAAACACTAATAAATAGTTTTTGAAAGGGCTCTTTTCCATTCTGGAAAGCACCACTGACATTTCAGTATTACAATATAATGCATAATTTTTGAAAAGAGGAGGGCAGGTGTGGAGAAGAACTGGTAAAAAAGGAGAGTGATATCCTCCTTTGTGGTAATATTTTAAAAGACGCCACCTGCCATTTGGTGCGATTTGATCCCCTGCCAAAGAAAAAGTACTTGCTACACTGAAGTATTCTTTTTAGCTGCAAAAATAAATCTCATTTTTGGAGAGATGCTGTTTGGAAAACTTGTCAGCATCATCAGAGGAAATCACTCTATGTCTCTGTCAGGTACCACGCATTTTTAACTACAGCTGCTACAAAATCCAACACCCCTGTTCGATCTCATTGTAATTAACCTCTAAGACAGGTTCTCGGTGGGGTTTTCTTTGCTAATTTGTTTTAATTCAATTTTAACTTTTTATGTTTTAAGCTTTATTGCAGTATTGATTTTAAATAAAATTCAGATATATTTAGCTGATGGCAATAGGTCTGTTCCTGTAAATAAATAATTCAAGAAACCAACCCATCTGATTTCATATTCTGCCTGGGGCAGAGGCTAGTAAGTGTTGCAAGGAAGAGGAAACCCACCCATACTGTATATGGCCAACCGTGCCATGTCATATATATGGGGGAGAAATCCCTTTCAGGCCCTTGAGATGATCAGTTTACATCTCATAGCATGAAATTTTAATTACCTTTCCTTTAACATGCATAACTGCAAAGCTACTATATTTCAGCTCCTATTTTAAACCACCTGCAGTATATCCTGCCTAATTAGACACACAGCAGAGATGAACAAGGGTGTTTATAAGCAGGAAAATGAGATGAATTTGTGGGAAATGTTTTAAAAATAAGCTTAACCTAATCCTCCTGTTATTCTTATGAGTTCATTTATGCTTCTGGCAGGATAATCAGACAAAGCAAGACATGAGCTGTGACCAGCACAAAAAAATCTTTTTGTAGAAAGTTTGCCTTAGGAAGATTTTGATAGCTCCAAGCAGCTTATCAAGCTTTCTCTCACTGTCATTTGGAGAGCTTACTTGATGCATGTGAGTGGTCCATTCTGGAGACGTTATACAGGTTAAATTTAACTGAAAGCTTTCCTGTGGGTGTTTTTAACAGCTGTAGGTTTTTCCTTCAGTTTTGTGGTTTGTTTTTTTTTTTTTTTTTACTAAATCTCACAGGGCATCCAGAAAATTTGGGGTGTTTCCAGTCTTTTGAGATGTCTGTGGACCTCTGCATTATGTCAGCTTTTAAGTAGCTGTCTGGTATAAGGTAGCAATCCAGGGTATAGGCAAATCTGCTTCTTTTCTGTCTGTCCTTGTAAAGGCTCACTGTACTGATAGGCATGTGAGGGTCCCGTACTCCACACTTGCTCTCAAGTGTGCAACTGTTAGTGTGTAAAGTAATTAACTTTTAATTTTTCAAGCCTCATTTTTCTTTCAGTCTTCACAGCACACGAAGAAATCAGTACTTCACGTTACTGGTGACTTACACAGCCTCTCAAACAAATGCAGCACAAACCATTTTGGGGGGCCTCTCCTGCTGCCATCCAACCTGCAAAACGTTCACACCCTGGGCAGTGGAGCACTGAGAGCAAGAGCAGATCAAGCACCAGGCGCCAGCAGTGTGATGAGAGACAGATGCAGGTCTTGATTAACTGCGAGCACACACATCCTACACAGCCATATGTGGCAGGACAAGTGCTGGTGAGGGCTTGGGCTGTGACAACAAAGGCTCATGACCCCCTGTGGCAAGTCTTGGCACCTGATGATTTTTGTACTCTAGAGTATTGCACCACCAGAGCAAAGAGCAGACTCAGTGGGAAGTTAAGACAAGAATGGGTGGCACAGATACTTGTGCTTAGTCAGTAATATGCATTTATCCATCTTAAATATTTACCATCACAGTACTTAGTCTTGGATAGGGTACATGGCACAGTCTGGGTGTGTGGGTATGTGTGTCAGGTTCACCCACCCTGCAAACTCTTGAGATGACGATTAGAAGCACATGTGTGTGGCCCTGCTCCCATAATTAACTCTGTCTCTGGTGGATTCATCAGAGCAGGCACAGACTTACGAATATTTGTCAATGCCATCCTGGAGCAGAGGTAGAACTAAAATGCTACTGGGTCCAAAATGCACTATAAAGAGTACCTTCCTCACTTACAGGGATCAGTAGGGTTACATTTTCACCCAAATGCAAGGCTCTGCATATGTGAGAGCAGGTGCTGTGATTCCACCTCTTCATCATGATATGCAGAGGATGAGAGCATTTAAGTCTCTCCCTGACTCCCCCACTTAAGCCAGTTGAAATTAAAATTGCTGGGGAATGTGCTGGGAATACTGAAGGGAGTTGGAGCCATATGTTTTCTTGCATTCCTGGATACTCCTACAACTAACATTCTGTTTACATAATATTCCTGAAACATAAAAGTTAAAATAAATCCGGTATGTGAAAATTAATAACAAGTAATTTCTCTTATGATCAGTCCAGAGGCAGCTGTTGTAAGTGTTAAGGTATTCAGACAGCTGATTTTTGTACATCAGCTCTCAAGTGAGGTATGTAGTTTACAGAGAATGAGTGCTTAAGGTTATGTAGTCTATGAGTACATGAAGTAAGAGGCTGTTGAGGATGGTGGATACCATGGCAGCAAGGAAAAGGTTTACAAAGTTCATTTCCTAAGTGCTCCTTCTTAGCACTTTACATTTTCAAATTGCAGTGTAAACATTTAATTTTCACTGTACCCTGGTTTAAAGTTGTTGAAATGAAGAAAGACTTCTTTGCTGTACAGGAAGCCAAGAGCAGGGTTGAGATTAAAATGTGAAATTGTCTGGTTCCTGGCCTCAAGCTCAAGTCCTTCTGATGGGATTTAAGAGGTTTCACATGCACAAGAAGTGAATTGTCTTATTCTTCTCAGAGCAGAAATTCTCAAACTTTCAAAAAAAGTGTTGCTAGTTTTTTTAAGAAGGTACTAAATCTTCTCTGCTCCTTTAAGGCCCAGTTAGATGACAACCTCATTAATATTCCATGCAGCAATGTGTCTTTGTCAAACCCTAGTAATAAATTGAGACATGGAGTATAAAACATTTACTTTTGGAGCAGGAGGAGTCGATATGCAAGAAAACCCCATAGTCTGCTTTTGTATATCAAGGATTTGGCTGAGGTTTGGAAGCTCACTTTTGTTATTCTGCTCATCAGTCTGTCTACATGGTTTTTCTCTGTTGTATGAACTTTTCAGCCCACTGTTCACATAAAAAATTTTCATACTCCCTGCAGTATGGCAAGGTGATGACATAGATCATAGATGTCCTTGATGTCCTCAAAGAGGACTTTCAGTAATTTCAAGATTTGCTGTGGTTATAGAAAGTGTTTTCAAAAAAGGCTTGTGGACTGCTTGTCATGAGAAATACCCTTCTTGGTCTTATTTACAAAGGTAAAGACGATTCACTGACAGTATAGAGAAAGGTCACCAAGATATCACTTGAAGAGGTTAAATGTTGTTCTGTAATCAGAGGAGAACTTAAACAGATCCCACAAACAAGTGGTTGTTTTATCTGTCATTGAGGTTGTTAACATGATCTCAGATTCTATATGTTAATTAGGCTGTGTTTTGTCATCATCTGAAATAACCAGTTCCCACTATTTGCATCACGATTCCTCACATTATAGAAGGCCCAAATCTTCACTGCAACCATTAGCAGTGAATATCTGATTTCAAAAGTATCCAGGAGCACAAAATTGAAATAGAGTACGCAGGCATTTTAACAATTAGTAGAGGATATCTGGTTCATTTTCCAGCTGTCCTTTAACTCACCTGTGCTGATCTCCAGATAGTTTGTCTGTCTGGTTAGTTTGGTCTCTATACAGTTGTTTCAGCCATCCCCTGCAGGTGAAGAACACAATTAACAGGCATTTGTGAACTGTGTACTCTGTGTGGCTGGTGAGATCACACAAGACATGGTGGCAGAGAGGCAATGAGGAAGCAAACTTCTTCAGCAGGGTTTTCTCTCATGAGTCTGTGCTTTCTCCCAAGATGTCTACACTGCTGCCTGACTTGACATAATCTATTCCATAGCTTGTGTTATGGGGGAGACAGTCATATCCCTAGCCAGGATTCCCATCTGGTTTTTGAGGTGAGGAATTCACGCTGCATGGTTCTTTTTATCAGCTGCATGCAAACTGTGCACTGTAGCCCCAAGAATTTTCTTCACCTTCCTCCTTTATTTCTCTTTGTCTCTCAGTGCTGTTCATATTTCTCTCAAAATGATAAAGTACTTGGCCAGAAATACTTTTTGGTTATGGAATACCACAGGTATTTATGTCAACATTCTCCATCTACGAAAGTTAAAATTTTATATAGGCAAAGGAAATTTAACTGTGGCACTGGAAGTAATAACTGTTGTGACATAAAAAATGCTATTTATTATCTTCATTGTCCTTGCAGCAGATGCAGCCTGGGTTCAAAGTCATGCCAAGGTTAAAGATCCCATGTAAATGCTCAGAGAATTGTTGATGAAATATATTTTACTTCCATAACTGCGATGGGCCTGATCGACAGTGGTCTATGCAGAATGTTTAAAAGCTTTTCCATATGACTAGGAAGTGAGGAGTTGACAAATTTCCTCAGTGTTTATAATTATAACGCAGAAGAAGATTTTAAACATCTACTGGTTTCTATGTTGTGGTCAATATTAAGATTTATTGACTTGAGGACCGATACTGACTGAGGGGAAAGTAAGCCTGATTTTTCCCTTAAGACCTACCAAATCTGGATGATGACTAACAACAGAAGGTTGCATGGTTTAGACATCCATAATAACCTTTTTCAAAGATAGGAACTTGCTTCTCTGACTTTCTGAAAGACTCTAAAGTTTGTTGTAATATTTATTACAATGCTTTAGAAAACTTAGTATTGCAGTATATATCAGTATATATGAATAAGCCCCTTTGACATACAATTTTTGGAGTTATGTGGAGTGCATGAAAATGCTGGATTGGCAGCCCTAAGGGAGGGAGAACTGTATGTTGGGTTGGTACAGTGTTGAGTAGATACAATATCAACAACAGCAAGCTTCTTGCGGTGTCCTACTGTTACGTTTCCAACTCAGGGTGTGACAGCACAGCTTGCTGAAGTCCATGGTGTCATCCCTATATCTGTCCAGCCCTTGACTGTCTCTGAATTACTGAACAACTAATGGTATTATGAGATGGACTGCTCCTTCCTGAGAAGCATGAAAATGCATCTGAACTCATGCCAGGTCACCACTACTCATGCTTTAGTGGTAAAAGTTTTATCGTTTGAAAACATCGGGTGCCTGAAAGAAGACAGTTTGAGCCAGGAAAGTCAGAGATCAGAGGCTGATCTCATAAACCAACATGTTACGTGACTATCATTCCTACATTCATGACATATGTAATTTTGCCTGCTCCTGACTGTTGCCTGAATTATATGCATTGCTAAAGATCTGAACACAGAAATTAATCTCTTGCAGATGCTGGCTTGTGGCTGGCAGCATCCTTCATTTTCGGGCTTAAGGTACTAATAAAATTCTGAAGTCTGCTTTCCATTCAGATGTGAGAAAGTCTTACAGATTGACACGAACCAAGTCTTCGATTCATCTTTTGTTGGTAGCAAGAGTGGACCTAGTTCAGCGTGTAGGGCTCTAGATGGGATGGTATTTCACAAAGAAGCTCAATAACCCACTCAACAGTTAGATACAGAGAAGTAGTTTATCCAGGAGTTATTGACACCTTCCTTTCTGGGCAGCTTGGAGCCCATCAAATTACACAGTCAGACCAAATTCAGGCTTCTTGGTGGCTCACCGAAAGAATTGTGTTGTCAGCTGAGTGTGGAATCACCAAGAGAGGATTACTGTGTTTGTGTGCAATAGGAACAGAAACCGTTTTTGTAATATTGAGTGTCAACTGCAAGAAAACCAGCTTTATCTTAAGATTAATGGTATTTCTGAAAGCTGGCAGAGACACATAGGTTAGTTTTCAAGGTTTATATTGGTTTTGTCCTCCTCTATTGTAGTGTCCTCTATCTGCTTTGAGTGGGAAAGTTCTGCAAGCTCAGTGATGCCTTATTTGTCCTAGGAAAATGCATTATATTCAGGTAGCTAGTGCTTCTAGAAAATATTTACAGCTTCTTACAGGGTTTACCAGAAGCCAGTTGTCTCAGTGTTAAAAACTTTTATTGTTCCCTTATATATCTTGTAAACATGAATGCTGTCTTTCTGTGCAGTAATCCAAATTAAAGTGTGAAAGAATACTTTTTTTTTTCACTGACCCTTTTTTTCCCCTTTTGCAGTACCTTTTGCAGGGGTGATAGTGATGGAGGAACATGTTTACAGGTCTGTGGGGCTGCTGGTTAAAAGATCCCTCCCAGGGCTGTTCACAAAGTGAATCATTAGCCTGACTGTAACAATAAATACCACCACAGAGAACATGCAAGGATTTATCCAAAGGTCACATTCACCCAGAAAGTTTCCTTGCTGAAGTAAGCTTGCAGCTGTGTTAAGATTAAAGAGTGTCAGAGAACCATGATGTGTGTGATTTTTTTCACTCTGAGTAAAATATGAGCTGTTTGTCTAACCGCCCCAGGTGAGGGATGCTAGTGTCAGACTGCCTTGGGGCTGTCATATATATTTCCAGTGGATTTTTAGTGTTCAGAAATAATCTCCTCTTTGATACGTTTATCTGACACATACTAAGCTCCTGTGATGCCCAGGAGATCTTCCTCCCGCTATTCTGACTACTTTGAAAGTCACTTAGAAAAGAGAAGTGTAATGGGAACAACCCAGACAAATGACTGAGATTGAAGTTGTGCCCCAGAAATGGAAGTAGCCCAAAGGAATCACTTGCCTTCTTACTTGAATATGCTGGTGGGCCAAGCTGTGATGTGATAAGAATTTTATCTGCAGCAACAGGCAGCTGCTTGGGTTACTCATCTCTGATGGACTTCGGTGAAAACCCTTGTGTGAATTTTTATGCATGTGTGGAAGGACACAGTCATGTAGTTCAGTATGTGCCAACATCTCTGGTTAATCTCATTAACATGCTTCTTCTTTCAGTGGTAATATTTTTAAGTCAGGAATAGTGTCATGAGTTTAATACTGATTTAGGAGCAAGAGTTTTGCCTTCAGTGGCATAAGGTGCACTTTAGCTCATGGTTGCATGTTGTCTCTCTTTGGTTTCTTTCTAGCAGATTAAATGGGTTTTCTCCTCCCCTGTTGACAGTGGACCTAGCTCTCTGAGCTAGGTAGGACACCTGGTGTTTTCAGGACCATGCACTGGTGTTCTCATTGGTGCCAGTCCCCAGAGGATGCTGTGGAACAACTCTGGTTGCAGAGAGGGACCTGGAGTGTTGCTGTACTGAATGTTCTTTGGGAAGCAATTGTAGTTATTGTTGTATCTGTGGATAGTAAACAAACTAATCTTCTGACATTTGTGTTGCAGAAAACACCAGAGAAAAGCCATGAGAAAGTTTTATTTACTTTTAATTGCCCTTTGTCATTTCCTACCCACAAGTCTTTAATTTTTTATCCCCTACATTGGACTTGCACATGTGGTGGACGTGAGGGAGAGATCTGCTGGTCTCTCTTCCTGGGTTTCCCTTGTGAGTTGATTTTTCTGAAAAAAATGTGGCATTTTTTTGCTCTGTATTTTATAGAAGCTTCAAGTGATCACCTTGTGAGAAGTGGACCCTACTAAGGACTATACAACAAGTTACAGGCAAATATTTTAACAGCTCATCAAGAACTCTTTAGCAGCTAGTTAGCAGGTTATGTATTTATATCAAGTGGAATTAGAAGTGGCCTTGACTGACAGTTCTCTCAGCAGTGTAGCAATGCTGGTTGTTTGGATTATCTCTGAATCTGCTTTCTGACTCTGTGAGTCCACATGGTTCTTATGTTGGCTTGATCTAGGAAGTCACAGAGATGACTGTGGATGGCTACAAGAGATGGGGTTCCATGTATGATAGCCTTTAAATGTGGAAAGCTGCCATGACACATGACATAATGAGAGAGGAAAACACCTGCAGCTGAACTGGTGTCACGTTTCCGTTTTACTTCCGGAAAACCTAAGGCTATATCCAAATTGCATAAGATAGAATATCTTAAATTAGTTGCATTAGCTTGTGCGGAGCTCCTAGAGGACCTTAGTCAAAGCAGAGCACACAGCTTTTGGCAGAAAACGCAGAGCTTTTTGTTGGGTTTTTTTTTCCTCTTGTTTAATACAAAGGTGATTCAATCCTAATGGAGAGCAGTCACTGTAATGTAATATTTGTATGTGTTGTTAAGATATCAAATAGAAAAGCTGTAAGCAGTGCAGTGATTTACTCAGCTGTAGCGTAGTTAGACACAGGAGAAGACCAGAGTACTGTTGCAAGGAAGTAATCCCTTTTCTTCAGGTGGCCATGGTCTTTCATTTTGAATCTTCAGAAATTTTTAATAAATACAAAATTTTTTTGAAACCTTCAGGAGTTGGCTGTGTTTTGGAGCTGGGTGAATGGAAAGTGTGAGGCTTGGTGCCAGCTCTGTCCTGTATCACATATGAACCAGCCCAGCAATACATCAGTCAAAGTTTCAATACTTGAGTATGCAAGATAAAGCCTCTCAAATCAGAGAGAACTGATTTTCAGGTGCTGCTGTAGAGTCTGTCCATCTCCACTGACTTTATGGTGCAGGTGGGTCATCAGCTGTGCAAAACATGGGCTGCCATTAAATCCCTACCATGCCCATTAGTGCAGAGTTCTGCAGATGCACACATTGTACCAAAAGCTGGAAACGTGCCTGAACCACCCAGGCAAAAAGAATTTTAAAATTTATTTTGCTTCTCTTTTATACACCCCTTTCTTCTCTGTCTCTGGTACTCTACCTTTATTGCTACATGCTTGCAAAGGAAAGAACATGACAAAATCTCTCTTTAGAAGGAGATTTTGAAGCAGTGACCTTCTTCTGAACTTTATGTCATGGTTTCCATTGGCTGTCATGCTTGGTGCAGTTTGAAATTTCCTGGCAGCTTATCCGTTGGCTCAGCACTGCGGTTTTCACTTTGTCTTCGTGTCCCAGTTAGTGGGCAGAGAGCAGAAATGTGCCTGAGGAGGAGTCTGCTCTGCTGGGTTTAGGTCTCCAATGAACTCAAGAGCTTTGCTATTTTGGTGTTCTCTGTTGAGCTCATGGCAGTGTTGCTGGGGAGTGTGTTTTATGGAAGGCAAGTAGGAGAAGCAGGCTGTAGAGTTTAGATTTGCCACCTTTTTCAGTTTGATGACTGGAGCAGTGAGGTTGGCACCACATTTCAGAGTCCCTGTGAGTTGGGGGTAGGAGAGGAGTCTAGCCAGAGGGCAGCAGCTAGGTGCTTGATCTCGATTGTACTCAGAAGTGAGAGGTATTTGGCACTTAGCTGATCTCTGGTGTTTGCATTTTCTGACTCGGATGCTGTGTGATTCCTGTGATGGTTGGAAACAGCAATAAAAGGTTTTAGAATGCAAAGGTTCCATTCTGCCATGTGGCCTTTCAGAGTGCCGTGGTTTTCCTATGTAGGTTTCTGGGGAAAGGGCTGCTCCAGAGGCCAGAGGTGTTTGCTTCATGTTTATGGAATTTGCACTCCAACCAGAATATTAAGCTGTTGGAAGTTCCCTGGAGATAAGACCATGAGTGTGACTGACAACACAAAGGGGATATCTAAATGGAGAAATTAATTTTGACTGTTGCTGTGTAAATGGGTATCTTTACAGGGACTGTCACTTTGTGGTTCAGGATATGGAGAGAGCTAGGACCGCGTATTGCCAGTTTTACTGGCTCCAGGGGATGCTCTCCGTACAAGCCTGTGGCATGGCAATTTCTACAGCTCTCTTCTGCTTTACCTCAGTGGGGCAAATCTGTGGGGCAAATCCAAATGGTACAGTTTTCATCTGTCTTATTGCAGGTGAGATGATTTACTTGAGGCCACTCCAGAAAATTGTATATGCAGGTTCGCATGTTTATTTGAGAGTAATAAAGAAGTGTGTTCTAAGCCTATCCTAGACTGCTGTACAATTGCATGCAGTGAATCATAGGGCCTGGAACTTCTGCCCCATAAAACCATAGAGCTATTGGTATTGCAATAATATTAACAGTAATTATAAGTAATTATAACCGTGGAGAAGTGTTGCTCCTAGCCAAGTTCTTCTTTTCAGCCTTTAACCTGCCATTTCTCTATTTGTCTCATGAATGGAAAAACATCTTGGGGTCACTATTGCACAGAAAACAGGAAAAAAACCCAGCGTGCTGGGTTTGTCATCACAGCTTATGGAGTCCAGTCAGTTTAATAGATTTTTCACAAAGTTACTGGAAAACTGCTGTTTTGTTTTGGATTGTAATATGGGACAGCACTTGCTGCCTCTGTTGTCAGGAGAAACTCTGTTTTGAATGTCACCCCTTATGACCCCATTTTTGACCTGGATAGCTCAAGCCTGATTATTCTAAAATGATGCAGCCAAGACCTTCCGCCAAGAGAGTGTATGTCTATAAAATCTGGTAAATGCTAGACAAGTAATATGATAATAGCAGTGAGGCACAGGCATCTTCCATCTCTGTGCATATTCCCCATTGCTTTTGGAAGTCAGATGCAGCAGACTGTGAGCTACACTTCCCCTTGTAAAGGGCTAGGATTTGGAAAGGCCAGTTAGCACATGTCTCCAGCGCTTCAGGCAGCATCAGAGGAAGCCCTAGGAAGCACGTGTATCCCAGAAATGTGATTTATATATCACTCTGCGGTCACAGAATGTGATCTGTGCGTTTTGTTCATCCTCTGGAATGTACTGGAAGTACAAATAAAAAATGAGAGAGGAGCTCTGACTCAGATGTTCTGAAGCAAAGGCTCGATAGCAATGAAGCATCTTGCAAGGCAGACCAATGGGGAGGTCAGGAGATGGTGTCAGGTTCTCTCCTTGCTGGAGGCATGAATTGCATGTTTTGTGGGACAAATCACTTCCCAAATTGTCACCATTCCCATGCCTTCCCATAACTGGGTCCCAGAGAGGAAAGTAGAGGTTCCTTGATTTGGTCTGCCCATTGCCTTCAACTTGCTAAGAACAAACTCAAGACTTGGCATCACTGCTTTCTTCCATTCACACAGATGTGAGATCTGACCATCAATGCAAATAATTTAACAACTGCCTCTGGTTTGAATTGAGCCTCGGGCTAAGAGCTGTTTGCATTCAGTGAGCAGTATGCAAGTTGGAGTAAATGAGAGGGTGAATTCCCTCTGTTATGGGACAATTACATAAATAATTAGCTGCAAAATGGTATCTTCAACAGAAGCTATGTAAAGATGCTGGAGTCTTTCCCCACTTGTTCTGTCAATAGTCTGTGCAAATACATTACTGCACTGGATTTCTTGTTAAATAGAAGATTTTAATGCTATGGCTCTTACCTTGCCAGTGTTTTGTAAGTACAAAATTTAGGATTTTTCACAAGTTAAAACGTACACAAGCTGCACAAGCTTAGAAGGAAACAGATGGCATTTGAAGTTACTTTGACTTTAAAAATATGTACTGTAGTAGCACATGAATGTAGTTATGCTTTGGGCCTGTATTTTTTTACTATGCACTGACTTGTGCTGTGCATTTACTTTTGAGGCTCCAAGTTGCCCATGTACTTGTGTGTAAAAAGAAGTATGAAAACAGACTATGGAACAATGAAATGCTTCTGAGGCTTTAGCTGCTGATCTCAAGCATTCAGGGCTACCTGCTACCATTTCAGCTTCTGACTGGCATAAAAACCACCAAGTGGTAGGTTGGCTATTGCCCTCATGAAGGTCATGGTCCAAAACCACAAAGTATTTGTGTGTGACCGGCTCCCTCCCCACCTTGCAGTTTGCAGTCTTCGGAGCACATCAGCAATGTCTTTCCAATTTCCTCAACTTTGGGATTCTACTTGATATAAAGAGAAGAGCGCTGTCTGAGTCAAGGAGGACCAGCTAAGGCAAGAAGGGGGCAGGGGAACTCCTTTATCTGGCATCACCACAAAAGCAGTTGAGTCAAGGGCTGAGGTTAGTTAACTGTGAGACCACCATGTCTCCCTGATAAGTCTCTCAAAGTGACTGGCTGCCTACCTGGAAGATGCTTCAACCCTGGCTCCTTGGTGCTGCTTGAGATTAGCTCAGTTGGTTAGAGCCTGGTGCAAATAATGCCAAACTTGTGGGTTCAATCCATGTACGGGGCCTTCACTTAAGAGTTAGACTTGAAGATTCTTGTGGTCCCTTCCAACTCAGAATATTCTGTGATTCTGTAATAAGCTGCTCCACAGCGAGACCACAAGGGACTGACTCCAGCCACATGGTCATGGCTTCAGTGTCCCCAGTTCAACCTTGCTGTCCTTCACAGCTCTTCTTGTTCCTCTTGCTACCATATTTCTAAAACAATAGGGGTTCAAAGCAGAGTTGGGAAAAGACACGGTTTTTGTGTGATTTCTGAAGACGGATACAAGCTCTGTGAAGGACCAGATGTAGAAGGATAAGGGGGAACAGACTTGTAAATTGTCACTGCTGAGGCTATGATCACATGTGATATTATTCCACTGCTGAAAACAAATATAATGTATCACTGCAGAGCCAGATTTTGGGATAGGAAAGTTGGGTAGAGATCCTTGCCTGGGGCTCTCTGTGAATCTTCGTTCTTTCTAGTGAAACTTGACTGATTTATGGTCTGGAAACAAGAAATGGCCCAACATGCATCCAGATCCAGAGGCGAATGTTCTTAAAACTGAGTGTTCCATTGTGCATATGTGTGGATATGTGTATGGGGGATGGAGAATGAGTTTAGTTTGTTACTAAACTGGAACAGATGTTGGATTTGGGATTGGAGAGTTCAGTTCTTCTCCTTGTCTTGTGAAAACAATGCAGTTGTATCATTTCAACTGCTGAGTTGGAGCTGGTGTGCAGCTTTGGTCTCAGCTGTGTTACCCTCCAAGCTCTGGGGTTTATCTGAACTGAAACACAAAATACAATACATCCAGGAAAACTAAAATGGAAATAGATGTTGGTAAGAAACGTTGATACTTCTATGGACAGTAACCTTTCAAAGTCCCTCACACTTTACTACTGTTCTTCTAAATGGGTCAGACTGTGTGGCCAGCTTAATATCGTATCAAAAAGTAGACGATCTGATAGAATTGAAAATTAGAGTTTTTCTTTTAAGACTCAATCCTTCTAGTCACCATTTTGAAATATGGCTAAGGAAAATCCTATATGAAACAAACGGACAAAACGGGCACACAAGAGAAAAACTAATGAACATACACACTGAAAGGGAACATTTTATTCTCCCCAAATAATTCATGCCATTTTATGGTTTATTTGAAATGAAGTAGTCAGTCCTGGCGGGATAGTGAGCTACTTGGCACATGTGTTTCGTTGCATCGATGGAGAAAAGAAACAGCTCTTTCTGAAGAAAAGTCAGTTTGTGCGTATGAGAGAACTTTTTCAGAGCTGGTTGTGTAGGATGAGACATCAAAAGCAGGTGGTGCTGGCCAACCATACCTGGCATTACAGACAAGCAGAATTTTACCCTGGGCTTCAACAGGAACGGAGTTATACCAACATCAAGTGTTTCTGGAAAATCTAGACCATGAAAGAGCCTTCTTTTCTCAAGCCAGGCTGTGTCCTCCTGTAACCAGCTTTTTGAGAGAAGGGAGAAGTTGGCCTGAGGTTAACCACCACATGCGCAGCTGGGACCAGCTCAGAGATGGTGAATGTAGAAATGCTTAAAATACACTCAGCCAAAGCTAGAGCTATTTGCTTAATATCCAAACACCCTTAACAATTGCTTAGAAATACAATTAGTCATTTCAGTGTTCTGGCTGCTGTTTTTATTTAACTGTAACATCAAAAAGCCTTACTCATAGGTTAAGATCCTGGGGTGCTGGTGTCAAGCACAGATCAGAATCTCCTTGCTGCCCTCAAAATTTGAAGTTTTAAAGCTTTATGTATGTCTAGCTGTCAGGACAGCCTGTCCCATATGTTTTTCTGCCAGTACTGAACTTCATTTGATAAACAGTCTGCTTCACTTCTACAACTTCCCTGTCAAACTGCTTCCTCCACTAAGATTTCAGTGGGATTGAAAAGTGGGTGTATTAAGAAGCAGAAAGAGGAAATGATAATGGGGCGTCTGCAATATTTCCTATCTTCCTTGGGTATGTGTCATATTCTCCAGCCTTTCTTCTTGTTCTTAAGAAACATAGTCACATCTCACTAACTCAGCAGAGTCAGATCAGAATGCTGCTTACATGGAGTACCCCATGGGGTTGAAAGCACACACAGCAAGAAGTTTGTTTTAGGACTTACTAGATGGCATGCTGCCTTGGAAGGCAGTGCTGTTGTATAATCATCAAGATGCCTTATAAAAACAGATCTGAAGGACTACAAAGGAAAGCTATTTGCAATGCACAGCAATACATTTTATTGAGCATACACAAACAAGAAAAATGCTCTTCTGTACTGAGTGCATCTGTAGACACTCCTGGAAGTATACACCCAAGGAAGTTCTGCTTTCCCAATGGGAAATAAAGACCGAAGAATAACAGCATGTGAGCATAAAACTTAATGTGATGGTCTGCATAAAAAGTAAAGGGGAGGTTAATATTATATTTTTCTGAGTTTCATTTCTAAATGTTTAATTCTAACTACCTCAGGTCTTCCTGCACTTTAACTTAACTACACCATTTTTGTCACTTCCCATCGTGAAAATTGTGCATTTCTGTGAGATGATAAACAGGTGTTACTTTTCATCCTGGCAATAATAGCATTTTGGTGCAGGATGAAATAATACTACCATTAAATAAGAAGCTCGCAGTGGTGTTGTGAAGCTTAATTTGTTTGGAAAATGCTTTGCAGTATTCAGATGAAAGGCACTCTGGATATTCAAAGTATTATTGCTGCACAGCTGGTGGTCCACACACTGCAGATGTTTCTTCCATGCTGTTGCATGGTTACTTAAGTGGCTTCTTAGTGCAGATGTTCATGAGTGAGCATGCACAACCTCCTCTGCCTATGTTTTTTGACACGGATTTTATTGCTGCTTGACTTTTGATCTTGAAAAGAATATTCTTCCACTGGTGAGGTGCAACGTGTGTGTATGACTACATCCCTGTTAGTTCAGCCCCCACTGCAAACAAGAGCATCTGCAGATGTTTACTGTGGGCCTTTCTCTTTAGCCTCCATTTCCTTCTGTGGCTTTTACTCATTCCCACAGTGTTTGACTCTGGGGACTCTGCCTCTTCTGTTAATACTCCATCACCATCACTCTCTTCATGCAGACGTGATGATTCCCTTTGTACTCTTTGCCCAGATGGGATCAAGAACTTCATTGCATCTTGATTCTTTCTTTCCTTGGCTGCTGCTATTGTTACATAAACAGATCTCTAAGAATTCCTGGGCTTGCCATTCACAGTAATATAATCTCTCTGAAAAGATTTCAAGATAAGACGAACTTCTAATTTCTGTGCATGTTCTGTGCTAGTCTTTCTTATAAGTGGAGAGAGGTAAGGTCTGAGTGCAGCTGACATCCACATGGAGTGTGCTGAACATGCACAAATCTCCATGGCTGTGTGATTTCATCAACCTATTTGGCAAGAGAACTAATGCTAAAATTTAAATTCCTCTTGTTTTTCTGTATTTCCAGCAAACAGCAAGGTATCCAGTGCAATACAAAAGCAACTGAGTAAACCAGACCTTTGCCTAACCTGGAGCGCAATGCATAGCCTATTGCATTACTGACCTAAGAGTAGAAAAGGAGCAAATCTGTATGCACACACGTGCACACAAAGAGGAAAATACAGCAGAATGGTGCTGGTTCTGGTTAACATAGACCTTATTTACAAAATTCACATGGAAGACAGAGAGAGTTTGGTACAATATACTGGAGTATTTCTTCTGATGTTCATGAGTGAAGTTCTTCTGAAGTATATTAAAGAACAGAGCTCTCTCAACAGCATGTTTAAGAGCATCCTTCAGAGAGCATAGAGAAATCCTATCACTTTCTATATCACTTTCTATACCATTTTATGCAGAATTCAACATGAACCAAAGCAAAAGGCTCCATTTTTACCCAGGAAAATAGATCTGAAAGTAAGACACCTTGAAAAGGCTAGACCCTGGCTACATTGTGAGAAGAAGTGCACCTTGGAGACTTTGTCATTTCCCCTGATCTTTAAGTGTGTAATGATTTGTCAGTGCGCATGAAATCTTCTAAATGGTGTTCCTGGAGACCATGGCTATCTTTAATACACAGAACTGATAGGGCTTATGCGGATACATACAAGTTTTTTTTACGCCCCTCTGATCTTACTGAAGTGCCTCATCCTTTCTCTGGGTTCATCTTGGTAGGCATAGGTTTCATTCTGCCTGCCTAGTGTCTCTGAACTGTAAAAATTGCTACATGTATGTGTAACTGGTTTTACTCCACCTTACTTCCCCACCATTGCCTTCTACAAGGGGATACACTTATGGTATTGCTACTTGTCCCCATATTTTTTTCTTCTTGACTGCTGGTACTGCAGTTATTCCTCCTCTTCTGGTGGAGCTATTTCTAATATTTGTATGCCCTGTATCACTGAAAGTGGAGGGGGAGCATGGAGGGAAGGGATAAAAGAGGAAGGGAAGGAAGGAAGAGATTCTAATATTCTCTCATTACTCATCAGTTCATCTGCCCTGTTTCATGACCAGTACCTCATCCTCTCTTCTGATATATTCCTTTGCTCATTCTGGTTACGCACCTCAGCTGAAATCTAGTTATCATATGGGTAACATTTGGATTTGTATAATCTCATTCATTATAATGTGATCATTTGTGATTTACTATTACTTGGAAACAAAAGATTCTTTTGCATATGGTACAAATCACTGGCCCCAGAATGGTGGCTGAAAATCAATCAGGAGAGGCTTTTACTCCTGCCACTTTGGCTTGAGATTGAAGTGTTTCATACAGTAGCTCTGCTAGGAGTAAGCTGGGCTTCCTTACTAACATAATAAAACTCAGACCATCCTAAGGGGATAAGGGAGTTACATTCCAAAACTGTCACTGCAAGTGACCAAAGTTTAATGGAAAACTTTGAAAAAAAAGATTCTATTAAAAAGCAATTTTCCTCCTGCATATCATACACTATATTTTACGCTTTCCCCACTCTCTCCTTTTTTTTCCTCACTGGCACAAAAACAGGATCTTTGTTTTGACAGAGCTAATCCACTCATGCTTTCATTTGGGCCCTCAGGCTCTCCACCTGTGGAAAGATCCACGGGAGCAGAAAAACTACTGATGGGGTACCACATACTCACCTCAAAGGGAAGAAATCAGTGGTCTCCTAGAGGTATGGACTGTAAACATTTGGTTCCAGAGGACCCATGGAGAACATGAACACAACTTCCTGCACAACCTGCACAACCTCCAGCAACAGCTTTTCCGTTTTTATTGCCTTCTGGGAGTTCTCTCTCCCATCAGCTGGGATTCTTCAGGAATCATGCTGTATGGGCTGCTTTGCTGCAGCTGTGCTGCCTCCCTCTTCCCAAAACCTGGAAGGCACATTTCTACCCACAAACTCTGTTGGTGAGAAAGGATATCGTAGCTTGCAACCATTGCCAAATTTGACAGCAAGCTTCGTAACAAACTGGTACAGCTCTGAGATCTCTCCGCTGCTTCTGTAGGGAGGTCAGGGAAGATTTTATGGAGTGAAAAGTGGTGGAGAGAAAACAAATTGCTTTGTTTTCTCAATTGCTCCACCAGGCAGCATGTTCAAGGTGGCTAACATAGGGCACTGATCTATTCCATGGAGCATCTGCCCAGCCAGCAAAAAGAGGCAGAGACATATTTAGATGTTTAGGACTTTGTATAACAAGACTAAGCCCAGAAATTTATCTTAGCATCTTTGCCATTGGACATGACCCACAGATGAGCAGGAAAAATAACCATGATTGTTCTGTGACAGGAAGGGTTTGCTCATGGTTTTTGCTGTAATTTCTCACTAAAGACTGCTGACTGACATCTGAATTGTCTTTGTATCTAGCCAAGTAAATGACTGTGTGCAAACCAACACACTCAAAGGTAAGTTTGAGCCAGGTCATTCTGGCTTTATAACATCTGTGTGGGTTTCTGTGGTTCCCAGGCCAGGCTATGTCATGGAGTCACTATGTCTAGTACAGGAAATTTTAATTCATAGCATTTAAATTCAGGAAGCTTGAATTTAATGTTCAGTTGTGTCCTGAAAGAGTCTGGATTCTTCAAAGCCTGGAAGTACAGAACTGAAAAAAAAAGAAAAAAGGCCGATGACAGTTCTGAGTCTTGGCTCCTGTGTTGTCAGCAGGAAAATCCCCATCCATTTTACTGGAGCCAGCGTTTCACCCACTGTGTTTTCGTGCTCTGTACAGTGTTTTGCATTGGAGATCTTGCACTCAGGAAAGTTAAAGAACTGTGGTAGTATGCGAAACATATCTTACCCGAAGCTTTCTGGATGTGAAGTAGCAGGCTAAGTCAAACCGACCAGAGAGGAGAAACCAGATCTCCACCTCCTGGCTGAATCCTGTATCACTGCGCTCACCCTCTCCCTCTGGTCTTTTGAGCCTAGAATGGGACCATGGCAGCACTGCCACTGTTCTAAGACAGCCATCCTTGGTGGCCCTCACGGCTGGGGTGCCAGTCAGGCTTGTGCCTGCCAATGCCCACGGGGTCTTGAGAACAGGCAGAGCAAAATCAGAGGTGCCTCAGGAAATATAAAGGCAGGAACCAAGTATCCAGCGTGAAAAGGTCAACCTCACTGGAGTCAGGGCAACCACGCCAGCACCGCAGTTTTGCATTCATGTGTTTGAATCCTGCCTAAATCATGCTTTATGTGCCTATGTCTTTGTACGGGTCTGGGCCAGGACCACCCAGGAAGCCATAAAAACCAGAAACTGTGTTTTTTTAATTTTTCAATTCAGGTAAGCTGGCTCTTGTGCCATTTCTTCCAAGTCCTTTTTTAGCAATTACTTTGATGAGTAGCAAACAGGGAGACCTCTGAGATGAAATGCACTGTGAGGATATGACAGGCTGGAAGACAGCATACTCAGTGAGCCTGACTTTGCTGAGACAAGAATTTGGCTCTTGCTTTTAAAAGAGAGCAAGATGAGGAAGAAAGCTATTTTCTGAGTAGCAGTCTTCTATCTGTTCTTTCCCTTGCTCTCTTTCTTTCTTTTTCCATCTGGAACTAGTAACTTTTTAAATGCTCTGCAGCCACCTAGAGGAAAAAAAACGCTTGATTGAAGTTAATTTTATACGGATTAAGCCAGGGAGTGGGCTCTGCAGAGTTTAAGAATGTGAGTTTCTAAACTAGCCAGCCTGTTTATTATTATATCACAAGACCTCCTTGGAAATATATACACTGAATCATCATCAAAAGCTGAAGATAACTTCAGTTTATGTTTATAGTTCAGAAATATTTCCTGCTTCGTGTTCTCATTGTGCTAGTTATTGGATATGACATATTTTTATGACAGACAGAATAGCAGGACCACAATATATTTTGTCAGTAGACAGAAGGAGATGATCTGGTTTGAATTTTTATTTTGGAAGATTTAAAACTTGAATTATTTTATATGTTTATCTAATGACTATGACAATATGCTATTGGTTTATCTACATGGTTTATGTTTCTGTAGAGCCATGACTTCAAAACCTCTCAATAGTTTTTGAGGCTTTATCTAGGATGTTTATAACCTCATGAAAAACCTCTGGCTTTTCTCAGATGAGGGCTGTCACACAGAATACACTAATGGGCTCTCTGTCTACCAGAGAGAAAGCTGATGCAGTCATATTAGAACCATTTAGTCTATGCCATGTTCATTTGCACTGTATGAAACGGAATAACAAAGTTTAACTGTTGATTGAAAGTAACACTTTAATGTATAAAGTTAGATATTAAAACATGTCTGTCTTTTTGAAATTGAATTTAAATGATTGGTTTTTTCCTCTCTGTAGATAAGATATGGCAGCTCAGTCTCCAATTATGCCTAAAGAACTGGAGACTGGGGGGAAGTATTCTTTAAAAATCAAGTCTAGACAGGGAGAAAAAGATAAAATTTTATGTCAATTACATAATGCAGAAGATCAAAATGATGATGGATTTTCTTTGGTAGCTATGCCAGAGGGCACTGAAAATTCCATTATGATGGAGTGTCCCTGTCGTAAGGCAAATGCACTTTAGCAGTGTAAGAGGTAAGCTAAGCATGTGCGGGCAGTGAATGGAAATAAAGAATACTGATATAGATATTAAGAAGGTCCACTAAGACATCCTCCACTTCTTCTTCTCTTGTAAGAAAGACATGACTTACACATGCAGTGTGGCCAGTCAAAGTAACTTGAATACTGCTATGTTATGTCGGAACAGAATCTGTAATAAGAAATCTTACTGGCTTAAGAAATGCTAAACAGAAAATTTTGAAATTTAGGAATTTTTCTAGGTTGTGGCCAGGGATGGAGGTGATTCTGCCCCTCTACTCCACTCTTGTGAGACAACACCTAGAGTACTGCATCCAGTTTTGAGTACCCAGCGCAGTAAGGACATCAACCTGTTGAAGCAAGTCCAGAGTAGGGCCACCAAGATGATTAGAGGCACAAAGCACCTCTTCTGTAAGGAAAGGCTGAGAGAATTGGGTTTGTTCAGCCTGAAGAAGAGAATGCTTTAGGGAGACCTGATTGTGACTGTCCAGCTCCTGAAGAGAGTCTACAAGAGAGACTTTATACAAGGGTATGTAGAGACAGAACAAGGGGGACTGGCTTCAAACTGAAAAAGAGTAGGTTTAGATTATATATTAGGAAGACATATTCTTTACTGCAAGGGTTTTGAGGCACTGGAACAGGTTGCCCAGAGAAATTGTGGATGCCCCATCCCAAGCAGTGTTCAAGGCCAGGCTGGATGGGGCTCTGAGCAACCTGGTCTAGGGACAGGTGTCCCTGCCCATGGCAGGTGGGTTGGAACTAGATGATCTTTAAAGTTGCTTCAAACCCAAGCCATTCTTTGATAAATGATGGGATTCTGAAAACACAAAGTGGGTAAATTTGGCCCTAGGAAACCAGTGATGAGCACATGGGTTGTAGACCCATGAAATCTATGAAAGATGGGATCTTTGGTAGAAAATCCTATAGGAGGTGACTTTCTTCTGAACATTAAACCCATAGAGCATCTAGAAGTTTTTTTTCCCATCAGAAATCTTTGTATAAATGCATGATAAGCCCTATCATACAGCTTTAGATTGCAGCTACTGTTATCTTTGCCTGTTATGTGATGGATATTTGCAAATGGATGACTATGGGTATTAGTTAACTGAAGAAGCTCATGTCTTCAGAAATTGGGTTATAGCTTTTGAACCTTCAGTGTCAAATTCTAGGTAACACTCCTAGATTTGCTTAGTTTATCTTTTTATTGATCCAAACATTTTATTCCAAATGACCTCTTTATAATTGATTTGGAAGCTCTGTCTGTTCTAGAGCAAAGTTGTTATGGTCCGTGTATTTTCCAGCTAGATATGCAAACCACAGATCATAAAACGTACAGGCAGGCAAATCCGTTTTGCAGTAATCTCATCAAAGAGGGTGGAACAAATTGTATATATACCACCCCAGTAAGCAAGTAAAATGAAAGCATTTTAGATGAATACTTTTCTGTGTGATATTGGGCACTTGTTTTAAATGGGTTAAGAAACTTATGCTGTATTTCCTCTTTATTCCAATAATTTCAATTACAGAGTCATATGTAATGTGCACAGAGGAGTGGTTTTTTAACTGTTTCACTCCAAGGTGTATGCTACATAAGAACTCTAACCACTTGAGTTCTCCTGTATACAGATATTTATTTCAAATGCCAGGACTATTTATTTCAAATGCCATGGCTGCACAACGCAGGTGAAACTCTGTGTGGCACAGAACAACTGAAACAGAGGTAGAAGAGATGAAAAATCTCTTCCACTTTCTGAAAGTGAGTGGGAGTGCAAGGGATCAGCTCTTCCAGGGCTGTGGGTGACATTTCCATATTCTGTTGGAGTTTTTTGAGCAAAAGTCCAGTCTTTCTAAAGGTAGCAAGTCAGCTGCTCAACTGTACTGTAACTTTCAGCTCTAGGAAATATTTTGAGTCATACCAGCTGCTTCTTGGAGTCCTGCATGGGACCTCATTGTCTTCCGTAGTCATGGTTCAGCTATTTCCCCATGGAGGGATTTTAGCCAACCTTTCCATTCTCAGGACCAGAAAGTACAATTAAAGCCACAGACGCCTGTAAGGATCCAAGCACAAGATACTTCACACATTAGTGAGAGAATTACCATGAATAAAGAAGGAGGGAAGGTTCCTGTGCTGTTTTGTCCTTCTGTGGTTCTTCCTCCTTTTAAGTGCCTTTACCACCTGTACTACGTATTCAGAGAGATTATAAATAGGTGTCAGGGTAGTGCTGTCCTGACAATTTTGTATTTTATATGGTTTTAGAAAATGTTCCAGAATGTTTCATTGTTAATTTTGCCATATTCTTGTGGGTAATGTTGGTTAAGGCAATGAAACACAATTCTGGCACAGCCTCCCAGGTTAAAAATACACACAGAACACTCTATTTGGCTTTATCCAAAGGCTTTTGGATAATATTTTTAGTAGCACGCAGTATAGGCTTGTGGTGATATTGTGCAGCACACTATGATTTTTCCAGAGGTCTACATGGACCTCCATTTATTCTGTGTCTTGAAAATACCATTTTTGCTTACCCTTTGTGAGGGAAGTATGAGTTCTGATTTCTTTTTAAGAAGATGGATATACAAAGAAACAAAATTGAATTTGCAGTAAGTCTCTGCTGTGTTAGAAATTACGAACAGTAATTACTACTTGTATTTAAAGCATCCTTTTCCCAACTGAACTCCTCTAAATAACTGCTTTGGAAGGATGCCTTGGCAAGGAAGGAATGGATGTGGATATCTTGTGTGATGCTGTTTAATTATCTGAGTGCCAAATCTATATCTGGACCAGGAACAATGGCACTCAGAGTTAAATTAGGACTCTTCAATGTGTGTGTAACATGACTGCTATACCCTAGAAATCTTAGATCATATGTAGCTCTTGCCCTTTGATGGAATTGTGTATTTTATAACTTCTCTCTGCTTGGCTCACTCTGGCAATACAGTCCATGGTTGACTCAAAGTTGCACAAAAGTCAGGAATCAGGATGAAATTCTAGTGCGTGATTCAAATGCCTACTACTGCAAACTCCTCCTCTGCAATCTGCCAAAAACAACAGTCATATTCTCAGGCTATATGGCCAGTGCTTTCTTTATAGGAATGAGATTTCCCCACGGAAAGGATATGCCTGCAGTAGATTTGCTATGCGCTGCTCACCAAAGATGAACTGTGAGTTCCCTTTTTGCTCCCACACTTTTAGGGATTTTTTTGGAGCCAGTTCAGCAGTGTGGGAGTTCTTCAGCAAGGGGGAGTCTCCAGCACAAAGTGCATGCCAGTTTTTCTGAGCACTTTCACACTTCCCAGAAAAAAGTAGTTGGGGAACTGATGATTTAGCTTCGTTAGGGATGCCTTTATCAGATCCCCAATTTAAGGCAATCTAACCATTGTTACGATGTGTGGGGAAAAAGCACAGATGGAGGACAGCTATGGTTGCCTGGTCTTGGAAGAAATGATCCTCAGAAATTACTGACTTTTCTGCATGAAGCAGTCTGTTCCCCAGGCAAGTGCTTTGAATGAATACTCAATAGATGTAAGGGTTTCTATGTTTTCAGCAGCTTCCAAAATTACCTTCCTTTTGAGTTATTTGC
Organism: Myiotriccus ornatus; assembly: GCA_036023395.1. NCBI lineage: Eukaryota > Metazoa > Chordata > Aves > Passeriformes > Tyrannidae > Myiotriccus > Myiotriccus ornatus. The sequence continues at coordinate 46,135,019 of JAYRBT010000082.1, forward strand.
TGCTTTTGCTTTAATATTAGTAAACTCTGGAGAAAGAGAGAATGATTTCAAGCCTTTGATCTCAAGCCTTAAAGCCATAAAAAGTCTCCAGCTCTACATCCTACACTTCAATACTTAAATAAGGTTAAACATGCACTTACAGACAAGAGAGAGCTTGTGATAGCAACAGCATGAGACTTTCCATTATACATTGGAATATGGCTCATCTTCTTACTTTGTGAAATGACTTTTCTGTCTGGGGCCATAAATAATGGCAACTCATTGAAGCTTTATCAAAAAAATGATCCCAAACAAACTTTCTTGTAACAACATAACTACTGACAGAGGCTTTAATTTTTCCTATAAAGGAGTTGGGCCAAGCTTGTAATAAAACTGATTTGGCAGAGATAACAAGAAGTTATCCCAAGAATTAATCTTCCTCTCTAGGCAAATGATCCTTCAGGCTTTAAATTTTTCAAGTGTACAGCTTATCCCAAGTATAGAGGACAAATCCCGCCACCACCTGATGCCTCTTCACGTACATAAAATGTATGTAGTGATGCACTATTTCTCATTGCTTTTGTAAAGTTGGTTGAGATCTATTGATGGCAAGAGGAGGATGTTAGTGTTTTCCATCTGTGTAGAGCCACTCTAGGTACCAAAGTATTTGAAAAATGCACTGCAGCACACTCCTGTTGTGAAAGGGTGGGGGGGAGGTGTGTAGAACAGTGCAAAAAAGAAAAAGCCTCTCCTAAAATGGATGGTTCTGGTTTTGTATTTGTGCATACTGCAAAGCAAAAGGAACTGCTATTGTTCAACAAGTGAACATCTGCGATTTCAATCCTGCATGGCACAGACTAAGGCTGTAGGTTTCATTGCTGTGATCTTTTCCTCTTCTTTTAAATACTGCATGTAGCATAGGACTCTGTTCTTTGCCCTTTGTGGGACTTGGAGGCTTTCCATGGTTTAATGTGAAAAAAGGCTGTTGCTGAAGGAGTGTACTCATCCAGTTTGCTTTGAAGATGTGGCAGCAGAGTGTGTGTTTGTCTCCTTCAAGGGTGTGTCCCACAGCTGCCGGATGCCTTCACTTTCATGGATTTCCCCTTGCAACAGTTTGTGATTATACACACCCAATTAGCGCCATCTCTGACACACACCCTGCAGGCAGCACAGACGGCTTCAAAAGGAATCACAGTGAGGCACTTGGTACCAGTCAAGGACTGTGAGGTTGGCTGTGCTCCGGTGCTTATGCAGAGCAGGGATTCCAGATAAAGTACGCCATCACACACAAGTATTTTTTAGAAATGTAAATATGTCCTTAAAATAAATGTAGTTTTCTTTTGGACCACAACATCATTGAATCTCTATGTTATTCGGTGATTTCACTGAGGGCAGAACTAAGGCTGCCTGTGTGTGTATTTTCATACCTTGTAAAATAACTTCATTTTATAAGTAACTTGCATTGCAGTCTTTTCATGGGATTACTTCTATATGACTGTAATGTTTTGATGTTTAAGGTTCTAATATATTTTTGCTTCATTTAAGCAAATGTTTTGTTCTTGGTAAAGAGTCACAATACCTTGTAAGACCCAAAGTCTCTGTTACTGTGCAGTACAGTAACTTGTCAGCACAGCTTCATTACTGGCATAATTTCAAAGTTTTAGTAAAGTGTATTTTTCTGTTATTTGAACAGTCCAGTCTGGTTAGAGTGGAGATAAGCTTCTGATACATGCAGTTAGTGTCACCTAATCTGTTTATCAGAAGCAGAATCTGGAGCAGCAGAGAATAATTTTTGAAATGTATCACTAGAGAGGGTAAAAAGTTAAAAGCTATGGGTATACCGTTTTCTGCGAGGGGAAGCGATTAGGACAGCACACAAGAATCAGTTTTTAAATTTAGCTGGTGTATCTTACTTTAATAGCCCTTTAACACAACTGTAACAATAGTAACTGTGAGAAATGTAATTAGGTACAAGAAATAAACATGTTTTGATAAAAATACAGACCCAAAGTCAAAGCTTGCCCATGGGCCATCGGCAGGTCCCCCTCATAGGCAGCCCTCAGAGGACAGACATCTTTTTTTTCCATGTCCTTTCCCAGAACTGCTCTTTGACTCTCACAGCATCTATCAAATAAAGCAGATACCTGCTCTTGCTGATTTCAGAAGTAATATAAAAAGACCCCTCTCCCCCATCTGTCAATCCATCTAATTGCAATTAATCTTAATGCATTAAACTAGCATTAGGGAATAAAAGAAGATTTTATTTTGATTCACTAGTCTTGGTGGCTGTGGATATAGGTTTCTTTACTCTAATTTTTGATTTAATGTTAATTAATTTAATTAACCTTACAAATAATTAGCAATTGTAATTCATTAGTAAAACTGCTACAATCTAATGACTGCTCCTCAGCCAAGCCCAGGGCTCGAGTCCAGCAGCTGTCACCAGGGTTAAACATTTCAGGAAAATAAAAATTACACAAGCAATTAGGTATGTAATGAATCAGTGGATTGTTCGTGTTGCACATGGCATGCTACCTCCCTTCGTGGACACCCATGCTGAACACTAGCAAAGAGTGCGGATCCCAGCCAAACCCAGATGTTTCACCCTGGAGCCTGGAGTGTGGATGTCCACGGCCATTACAACGCCAAGGGTTAATGGCACAGCGTTGTTCACGTGTATGTAGGGGACTAACCTCTCTGCACTCTCCAAGAGCATGGCTGCCCTCCTGCAGACTGGGAACAGTGCCTTCACTTCCCTAATCCCCCAGACCACGCCTAGGCTTTGTCAGGGTGAGTGCTAGCTTTGCCACTAACACCTTAACAGTTAAAAAGACTGGCTGATTGCTGGTGAGCCTGGAGCTCTCCTGACCGGGTGTGTTGAGTCTGTGCAGGAGGTGGCATCCCTCTCTGAGTAATGGTAAAAAAATGTATTTATGCTCTAAAAAGCAGAGGAAGTACCTCAGGTTTAGGGTCTTATAATTTCTAAGGCAGGAAGTCTGTGAAAATGTAGCCAACCTGACACTGGCAAGCATCCCTAAACACCATGGACATCAATAATAACTAAATGTGAGGGGAGAGCAGTAAAATGTGATTGATAAAGGAGGCTGGCACAGAAATAAAAATAGGGTAAAATGGTATCTCAATAATGAACTTTTATCTATGGAGATTAATACAGACTTTATTTGTGATAATAATTTGCCGCAGTAGCAAAGAAGCATGTACTGCATTGTAAAATGAGACATGAACCTCCTAAATTGCAAGGGGCATATAGAGTTTGCTGCATATATGGTATATGCAGTGGTTGCTGCCAGGAGACCCCAAAGAGATGTTGTGGCCAAGGGAAACAGTGTGCAGTTATTTAGTGTGGCATATAAAAAGGTGACCCTTTGTGCTTATACAAGGCCTTTTGTCAGGTTGCAACATCAAACCATGCCAAGGATGTTGTGCTGATCTGTTGCTGATCTGATAACTATCAGCTGTGGTATGCATACACCAACATCTGTTACTGGAAAAGATGTAAAGGGACCTACCACAGAACTAAAGTGAAATAAAATTGGATTGTCCCTAGAAAGTGAAATTATTTCAAATGAAAACAACTCATCTGTAAATAAATGCATGTTATATATTTGATCCAAAGCAATTCTGTCCCCGGTTCTTCGTTCGCGAAGTCTGGCCATTATTATATATACATATCTGTAAAAACAGGACAGGTAACCTTTTAGCACTTATGTTACTTATCTGTCTACATGAATTTTTAGGTAATTTAATGCTGGGGGTCCACTGAGAGTAAAATTGTTAAAAGCTCATGGAAATGTCAAGGGGAAATACTCCTCTTTAAGAGGTACTGTTGGATGTGCAAACACAGGTTTGTCTGTGTTCGAGGGACCATTAATCCTCTTTCCTAGTTTTGAATAAAAGGTTCCTAATGACTCTAGAGCATTGCATGGGCATTAGGGCTCCCGACTACTTTTACTGAGGTGCTTGCATCTTTTCCAAGCTGTTACCTCTTCAACTATGGAAAAAATTTCTGGGAAATAAACCCTATATCTATCCTTTTCCTATAGACAATTAAAATTATGGTCCAGAGGAAGAGCATTTAACACGAAGAGTTCATTTTTTACTTCAGCCCTTGGTCTTTCTGGAGGATTTGCTTCTCTCACAAAAGTTGTCTTGCTCTTTCAGGAATGGAAAAGTCCCTGAACATGAATGGTGCCTTGCCCTTTGACACCCAAAGTTCAGAGAGGGAGCACCGTCAGTGGAAAGCAAATGAACTGAGGGCGTGATTTTCAGACTGTGTCTCCCCTGTACCTTGCCTTTAAATGATTCTGCTCGGAGCAGTAGATAGTCAGCATTTCTGAATTTGCATTGTTGCATCTGCAGAAGCGTCTAAACATTTTGCATATGTAGAAATCGCTGACTGCAAATCTGCCAGTTATATTTTAGGTCTGTGCCAAATGGGCACATGTTCTGGATGAGCTAACTTGAAATATAGTGGTGACATACACAGTAGCAGTTTCACGTAGGGCCGTGTTAGCAGCTTTGCTCCCTGTCGTGTTTTGTGGTGATTCCATATAAGAATGCAATGGAAGAAGAGGGTGGGTGGTATTAGTAAGTGCCCGGGGGATTTCCTGGCATGAAACTGCTCAGTTATGCTGCATCACCCCTGCTCCTTTGGAGTCTCTTAAAGTCTGTCACTCAGTAATGATGCTGATGAGAAAATAGGCATATTATTCTGGGGCCTTCACAGCAGGAACAGTCTGGAAGTAACCTGGAAAGAATGCATCATCCTTGCATGGTGGGGCATGTGCTCATTACATACAGAAGTCATACACTTAATACCACTAGTATCGTCACTGGTAAAATTATTAAATTATTACTTTCTAGAGAATAAAGAAGTTTTTATTTTATGTTGACACAAAATCTTTGCGAAAAATGGAGTTTTCCTGCTCCCACTGTGTTCTCTGTCCTCTCTGCCTGATGTTTTTTGCATCTTCCTGCTTCTGTGTGGTTCCCTGGTACTTTTGAGACTTCTCTGCATCAGAGTAGCACATCAAAAAGAGGGATGAGTGCTTGGGATGTAACAGCAGGGATGCTTTTAACTTTCTTGCTATTTAGCACAAGTTGCTGTACCATGTGACTGGAAAGTAAACAACTCCAAACCTCAGGCAGATATCTGCCGAAGCATTCCTTGATCATTTGTTTTGGGGCTTTGTTCTGCAGGTCCTGTGTGACAGATATGTGCGAGTGTCCGGTCCATAAAAACTGCTACTGTGAGTCGTTCCTGGCATATGCTCGAGCCTGTCAGAGGGAAGGTCTGAAAGTCCAGTGGGTGCCAGAGCAGAACTGTGCAGGTAAGCATTTTGGGACTGCCTGTTTGTAAGCCAGTGTGCAGGGTAACTATCCTTTTACTGATGGAGGAAGATCAAAATGAACCATATAGAAAGGACTGGTATTGCACCAGTTTGGAAGTCCTCGGAAGTTTTTCTTTCAGGATATGTAAACCCTTGATTACAGATAATGTTTAAATTCGTTTGACTTCCTGTCAAAACACAGTTATATTTCCAGAGACAGCATGCATATATGATTGCAGGAGGTTCAACAAGGGAAGAAGAGAGAATGTATCTAATGAGAATATAAAAACACAAACCTGTGTTAATTTCCTAATAATCAGTTTCCTAATCCCCCTGTGATTAGGACTGCATTAATTGCAAGTAATTGTTTCTGTGAGAAGCATTGGCCTGTGATAATGGGCACTCGAAGTAAAGTGCAATATTGCAGATGAATATTTCTCCTGATGATGGTCTCATTAATTTAGGACATTCTGTAATGGCATTGGTTTGCCTGGAAATGTATTCAGATTTATGTAAAGCAATTAACAGTAGTTGGGAAAAAAAAACCCCGCTGAGAAGAGGATACTCAGTGCTGGTCAAACAGCTATTACTCTGTGGTCCATTTTGGTGATTGTGAGTGGCTCAGGGTCTACTCTCTTAACTTCAATTTCCTTTTCTGTTGAAGGCATTTTAGCAGGGATGGGTGAGTGGCAGAGCAAATTACATTTGATTGACTATTCCCAAAAGGCTAATTTTTTTTTCATACAAAGGAACAGAACAATCCAAACAGGGTGTCACTTAGTGAAAACCCTATTCAAGAATGTGGTCTCAGGTAGCACTAATGACATATAATTTTAATCTGTTGATCTGGTAGCACATCCATGCGGAACATGAAACAAGCATTGTGACTTTTTCTTTCCCAAAGCACTTCAGAATGAGACTTCACTCTTGCAGATGCTGTAAAAAGAATAAAAACTCCAGTCCCTGCCCTAAGGAGTTTATACAAGTGTTGACATATCACGACTTAACTAATTGAGGCTTCATTTCACAATTTTTTTCTGGCATCTTACCAAAGACAAGAAAAGTTTCTGAGGCAAAAAACAGTCTTTGAGAGAACATTATGAAGGAATTTAAACACACAGCTTCCATTAAAGCTAATAAAAGAAGTGTTTAAATCCACACAAGTTTTTTAATTTCAGTGCAGAGTTGTAGAAAAAAATGGGAAATCTTGTTAAGCAGAAAATATAGATAATCTGTATATGGCCAAGTACCCTCAAAACATTAAAGTATTCAATGTCAAACATGTAGCACCATCTTCTATGTTAAATCATATGGTAAACATTAAATTAAAGTGCATCCACTGAACTCTATATGACACCACTGACCAGCATCAAGATTTTAATCTGTAACTTATTTTTTTCTCTCCGAAACTAGTAGTTATAATTATTGTGTCCCAATTACAGGTAAAAGTTCCTAGGTAAGAAACAATATATCTGTAATAAAACTTTAGTGTTCTGTGAATTTCATTTCCTGCTTGACATTTCATAGCTGGTGGGATACTTGCAAGAGTTGCGTTCTCATGAAAATTATGTATAATTATTAGTAAATTCAGGTTTAATTATTATTTCATGTGTTTTAAAACCAGATCTTGTGTTGTTGCCAGTTTCTCTACCCTGCCTGCTGTACTCTTAGCTTATTTTTATAATCTTCAGAAAACTTACGTTGTCTGGAGGGCCAGACAGACAGGATGCTCAGAAGGCTGAATTACATGTCCTGTTCCCTGCTCTTCTCTCTCTCCCCCAGTGTGACAGCATATCCTCCTCTACATTCTTACACAAAATACTGCTGCTCAAGGTTTGCTGTCCTATAAGATTGGTTTGATAAGGGGAATATCAGCTCTCATTTAACTGGAGAAGTGAAGATAGAAGCTAAGGAGTAAGGAAAATGGCTAGGGTAGGAAAGAGTTGGTGAGATCCACATGGTAACTGAGGGGGTTAGGAAAAGGATATGGGTTTCCATAGGATGTAGAGGGGAGGGTGGCTTGTTGGGATGGGTACAGGAAGAAATATTATTTGTGAAGGAGAAATTGAAAACCAGGGGAGCCAGCATGAGAGAAAGAAGAAATAAGAGGAAGTGATACATGCAAGAGCAAAAGGTAAAGATACAAAAGGAAGGAAGAGGTTTCAAAAGGAAAGGAGAAGAAAAAAGGATTTTTTTTTTTTTTAACCCAAGAAAGGCTAAGCAAGCAGTTTATAAAGTGCAATTAAGTAAACTGATGTGGTGAAAGAACTTAGGCCATAATAATTTAACACCACATTTCTGAGGACACTGAGAGGAAGAAGACTCAAGGATGGTAGATGACAATAACTCCCTGCCATGGGCATGACTTCCAATGCAAGAAGAAAAATCAGATAAGGTCTATAATATAGTGCAGAGTACACGAGATAGCAGTGATGTGCTTACATGCTACGACAGCCAGTCAGTGCCCAGATCTATTGCCTTTTACTATGTTAGAAGGAGATGTGAATTCCAAGCACTATGAGTGACATTCCATTTGACAAAAAACTTACGAAGTCCGAACTGTGTAACACCAACAGAAGAAGGAGAAAGAATCATTGATGCTCAAATATTAGTTCAGAATTTTATGTGGAATTAGGTTTACCAGGTATCATCCACTAAGGGAATCCTTCAACAGTTATATGTTACATATTTTGGCTTTTGTGTTAGGGAATAAATTCTTCCTATATAATTACGACCATGTCTTCAAAGACAGGCGCAGATAGATACAAGCCTCCTCTGTGAAACTGCCAAAGTGGCTGGAATAAACCAGGTCTAGTCTGAAAACTATAGCCTTATTAGGCAGGGTTTATAAGATCAGGCACAGTGCTGTATTTGTGTGACTGTATGGCTTCTGGACTGGAGCTGGCTATTTTCCCACCAGCTTAGAAAGTGGTCTGAGGAAGCTCACATCTGTCATGCCAAACACATGTTCTAGAAGAAGAGTGGAAAAATCCTGTTGGGACTGGTAATGTTGCAAAATACTGTATTATTAGTAGCTTTTGTACTTTGGCGTTAGGTTTTTGATTTTTTTTTTTTTTTTGCTAGTGTACTAAGTTATTAGTAACAGAGCTCAGTTCTCTGAGAGAGGAATTTGCCTCAAAAGGCTGGTGCAAAGGCATCACTTCTGTTTTCCATGTTTACATGGTACTGAATCGTTTCAACAGTCCCTGGGAAGCCTACTGAAGAATGTCTTTATTTTTATTTTTTTAAACTGTTGATGAAGTGGAATGCTCTGGATCAATCACAACACATGTTAACAACTGAATCACTCAACAATAAAAGCCATCCGGGGAACCTCAACAGCAGCCATTGTATTTTTCTGATTTTTCCCTTGACAGCATGTTAGTAATACCATTATAGGCTGCCTACAGCAGAAAATCAGGTCATATCTTCTACATGGCATCATCTGAAGGAAAAGGAGGTGTTTTGACATACCACATCCATGTGTGGTAGAGCAGAGCTGGGGAGTACTTACAGATGCCATGGCTGCTGAGAGAAGGCTGTAATATGTTCTCATTTGCTCTGGGGCAGAGAGGAGGAAGTGTAAAGGAGACCTTGGCCAACTTTCCTCAAACCCACCAGCAGAGGAACCAAAGAGAGGTCAGGTGGAATGATGGGCCAGCTATTACTGCAGTAGAGTTTTGGAGGATGAAACCTGTGCAGCCTCAAAACTGAAGCTTGTAGACCTTTTTGTATGGAAACTGCATGTACTGGAGTCTAATGTCTGGTTTTGGTTGGTCCATTAAAGATCCTTTGAAGGGAAGCTCATTTCCAGAGAGAAAGTAGAAAAGCTTCTAGTAAACAACCCCCTTAAGATAATAGAGATTCAATCTCTATTCTTAACACGCTACATAAGCATAGAGTCTCTTGTGAATCTAACATCTTATTCCATGCTCAATATTGCTTGCATATTTTTTCCTTCTAAGTTTCCTGTTTCATTTAAATTTACTTTTAGTTATTCCTTTTATTTGTTCCTTTAATGTGCATGAAAGTTTTCATGCAGAGCAAGATAGAAATGTAAAGCTGGAAAAGAGTTCTCAAAAGCTGTATGTCCACAAGCTGAATAAGTCTATTTTAAACATTGCTGAAAGATGTTTATTTCAATTAAAGATGTCTCACAGAGTTTTTAGACAGGTTGCTCTGGTGCTTAAAAGTAGAAAGCTTTTTTTTTTTTATTTTTTTCCTGATATCTAATATCCAGCCAATGTTTAGCTTCTGATTCTCTGTAACTCCAAGGTAATTTTCTCTTTCTATTTACTATGCATTTTTTCCAACTTTGTGTCCTGAGAACTGTGTATGCATTCCTGGTTTAATTCCTTCTTCAGGGCTGCTTTTCAGATATGCATGAATTCCATAAAATTGCACAAGAAGTAAAACTTGCAAGAAGCTGATGCTTTGTTATTAGTGAAAAGGAACCCCTTAAATTTATGATGCCTTAGCAATAAAACTTCCATCCTCTTCGATACACTCTTATACATATTTAATCAATTTATTTCTATTTTCTCTTTATGAATAATAGCAGTACTGTAATGACACTGTAGGCCAATCCTCATGACAAAACAGCCTTTTCTGTCCATAAGAGAACTGTTCTTTAAAAAATCTTGACCTTCATACTCTCTCAAAGTTGAAGAAACCTTCATAATGTAATCACCTCTCTGAAAATAGCAAGAGATGAATCTGGATCCTTGAGAGTCCCTTGCCATCTATAAACTATTTTATCAGTACTTGTTTTTGCCATCAGCACAGCCGTTAAAAAGAATAACAGACTTTTATTTGCTATCGAACCATGTATTATTCTACGTACTAAAAAGGCAGGATATAAAATGTTGAGAGTGTAAATATTGATCTGGAGGGGTTATAGTGCTTTTAGCTGAGCCTTCAGTGGTCTTTTAAGTTGAAGATGCATTGAACTGTCAGCTACATAAATTAATGAATAGCTACTGGAATCATTAAGTACAAGAATCCTCATTCTCAGTGATCCCTTAGTAAAATAGCCCAAAGCATAATTGATTTTCAATTTTGTTTATTTGTTTTGTTTTGGGGTTTTTTTTGTTAAGAAAGGATGCTGCTGGGTTAACAGAACTGATCTGGTTTGCTGCAATATGCAATACAGAAAGTAGAATCTTAGGGTCAGAAAGTCTAACTTGGTGAATTACTCTCTTCTTCTTTCAGTAAGAGTGGAACTGATAATAAATGTCCTTGTAAATTTTTCAGAACATTTCATAAAAGGCATTGTAATAAATAAATAAACATTATTATTTCCTTAATATAAAGCATAGATCTGCTTATAGATAGAAATACTGCCAAAGCTTTATATACTGTCAGCTGTGTTAAAATTCTCAAAAATATCAAGACTGCTGTGGACTTTTTGGCTTTTTGACTAGGAATTTTGCTACTTTTATATTTGTGATGTAATATGGTAAAATCTTTTTACAAATAACTTTTGCCTCTACATAGTCACCATACTGAAACGTACTTTTTGATATTTGCAGTAGAAACTGAGCAAACAGATAAGGAACTTCCTGAGTGGGGCTCTGCGTAATATGCATATTTTGTTCCTTTTAACTGCCTTTCAGCTACCCAGTGTAAACACGGTGCGGTTTATGATACCTGCGGTCCAGGATGTGTCAAAACCTGTGACAACTGGAACGAGATTGGACCATGCAACAAGCCCTGCGTTGCAGGGTGCCACTGTCCGGCAAATTTAGTTCTTCACAAAGGAAGATGCATCAAGCCAGTCCTGTGCCCACAGCGATGACATTAGTTCTCTTTCCGTGGACACTAATGCGGGTGGTCACTGACCGCTTTGATGCTCACAGCCAGTGAAGGACTCCAGCTGTTTGTGTGCAGATTCTGCGGAGTACATGTCTACTCACAGAGTGTAAATATGTTCCTGTGTGTATATTGATGTGTCTTTATGTATACACACATGGCACCTAGGAAGATATATAAATGTATACTGTGTGTATGGAGATACACGTGTCCATACACAAGTGCCCTAAACATAAGTACGATCCATATATTTATATATATGTCCACACACAAATATACATAATTTCTATATATCATAGAAGGATGAATTATAATATGTATATTTTTTGCTATAAAGTTTATGTATTATTATTTCTAGAACCCTAATCTTTAAGTCATTGTAAAAATAAACCAGGTGTTTTTAATATAATATAGTGGCATGAAAAGATTGGATGACTTTGCCTTTGGATAAGTTTGTCATTTCCAAAGAAACTTTTCTATGGCCATAGCACTGCCAAACTGGATTAGTTTCAACACAGAACCTGGATTTACAGTTGTACAGGAAACACATTTCTCTGGAGATGGAGGATTTATCTAGGAACATTTCATGCGTACCTTAGAGCTGCATAGTGATTGGTGACAGTGCTTAATCAGGCAGAGAAAGCTAGGGATTGGCTTTTATGCTTTATTGAAATAACTGTGAAAAATGATTTCCAAAGCTGGTTGGACAACTGCCAATATGGAGATATTTCTTTCTGGAATGGCACCAAAGAGTCAGGGGCCAGATTTTCAAAAATGTTCGGCACCTACCAGCTCACTTTGAAAATCTGACCACTTCCCATTTCATATCCTAATACCCTGTCTCTGTTGTTGTGTCTGGCAGTAGCTGTGAATACACAATAAGGAGCTTGAAGAAAATATTCATGTACACATTAGCCCCTTTAACATGTTTGAAACTGCTACTTTTGTTTCATATTTCCTCCAATATTATGCAGAGAGCAAATCCCACAGTAAAGTGTTTGATTTCAATGTGCCTTAAAACATTAAATAATGCCGTGTTTCATAACTCATTTAATTTATCAGCATGGTTTAGAAGAAACACAAATTCACCACACCAAAAAACAGTAAAGAATGCCAAATGCTAATTGGAGAACTGCAATTTATTTCCTTAGTGGTCTTTCAGTTGAAGTTTCTGAGCATGTGGGCTCTGTGAAGTTTACGTGACTTTTTAAGTCTCCCAGGGGAGAAGCAATAATATGGGATTTCATTAGAAACTGTTAAAAAAGCCATACAACTTTCTCAAGCCTGAAGGGACTTTTTCTTCAACTGGAAAGCCTCTTGTAGAGCCTGATGGAATGGTCTCTGGAGATGATGGAAATCTTTGGGCATCTGATTTAGGTTTATAATGAAGTTATATTCTCCCTCACAGCTACTTCCATCATGCCTTGCATTGAAATTGCACATTGTAATGCTTTGAACAACTTTCTCCTTTAATTCTTCACTCTCCAGGAAGTTAAGCAGGGTCTGAGTTTACAGTAAGTGAGTGGGTGGGTGCAACACACTTGCGTTATACAACCTGTCCGTTATCTCATCCTGGAGGAAGATGCTGAGAAAACATGGTTAACTTAGGCACCTAAATGCTATACCACCACAGTGTTAAAAAGAGCTGGGCATATAATGCCAAGAGTGTTCCATGGATGTTCATCCAAATCTTAAATAAACTCAGCTTGATCTTTTTATGTCCCCTTTGTGTTGTTTTCTGGGAACAATCAAATAATTTAGTTTTACTGGAAGAGGGAGTTTTGAAGACACAGACACAAGTGCACTGGGAAGCAGAATTGCAAATGTGCAGATCCCATCAGAGCAAGAAACTAGAAGAGTTTTATGTGGCTCATGTGATAACTGAATGGCAAAGTTGAAATTTAGAACAATTGCAGCTGGTTGAAGGAGTTAAAATATAAAATGAAGGTCATTAAAATAATTTAAAGCGTGGGTTAGACCAAAGAACATTTCAGCCTTTGAGCTTTTGATTCTGGGATATGAGATCCAAACCATTAAAAAGAATATTTGCCTAGCTTTAGTTTATAACAGATTTTCATTACTTACTGCCTAGCGTTTCCAAAATAAAAATACAGGCAAAGTGAATTGCATTGATGAGCATTGTATAGATCTGCCCTTCTCTTTTCTCCTGACTGATGAAGGTAAGTAAAAGGTGAAGGGAGAGCCCTCCATCTCTCTCAGTCCACTGATCACATTCAAGCAATGCTTAATTGATGCCAGGTTGGACTGAGGTGAAGAAGTGACTCAATCTATCTGTAGGACGAACTCTATTTTTAAATGTTAAAATGGCTCAGTTTGAAACCTGACCTATAGGTCATCTCAAAATGAAGACTCATTCCTCAGTTTAGCTTTTTCATATCTGACTAATTAAGGGTATACACTCTTTGCTTTACTGATATAGACAGGAAGAAACTGGTTTTACCACTAAGCTAACTGATCGCGCCCTTATGGTGCTGTAGAGCGTTTTCTTCTAAGCTCCACAGTTTTCAAGGCAACAGTAAGTGCTATCATCTGTATGCTCAGTTCACATGTTCCATCTAAGATAAAGGAGTTCTGCTGGTTTAAAACTTGCCCCCAAGTTTCAACTTGGCAGAGGTTCTATATCTGTATCTTTAGTTACCCTGCGCCTAACTGAACTATTGAGACCAGGTCAGTCCAGATGGGGTTGTCTCACCTCGCTCTTCTGTTTGCTTCTCTCCCTCAAGGCTATTCAAAAGTTGAAGTTCTAGCCCAATACCGTCAATAGCGGCATTACCACTAGCCTCACAGAGTTTGGGTTACAGTCCATCTTCCTCCTCCTGTCTTTGCTCATGAAATGCTACCCCTTGGATGCTAGAGCTGGAAGTTTCCTGTATATCACTGGGGATTTATTTTTGACAACGTTTACTGGTAATCCAATTTTAGCATGCTAAACGTGTTTAATATGCAGTAATGTTTTTTAATAATAGCATAAAGTTGGTAATCCATATGGCATATTCACCATGCAAAACTGATGGTTGTGTAAGTTTTGATCTTAATAACGCTTATATTAATCTGTGCATATAACTTTGTGCTAGTTTGTAAGGTGAAATGTACTGAAGGAGCAGAGGTTCCAATCAAAGAATGATCCAAAAGGAAAGTCTGAGAAACACCTCTGTAATCCAATGGATAGAATGAAGGAAAAACTTGGATCAATAGTGTAATCATTAACCTGCTACATGTTCCCTGGTCAGTCATTAATGTTCTGAACTTCATTGGGAAAATGAGGCTCTGGATTTATACATCTTTTTTAAGTTTATGGATGGAAAATGTTCTCAAATGCCATATGTCACGAGGGGAATGTCAGCTGGTATTTTACCAATCTATTCAGGTCTACTTTGCATCAGGTTGTCCCATCTCTCCCATATCACCATCACTTGAAAGTCAGCTTTCAGTTGCATATGTGGACGTCAAATCTATTTACTTTCTCCTCATGTACTTTCAATTGTGTCTATTTTTGCATATATATTGCGTTTTGTAGAGCATGGAGACAAGCGATAGCCAAACAGAGCAATTTGAGTTGTAGCCCAAGACTCTGTAGGGTAGTCCCATATCTTCCAAGAACGCTTTCTTCTATAAAGTATGCACTTGGACAAAAAAAAAAAAAAAGAAGGAAAGAAAGAAAACATTCCTAATGTCCAACCAACCCAAATGTGAACCCGTCCTTGCATCACATAAGCAGCTTCCAGTAGATAACCTACAAGAAGTAAGTTCATCTCATATTTTCTGCTTTTCTTGAACACAGGATTCAAATAAAGTTTGACACTGCCTGACTTCCTACTGACAGAACTTGACAGTTGCAATTGCTGGACTGATCTTGAATGACTGTATAAGGGTACCATGGTTTGCTTTTTTTTGCCTTCAACAAAATTAGACAAGGTTAAATCAAAGCTAACAGATAAGAGAATAACAAAATGCCTGTCTGGCATTTTCAGCTGGACAGGCTGGAAAGAGAGTCAGTCAACAGCATTTAGCACTGAAGTGATGAGGTATTTAACCATTTCAGGAACAGTCCCAACTTAGGAGATATTATCCAGGGTCTGAGTATTTGATAAACAGGAACTTTACATTACATAGCACTGATCAAGTGTTTGTTCTGCTCTCCCTGATTTTAGCACTCTTGGAAAGCCCTGTGGCAAGGGAGGTGTTTCTGCTCCCTTACAGGAACATTTCTAGTCTACAACTGCAAATGTTTCAGGTCTAACTGTGTCTAAGAAAGTGTAAAAGTTGTTGCACAGATTAGTATTTCTACACAAAATAACTCTGACACCTGAGCACCAGAGTCACTAACAACAAGATAAGGTTCTCCTCCTGTGAACACGAGGTAGCTCTTAATTCCTCACATGGCCTTGACACTGGGTTTGAATTAAGATGGTACAGTAATGTGAGGAAATAAAGAGGCAGGGTGGCAGAATAAGGGTGGCAGAGTAAGAGAAAAATAAGAATGAAGAAAGTAGTCACAGGATTTTTTTCTGTATGTGGATATTTTCCCTCTAAATGGTAAGAACTAAACTGAAAGTGTTCTTTGACAAAGACAAAGAACTAAGACTTGCTGAGCACAGAAACACCCAGCAACCACCCAAAAACCCAGTCTAATGACAGTGGAATGATATGTTGAGATCTGAATAGAATAGGTGTATATTGTTAAGTATAGAAATCCATAATTAAAGTTACAAGAGTCTATTCCTACTTCTCTCAAAATTGTTACATCACATTTGAAGAAGACACCAAAGTTAAGGAAAGGGATTTTACTTCCAGTGCTGAGATGAGAAATTTGTTTCTTCCGAGTCCACTAGCACAACAACCCTGCTTTGGTTTCCTCCAGGATGTGTGTTTTAGTGAACACACATCGTCACAACTGTCACAATAAAGGCTACAAAAACACTTTTAAAACTATCTTGTTCCAGGCTTTGGGATAAAATTGCGAGTTCTACTTACAACTAAGAGGGCACAAGTCATCTTTTTGACAACACCAGTTTTACCAGGTAGTGAGTTTACTCAGCATCAAACAGCATTTCAGAAACTTCAGGCAATGCTGAATATGACATGTTGCGTTTTCTACTGGCATGACTTTCCCCTTTTCATTGTGAGTTATGATGTAATGCTAGCCCTGCAACAGGAGGAAGTTGGCTCTAATGGAGCGTGTGTGTGTGGTGGGAGACAGGTGGCAATGTATAATTGCCATTATCATTGTTAGTGTTTTCTATTTCCCTAAGTGATGCTTATAGCTGGGTATCAATATAGTTTGGCTTGGCATGTGAAAGTGAATTGATGGGAATGTAGGAAATTCCTGCCCAGATAGACCCGCATGTTATGTTTTTTTCCTATCCAGTGGTGAAGAAACACTTCAAAGCATGCTTCAAAGAGCACTATGTAAGCCTCATAATGGACAGCTGTGCAACAACCTGTTCATAGCGGTAATTTAGCCTTATACTCTGGCGGTAAGTGGTTGGTACTTTAATGACCCAATCGTTCAAAGCACTTAACTGTGCTCAAACTTTGAATAACCTCCTTTGCTTCAATGGGGCAGTGTGCATGCTGACTTCTAACCACATGTTTAAACGGTTTGCTGGGTCAGGGCCAGAGAGTTCAGCATCTGGCAGGATCAAATATTAAACCTTGTGTTTTTTTTATTTCTTCATGATTTCTATGCATAGATCTATTTTATGATCATGCTGCTATCTACTGCCAGAACATTGTACAAGTTAAGGCTTTTGAAGCCGGGTTTTTTTTGAGACTTTAGAAGACTGTTGGTTTCTGATGTCAGCATGATAATTTCTTACATCACATTGCAATTTCCTACTCTATCTTATTTCTTGTTATTGTTAAAACAAAAGTTCATACTGGAGTTCATTTTTTTAATTTTGTTTTGCACTGGTAAAAGTAGGGAACAGTTTCAGTGAGTTAACTGTTGCTAGCTATACTAGTTTTAAAATGCTTTGAGGTCATATTAGCACCATCATGACTTTATAATTGTGAAAATGTTCCATAATCCCAGTGTGGCTGCCCTCAATTGTTAGAATAGTTGCTTCTAGCTATAGCTCATTATAAAAGTCTGATAATACTGTATTAGAGTAAAACCATCTGCAGTCCAAGTCAGTATAAATAATTTGTTACAAGAGATCACAGTTTATAAATGAATTTATAAATTTATAAATGAAAGTTAATTTGTTGTACTTAGCTTATTTTAACAATAATTTTTATAAATGGTATTAATAAGGAAAAAGGAATTGTGGCTATAGAAACTGATAAAGAAAAGAGAACTTAGACACTTTTTTTTAATATTTAGTGCAAGTATTCATCTTAACAAGAATCACTAAGTGGCTTTCAAAACCCATAGAAAAAACTTGATTGGGTTCTACAGAATATGAATCAAAACTCAGAAGTGGATATGTTTTGATGCAGTTTTACAGTTAAAATTTCAGTGTGTCTTGAAGGAAGTAAAAAAAGTGAATAGAGTTTGAAGGAAATTATTTATTCCATCTTAGTCATCTGAATGATTGATTGCTAGCTTGGGTGTAAATATGCAGGTGTTTGAACCCCACCATACTGAATATTCAGCCCTGACTTTCTTCATATTGGTGTGCATCAAGAATAACCCTAGAGGAGCCCATGAAATAATATCTATGTCAAAAGACATGGGGCTTTTGTTTGGTTTTTTTTGGTTGGTTGGTCGGGTTTTTGTTTTTATTTGTTTGTTTGTTTTATTTGTTCATTAAAATTAACTATTATCCTGCAAATCATCAAGAGGAGTAGAAGCTACAGGGGAAATTACAGTGTGTATCATATATATTAGATGTTTGAAGCCATTAATGTATGGATGGGTTACATGAAATATTTTGTATGCAATTTGTGGAAATGCTCTGTAATGTCAAGAGCATCACTGCAGAATGTTTATATTTTAATGTTTAGAATTGCTTTGCCTACTCATCTTAAATTTTTAACAGAGTTTATTTGAGGTGCATTCATGTAAAAATGAAATCTGTTTAAAATTTTTCTAAATTTCTGTCTTCATCAGTATATCTCAGTCTATAACTCTGTTGAATTTAAAATTATTATGTAGTTTAATGTCTCCTAAAAAACTGCAAACTGTGCAGTAACCTTGACATGGTTTGTCTTTGAGGGTCCATACAACTTTTGTAAGAATATTGTGCTAATATAGTTTTAAGAAAGCAGGATTGTGATGAGTGTGTTTGTAAAGACATTGTTTATTCCCTTATAAATTTAATATTTATTATCTTTATGCAGATAAATATTTATGCCTGATTATTTCCTAGCTGTCAATGGAAACTGCTATTATGATTTGCAAGGTCTGACTCAGAAAAGCAACATCTCCCACACAATGATTGATACTGTGTTCTCCTAGGAACTGATATTAAATGCTGTTATTTCTTGGGATGGAAGGAAGGAGCCATGCAAATTGTTTACTTTTACCTGTGATTAGGGAGCTGGGATTTGGGGACCCTTTGTTCAGCTGGTGACTCATTTATGTGGTACTGCTTGGCAAAGTTACTTCACTGCTGTTTTCTGTAGTTTTCTTCTGGTAGAACAGAAATGATAATACTTCACAAAAAAATCAGAGAAACTTCAGGAACAGTGAATTCTTTAGAAATCCTCTGGTCTGTATTTGGGCAAGGCTCCTGCTAATGTCCATTGGGCTCCAGATCAGGCCTAACAACTGTCAAGTTTTTGTTGTTTGTTTGGTTTGGTTTTTTATTGCAAAGAGGAACCTTTCTACTTCTAAAAGGTAGCTAGATGATGAACCCAAAAGGCTGTACTGAGAGCAAGCCTTGCTGTACACTGAGTGAGAAGACTTGATGGAGTTCTTTCTCCTGGACCAGGATGAGGAGAGCCCAGAAGGTAAGAGATTCGGCACTTTCCCCGAAATTCATAGGATTACTAGTGCTGCATGCTCTGTAGCTGTAGGATTCCTTTCATGGTCTCTGCTAACTAAATTATTGTGAAGCCCCTAGCAACAGGCTCCTTCAATATCGTGAGACACTGAAAGTTCATTCTGGGGAGTGCATGCTTGTTCTTCAGACTGTGAGGGCAATGCAGAGATGGCAAGGTCTGTAGTTCAAAGATGGGGTGATTGGGCCCTCCAAGCTAGTGTGCCTGGTGACTGCTTACATGGCCACCCATACCCCAGAAATACCACTCAGCGGTCAGAATTATCCCATATTATTTTTCCCACCCATTTTGGATGCAGCATCTTCACCAAGAATGCTGCAATATTCATCCTCCTCCAGAACCAGTGTGCAGTTACGGACTTTACTTTCACTTCTCTCTTGCAGATTCACTTGGCTCTTGGTGAGATTTAGAATAAAAGCACTCAACTTTTTGTCTCCCCAGCATAAGTACTTTACAGACTGACCTTGCACTGTTTGTGGAGGCAGAGTATAGCTCTCATGGATGCCTCTAGCAGAGCATTTGGTGGACTCCTGCACTTCTACTGTCTTGTTCATTTGGGCAGCCCGTGCCTTGCACATCACAATAGTTATCCTTCCCTCCCTACTCCTGTGTGACCTATTCTGAGCTGGACAGCTTCTAACACTTATTTTTTTCATTAAAATGCTCAAAGAGAAAAATCTTCCTTGAGAAAAATTTGGAAGAGCTTCCACAGAGAATGAGAAAAAAGTCTGGAGTCTGTTTTTCATTTAAACAATCTCTAGAATTATTTATGCATTTCAGGCTATTCACTCAATTCAGGCTAATAATTAGAATACTTTTCTTCATCATTTACAGTTCACCGTCAATGGAGTTTTAATATTTGGGAGTATTGGTAATAATTGTTTTTTAACTAGACCATACTGAAAAGCTAATAATCCTCATTTAGGATTTTTAACTGATGCGTAACTTCTGTTTTTATCATTGTGTCCTGTGGTTAGCACACATTAAATTTGTCCTTGAAAGACAATGCTTTGTCTTCAGTAGTATTCATCCTGTTTTATTTAGTACATCTGGAAATCAGGCTCAATGTAGCTATTATTTCGCCATCTCCTTTCACTGCCCTGTTATAGGACACGGTGTTTTGTAATGCAGTTTCTCCCCCAAGTGTCTGTCCCAGTCTGAGCTCTTTATGTAACCTTACATGGATAGATAATTCATTTCAAAGACTATATAAATACAGTTTTAGAATTCCAGAGATGAAATAAAGTATTTGACAGTTAACAGAATTAAAATATTTTAAATTTTATTTAAAAGCTGGAAAGAGAATAGTAGTTTTGGTTGCTATTTTCTGAATGTACAGCAGATGGTGCTTAACAAATATGCTTTACAATCAATACCTGAAAACTGCAAAGGATGGCAACTTGAATTTTAATCATACTTCCCAGTCTTTTCAAAGAAGGAGTTTGAATGGAAGGACGCCAATAGGATTGATTTACTTCAATATATACAGTGTGCACAATGTTTGAATGGTGGGGATGCAACAACAAGTCTTCAAAAACTGCCTCTTGTGTGCTAGAAGGAACTATACATTTGGAAAGGAGTTAGGCATTAGGAGGATTATTTCACTCTCGATCATTACCCTTTTGCTCCAGGCTCATCACAGTTCACTTAACTAATGATAAAGATCCAAGTTCACAGGTACTACTTCCTACATGGACAAAAGAATATGAAGGAAATGGTGTGATGAGACCTCCCCTGATATCCCTAAACTCTCATTTGTATATCTGTCAATGAAAGAAGTGTTTTTCCTTCTATCATCGTCAGAGGAGCCTGTGCTGTGGTTCTGGGTAACCTTTACTGGCGTGGGTGGGACCTGTCTCAGGACTAAACAAGAACTTGTGTCACTGTTTCCCCTCTTGGCATCCTATTAGCAAAACAACGAGGGTGCTGTGACTCTGGGATGCTATTGACATTCTGCAGTGTCAAAACCTCAAGATTTATCTCTAATAAGGCAGCTGTCATTATATAGAAGCAAAAGCTATCATGAGCCAAGGGAATAATATGAAGGGGAGCAATGAGTCAAAAAGCTAAAGACAATTTACTGACGTGCTTAGTAAAGTTTTAACTAGGCTTTATTATTTTTAGGCCTGTTTTGTTCTTCAAAAAGAATTATTTCTTTTTATTTAAAAGTGAAATTTTTTAAATTACTGATTAAAAGCCTCACAATTAACATCTCAGAGAGGGAAATTACTCCTGCACAAACATTGATAAGTTATGAACAGCAGGAATGCAAACATGTACACCAGTCTTTAGTAGTGGTGTTATCAACCCTTACCTTGTTGGATCTCTTCTGAAGCCTGAAGGGTAGTTGGCTGCATCCTGTAAGCTTTAGTGACAGCCAGCCATGCAAAACCCATTGAGAAGACATTTCATGCTCATATAATTGGCCTAAAATCTCTGGAGTTACACTGATTTTTAGATGTTCTGCTTGCTTTTTTAAGTAGGCAGTCATGCCACCATTTTTCTAGAGCAAAAACTTCATTCCCTCGTAGAACGGAGAGAACTGGCTCTCCATGGAATGGGATGGGAAACCCATAGATATTATGGGCAGCTGTGGGGGATGCATTCCTCATCCTTACCTGCAGCAGTTTTAAAGGCAAGACAGCCTTTAAGTAAAGTTAATGCAGCTGCAGGCCTAGTGCTGGTGTTAAGACTCCTTTAAGAGCTTGAGCACATGTATTGGATGCTTTTCCAGCACATCTGCGTAGGGATGCACCTGAAGACCTGCCAGCTGGACTTGGATGTAGAAGTCTCACATCTGCAGTAGATTTACTAGGATCCAAAACCAGAGTGATTTCAAATACAGACCTGATCAGATGAACTTGGGAAAATACGTGGTGCCATGAGATGTTATGAATCATGCCTACTAGTCCCGATAGGGAGGAACAGCCATCAGCTTTGCATCTTAAGCCAAGCAAGAATCCAGGCTTTACAGCAAAGGTGAGTGGTTCATTAATGACTCAGAGCCCCTGAAACCCGAGTGGAAAAGCTGCCACCAATTCAGCAAAGTAGCTGAAGATCTACCAGGACCTTATATGGGCAAGCTCTGTGAAAAGGCCCTTGTTCCTTGCTCCAGAGCTGAGGAGGGAAGGAAAGTGCATTTCTCTGGCATATGACAGTCTAATGTATATGGGCAATGGGAAATGATGTGAATTTATCTGAGGTCTTGCCAAACAGAAACGGCCAAATTCTCTCTGAAACCTTTATAATAACAGACAATTAAAGGAGCCTCTGCTTAATGATCCTAAGAATATTTTGAGGAGTAAGCAATTACAGCCAAGATTGCTGGGAGCCTGTGTGCAACTGAGTGTCTGTTTAACCACCATCTGCAGCTTTTGGCCCACCTTCTGCTTTTGTTTAAATTTCTATTCTCCACAGGCTGCTGTGAGCAGATCACAGTGCTGCTGAGGCAATAATCAATACTGCTCTCATTTTAACTTGCTTGCCACTGAGAAAGCCAAGTTTAATATTGAAGTTTTTAAAAACAAACTTGGGTAAGAGACTGTATTGTTTAAGTTGCTACTTCATTACAATTTTAAAGCTGTAGGGAAAAGATCCATCGATATATTAATCTGTCACAAATTTATAGCTTCTACTCCCCTTTCATGAGTCTCATTTTGCAGAGTACTTGGCAAATGCTAAAGCAGACTGTAAAAAACCAAAAATCTTTCATGGGCTTCAGTAAAAAAGCGTGATTTACTGAGTCCTGAAAAGGGTGTGTTCTTGGTCATCGAGTCAGGTCACCCAAGGTGTGTCTCGACATTTGCTCTGCATGTGTACATGCAGAGTGTGATGGGGGAAAGCACAGAAGTAAGGTCACTATGACTCTATCATATGATGTAGAACTCATTGTCCATTTTAATGGTGAAGGCACTTTCTCCTTTCCTCCCCAAATCAGAATATTCCTTTTGGGTATGTAGAATTACAGTATTTCTCTACTGTGAGTCCTCCCGAGGTAACCAGGAGAGAGTCACACCTTGAGCCAAAGTCCTCCTTGCTACTTCTGTCCCTACCAAAGGCAGCAATGTCTTACTGAGAGCTGAACAGAAATGTAGATTTGGGTCTCCATAGATCTGCTTCAAGGGATGGTTAATACTAAAATAACATTAGAAGGAACACTAAGCAAAACCCTAATGAAGCTGAAAGGAACAAATTTTACTGCTGTATCTATCAGTACCTGTTCAGAACTTGCAATCTAAAATTTCATATTTAGGACATTTCAAAGCTGCCATCCATCTAAAGGGAGATGTACTCAGGGCCAGTTTCCAGTGGGGAGAAGAAAAAAGGGAAAAATTAAAATGAAAACAAGCAAGTTTGTTGCTCCACTTCTAGTCTAAAACTTGTCCCCTTAGCCAGAGAAGGGTAGGCTCAGACACTGTGAGAGGGGAAAGTACTTGGCTGCAGGTGGAATTTAGAAAGGTATAAAAGTTGTCCTCTTATTTAGAAGGTTGGTCTCTATAATGCTTGCCTAAATGTAGCTGGATTTCACAGGTTTATACTATTTTCTCAAAAGCGAAAATGGTAATGTGGAGTTGGGTGTAATAAGGGAGTTCTCAGGAGCAGAAGGTATTGTGCCATATAATCTAAAGATTTAAGAGCTGCTGTTTCTTATCTTTGGATTTAACTCTACCACTGTGAACAGCACCAATCAAACTGAACATAAGTGACCTATCTCAGTGAAGATCAGTAAATGTAAACCCCATCAGGCTTGGAGGCATATGATAGAAATTAATTTTTACATCTATTCCTTTGAACACTGAACTGGCTCTTGGGGTGTCCTGTAAGGCTGTGGGTGGTTACCATTTTATCTATATCCCAGTTCGGTTCTCAGTGGGCACTAATAGGTATGCCACATACTTTTTATTCAGAGCAGAGAGAAAGGCAATTACAGATTTTTTTTAATGTCACTTGAATCAACAGAAGTTCCTGTCCCAAGGCACAGAGTGGAATGATTAAGATCTGATTGGGAATTCTGCTGTGGGGCCTTTTAAACTGGCAGCAAGCAAACTGGGGCACTGTTTTCATTGTGGTTGTGTGTGACAGGAACCTGCTAGTGAGTGAACAGCAAGCAAAGGCAATGTGAGAGCAAGACTGAAGAGGGAAAGAAAAGCTCGACAGAATTATATTTAGAATAAGTACTTTCTGCTGTCTGTGTAGGTAAGCAGGACTACAGAGTCAAAATTAGTAACTTCTTACTCCAGACAGACATCTCCAGTGAAATACTTGAAACTCTACCAGCTCCTATCAGCTGACATATTCCTTCAGCTCCTTTCATTATTAATCAGCAAACCATCTGGGGCCCTATCTACATCTCATAAATGCACCTGACCTGTCAAAACAATGATCTTCTCCCCACAAGGGGTACTTTATAATCAGGAATCATTAGAAGAACAACAGTTTTGGGGCTCTGATGTTTCATGTGTCTTCTACAACCCTCCCAAGCACCAGGCTTCCTTTCACAAGTCCTAATCCATCACTTTCCTTTGCATGGTCTCTCCTCAACTCCCATCTCACATTGACTGCTGTGACTTTTTGTTTTGTGTTTACTGGCTGTGATTTGATTAGAGAGGAGCAAGATGTAAGCATAGCTGGGTAGCTCACAGCTCTGCCTCAGAACAATGCTATGTAGTGTCTAACACTGCAAGTTAGACATGATGGCTTTGTAGCAGTACTCTCTGAAAAGACGATAAAGAAACTTTTCCAGACCTTTCCTTTGTGATTATCCATAAGCAGGGCAATGAACAGGATAGAAACAGATGTATTTAAGATTACTTTTCAAAAAGAAAAGGCCTCCATTTTTCAGAAATGTCAAATATTCAAATAGTCAAATAATCTCTTTGCATAAATCAGTAATAATTCTGTAAGGTAATATTGACTCGTCCTCACATTTCCTGTCTTAAGGAGCAAAATTCCATTTGGATGGAAAGCAGTTACGAATCTATCTTTAAAGCAGCCCAAACAACCAAGATGATCTGATAAGAATTTAATTGAAAAATCCAGCTTATACTGCTGTGGGACTGACTCCCTACAGGTTCTACAGACAGCTCTGAATCAGAAGCAGGAAGTTTAGGTCTGGCTCCAAAGCTGTTGTCTTCAAGTGTCGCTTTGCTTTTAATACCCTGCTGCTATACGACACACATGCAAAGTGCAAACCTCAGATTATTCTCAAAACTGATCTCTCTGTTAAAAATATTAGCTTAGTAACCATAAAAAATATATTATGCGTCAAGATTGTTCATTCTTGTATTGCACTACTTCCCAGGAAGTATACTCAGCTGTTTTTACTCCTGAGCCTATTCCAGATAGTCTAGAAAGTCTAACTCTAAACAGCTGAGTTAAAAACGGGACAAAAGACTTTTCACAGTTCAGGGTAATTCCATGAGAAGAGATTTCTGAAGTTTATTACAATCAATGACTAAAACCTAGGACAATGCCAAAAGTTCATGTCCATAGTGGAATGAAAAATGTTATTAGAGTGGTATGAAATATTGACTACAAACACCTTTTAAATGTATTTCCTCCTGTAATTGCATGAGCAAGCTTAACTGAAGCTCTACACAGCAACTACATTTTTTGTAAGACTTTGTAACTGTACTCTATGGAACTATTGGTAAATTACCTATACCAGCAGGAAGTAAACCAGAACAGTTTTCAGTTGAACTGTAAGATACAATACATTCATTTAAAATAAAAATTAAAAGATTTTTTCATTATTTTGAAGATAACTTCGCAAATTACTATTTGCAAATGGTTTTTATTAGCTGTAAACAAGAATTTCGTAGCCATGCATTTGATTGCACAGAAAGTTTGATAAAAATAGGGCAAAAGTACTTTTCTAGAAAACAGTTCCTCCATGAATTTGGTGTTAAAGTTTCCCTTACTGCATAGGAAAAAAACCCCAGAAATAAAATTTTAGATGGATAACTTTGAAGACTATCTATACAAACTGTTCTGAATGCTGAAAGGCAATTTAAGTTCTTTGTAAACCAATTAGTTCTCAATAAGTGGTAACAATCAAGGAGGGAAAATTGTAATAACTACTGAGAGATTATGGTCGAACTCTTGTGGGGTTTTTGGTGAATGTCTTAATTCACAATTGATGAATACTTAAAGAGATTTTGCTTTGAAGGAAGTAAGCTGAGGTAATCTATTTTGAAGTTTGTATCTTCAGCTATACATCAAGTTTTTTCCTTTGAGAAAAGATGGTCACATTTTTACACATGGGTGTAGATGGTCACATCTCAAGAAGAAGCAGCTGCCAGTTTGGTAGGCATTTCACTTCAGGGATTGTTCTGGCGGATGAAGGGATGCAGCAGGCAACACAGTAGGTCTGCTGAAGGGATGCTGGATGCTACAGACAGCACAGTAAGTCAGAAATGCTCCTAAGATAGGAGCTGTCAGCAGAGCTGCCTGATTTGGGTGTGTGAATCCCCATGATGTCGGATGAGGTGTGTGCATTTCTCCCCGTTAGATGTAATGAGCAGTACACACGTAACCAGTGATATCCTCCCTCATGCCATGGGCATGGCGTTTCCTCCACTGTGGTGTGGACAGGGTGTGGGGGCTGCTGTGAGGGCAGCAGCCAGTGAGGCTGACAGAAACATCCACTCAAAGGAACAACGAGGGTAGGTGTTGCCAGTAGCTTCATACAAAGCAGTTTGTGTTTTCACCGTCTCTTCATCCAGAACTGCTTCTCCTTGCTGTGCCAAGACTGCCTTTTTTTCTCCCCACCTGCCCTCAGAGCTAAAATTCATCATCTTCTCTCTTGATTATTGCCATCTGCTTTGCTGTGATCTCAATAAGGGAGTGCAAAATAATTTCTGGGCTCATTTTCTTCTGGTCTGAAAATACAGCTTCTCCCAGCCTGTTGAAAACTCCTCTGTCCTGTGGAGTTCAACTGTTTTTCTTTAAAGGCCCTAGCAAGAAATTAATGAAGCCTGCTTTACCCAAGTTTTCAGCCAGAGTGAATATTTTAAAAATTCTGATCATGTTGAATAAAACTCAGTCTTCTCTCTTGTTCGATACAATTTTATTTCCCCATGTATTCAGAGGCCTCTTGGTCCGCTTTGCCATCTGTCTCTGTGGATTTCTGCTGCTGGTAATAGTTGAAATTTGGAGCTTGAGCGGACGCCTCAGAGGGAAGACAACTGATCCTCTTTCTAGACAATATTATTGCAATTTTAATTTGGAGTGCTTTGACCAGCAGTTGTAAATCTGCCAGCTACAGCACATGTTCATTTTCTTTCAGCTCAGGGTCACTGTGAATAAGTTCACAATGTTCTTCTCCTTAAGGGGGAAAAGAAAAGGTTGTGTGGTACTGAAGGACAAATTTTGTGTCAGTGCTTCTGCAGAGGTGAAGGAATGTTAGAGCATTACAATATGACTCATTTTATTTTCATGAGTCAAAAGCCTCAAGGAGGGTGGGCTGCTATGAACAGCAAAATGTCTGAAGTAAAAGGAAAAAAAGGTTTCCAGAATGAAATGGTTACCATGTATGCATTTTTTATGTTGTTTGGGGTTTTTTTGTGGATTTTTTTTTTTTTTTTGAAAATGCATGTGCACAAAGTTCATCTCAAGGGACTTTGTTAGGGACGGCTTCTCTAAACCATGTTCCAGTAATGTTTTCTTACCACCTTGCTACACATTTTTTTCTTCAGCTGTAGTGATGCTTGTGGCAAAATCTCCTACAATCTCCCAGCTTAGATTTTCTCTAGTTTAACAGCATGATGACCCTCCCCACCAGTGAAGAAAATCGGTATCACAGAAACTATAACCTTAAGTGACATCGAAACTCATGAAGAATAACTAAAAAACCTATCAGTGGTATCTAATTAAACTTTGCTGTAGTTAGTTAGCTTGGTCTTTAAAGTCCTGGCTGACTTGCTCACCATCATAAACAGAATATTTCTTATAAAGTGTTTCTGTTTGATATAAAGCTGTTGGAATATGTACAGTTGGTGTATACATTTGTAGTACACAGGAGAGCATGACAGGAGTTCCCTAGAAATACTAGAGCACCTAAATATTAAAGCACTCAGCACTGTTACAAGGATACAAGAAATTCACAGTCTGGAATTATAGTTTATTTGCAATCAGCAAAGAAGGACCCAGTATGGCCTATTTAACTTAATGCAGAAAAAATTTTACTTTTGGATTAATCTCCTGGGGAATAGGTTTTTTAATTCTCTCTAGCATCTGTGATTTGCATTAATATATGCAGGCATTGTAACAGCATACTCTTTCCAAAAGTAGTTCTCTGCAAAATTAAATGCTCCATTTTGATAAAGGGAATTATCTTTTGTTTTAATAAAAATCCCTAAACATGAAACAGTAGTCTAGTTTTTGCAGCAAAATGCAGAAAGCACTTGGAAATAACAACTTAAAGGGTTTAATTTTGCCTGTTATTAAACAGGTTACTTCCTTCACAATGTATGCATATATGTTGGTTACACTGGAGTGCAAGTGAGAGTATCTATATCTGTGTGTATGCATATATATGCATACATATTTTCAACTTACTCGGAGTAAGTGGTAGATCATGTTATTCTTTCCTTTAGTAAATCTGAATTTCAATCCTGGGTTTACTACTCAACCCTTTTATTTAGGACAATTTTCTTCTGATTTCACTGAGAGTTTTACTCAGTTACATCTGAATAGGAAGTTAATGGTGTCTTCATGGTTTGGTGCAGACTGCAGACTTAATTCTGCGTGACTGTGACTTGTTTCTTGTGTGCTTCAGAGACCAGATACCCCACTAAAGTGAGGTGAGGCTGCATCTTGAATTCTGCATTCAGTCTTGGGCCCCTCACTACAAGAAACACATTGACATGCTGGAGCAAGTCCAGAGAAGGGCAACAGAGCTAAAGAAGGATCTGGAGCAAAAGGCTGATGAGGAACATCTGAAGGAGCTGGGTTTGTTTAGCCTGGAGAAAAGGAGGCTTGGGGGAGACCTTATTGCTCTCTACAAGTAGATGAAGGAAGGTTGTAGCAAGATGGGGGTTGGCTTCTTCTCCCAGGTAACAAGTGATAGAACAAGCGGAAATGGCCTCAAGTTGCACCAGAGGAAGTTTAGATTGGATAATAGGAAAAATTTCTTCACTGAAAGGGTGGTCAGGCATTGGAACGGGCTGCCCAGGGAAGTGGTGGTGTCACTGTCCCTGAAATTCAAAAAAACCTGTGAATGTGGCACCTGGGCACATGGTTTAATGGCAACATGGCAGTGCTACGTTAACATTTGGACTCGATCCTGGAGGTAATTTCCAAACTTAAAGGTTCTGTGATTCTATAATTGTCTCACAGTTCCTCATATCCAGCAGTCTTTTTGTCCTATTTGTAAGGAAACACTCCCAGGTCATGTTTCTTTTCAGATTTCGGCATAAAGTCAGGTTGTACCTTGCTGTGAATTCCTGGATCATGAAGAAGAATTACAAAAAAGTTTCAAAAACCTGGTGGAGACTTTTCTGCTTTTCTTTTGTCTCTTTAAATATTTTCTTCAGTCTTGAATCTCTCTTAACTTCATAGGTGTCTCTAAAAGGTCAGAAGAATGACCATTTGGAAAGGTAAAATGCACTATTTAGGACTGTATCACTTTTCTTTACATCTTGGTGATCATTTAGTTTGTTTTTTTGTGACTGAAGGCTTCATAGTCATCTTAACATTTCCCAAACTTAGCTTCATGAAAGAGCCCCATGGCCTGTAATTAATGAGATGTGCTCTAAATGTCACCACTTTGCTCATGAAACAGTTCTATTTTTACTTGATTCTTGACATTCAGACTTGTTAGCATGCTGATGTGTGTTTTACATTTCTTGTTTTACAACTAACGCAGCATCTCAACTTTGCAGGCTAAATGGCAAGTACCTTCTCATAGCTTGGACAAATGCGGCTTAGAAAAGATTCTCCATGGTCTATCACATTTTCTTTGTTATTACGTTACTAGGACTTTCTTAGTCCCTTTGACTGGAAGTTTAAATGCATCCCTCTTCTGGTGTCACAGCTGCTGGAACCCCATGACAGTGGTCAGACCGATTCTCCCCAGTTCTGGACATGGGTGCAGGAATGCCTTCCGCTTGCAGGTGAGAGGTGCATAAGGCCCTGTAACCTCTGGAGACAGAGAACAATACCTGAACTTAAAAGCATGGTTTTCGAAACCACTGGTTTTCTTGGTCCTAGTTCAACATATGCAGATACCTTCATAACAGAATTTGAGAAGTGTAAGTACAAAAAAGTAATAGTTTTCATGTCTTTCAGCATCAAATTGTAATTCTCGGGGGAAAAAACAAGATCTAGGTATTATGATAATGGTCTGATGTGTGATGACTACTGAAGGATAAATACTTAGAGAATTACAATAATTACAGAGTGCAAGATTCTGGATTGGATTTTAGAAATCATTCACATTCAAAATCATTAATTCCTGTGATTTTTTTCTTTTGTTTAATTACTCTGTTTCTCTTGTAAAACTTTTAAACTCCTGTTGTGCCATTATGCCCACAGTTTATACAAAATACAAACAAACATAGCAGTTTTCTGCAACAGTTAATAGTAGATCTTCCCTTCCTCTTGTATGCCTAGTTGCTGTGTAAATACCAGCTTTTTAAATCAAAGTTTTTTGCTTTTCCATTTTAATTTTCATGTCCTGTCATTGTACATAGTCAGATAAACCTGCTGTTTCTTTCCTCATGGATAACTGGAAGATAAAGATTGGTTTTATAGTTGAAATTGTGGCTGAGGCAGCTACACTAGCAGCTCACCTAGAACAAGGATAATATCTATGTTTGGAGTATTTCCATCTCATTTTTGAAAAAACTAATTGTGAGGGACGTTCCAGTACCAGTGCTCTCCTAGAGTCTGATCTGTAATGGGTCTATGGCCGTGCAAACAATATTATCAAATAAAAAAGTCCTTAAAGGTAAGGAAATGGGTGCAAGGTAAAAAAAGCTCATTGAACAGGTTCCTTTACTCTTAAGTTGCTTCTCTCTGATGGAATAATGCTGTGCTAGCCCTGAAATGTAGAAGAACGCGAGTACGTTCTTGATACAGCTATTTTTATGAAGTAGCCCATAATATTTCCTATTCAAAAACTATGTATTAAACCCTCTGAAATGGATCATCTTTTAGAGATGACATTTCAAACTGTTCAATCAGCTGTAAAGATGTTTTCAACAGAACTTACGGTTTAAAACATAGGAAAAATGCAATGTATTCATAAATAACTGCTGCCATGGCATAATCTGGTAGTGATTTACATGCAGAAGGTTTCTCTCTGTCTTTGGTGTGCATTTGTAAATCTTTTTCTATTAGAGGAGGAAAAAGAAGCTAAATTTTGACTCAGAAAGTGTATAAAAGGATCACGTAAATCAGAACTGTTCTTCCAATTAGTGTTGCAATTTTGCATCACTTTCCTATCATTTGCTCTTAGTAAGAAAGCAAAGATTACAGCAAGAATTTTGTCATTTACTTTGGTCATTTAAATCAGTCAGAATTTCATCCATGGACAGTAAATCTGGTCAAAGGATAGTGCCTGCTGCTCATGGTGGGAGGGAGAGGCGGGGGGAGGGAGAGGTGGGGAGGAGAAGGGGATTATTTCCCCCACCTTCAGATTTTGGCACTGTGAGTCTTCTAATATTTTCCATCCTTTTTCATGTTCTGCTAGAGAAATAGAAAATAAACCAAAAAGGCAAACCAAAGCACGTGCTTCCTCCAGCCCAGCCGACAGTGTCTGTGAGGGATCAAGTCAGTGAAGGACAATTATGTGTATGTCCATGAGGAAGCAGAGTACTTATGGCTTTATGAAGGGCTGTGTAGGGATGCAGGATGCATATCCAAAGGAAACCGATGTCTTTGAGTCCTGCTTCTTTAGGAACAGGTTTTTGTCTGTGTCTGGCTTGCTCCTACTAGTTCCAGGTAAGATCTAGTGTAGGCTGTTGCTGGCTCCCTGCAACTTCTAAAGAAACAAAAATTCCTGAGATACTCGGTAACACCCTGTTTTCTAATAGCTGCAAATGCCTACATGCTTAATTTCAGAGTAACTTTATAGATAATAAAATATTTTCCTCCGAAGTCAGCAGGGAATATTTGCTTCATTTAGATACTCCCGCTAGAGGGAGTACTGATAATGTTTTAACATTGAAGACGTTTAAATTGCATTAGTAGCATTCGTGTAAATCTGGGGCACTAAATAAAGATTTGGGTTCCTGCGTCTCCTGAAAGCCCTACGGTGTACTGAATCAGAGGTTTCTCAGTGCTCTGGAAACACTGGGTAAAATGGTTTTGAAGAAAGGCTAATGATTGTTTTCTAACTTACATAACTGTGTTGTTGAAAGACTGCACTGAGGGACATGTCCAACGATAAAATGAGCTTTAATCTCCATCAGGAATGACTTAGGGATGGAATGTAGGGGCTTTTTTCTTCAAGGGTAAGATTCATATGTCAAAGCGTTGTTCTTCTGATCTCCAGAAGCAATTCTTTTAAGCTGAACTTAGAATTTTAAATTGTTGGCAGTTAAATATCTGGGTTCTTCTCTCTCCAGGGTTGAAATAATTTCTAGTTGGAAGGAACAAAATAGATGAAATCTTTCTTTTGTTTGAATTGATTTTTTTTTTTTTTTAAGCAAACATCCAAGTGTTATTAAGCTGTGGAATGAAAAAGCTAGGAAGCTTCTGAAGAGTGTCTAGATTGATGATGGGACTTAGGCACTGCAATGCCTAACTATTTATGTAGGTTATGTGTGCACCCAGATCTGTGGTAAAGCTGTCAGTGTGGTACGGGATACCTATACTCTATATACACATAGGGGAAGAAAGTGATGCATCCAAACGACGTCCAAAATTTGGGCACTGAGTGGGAACTACTTAGTACAGGTAGTAATTTGGGCAGTGCTGGTGGGAATGCATGTGAGTAGTTGTCACAGTAATTCTGTTTTCACTTGGTTAAAAACCTTATAGTAAACATCTTTGTGGAGAGTTACTTTTGTGAATCAATTTTTATTTCACTTCTGCATTTCTTTCCTCTATCTTTTTGTAATTGTGTGAAATGTGACATATAACCACAGCTAGAATGTCTATTTGGGTGTTTTCTATTATTTCTTTTCCTCATCTTTTATAATTCCAACCTTATGAAATATGATTTTATTGGCATAATGCTGAGCCTGTGTAACAGTAATAAATTGTTTCATAAAACAGACTTCTGTACTTTTTTTGGACACTTATCCTAGCAGATGGGGTGGACTGTGTAAGCGGTGATTTACCAGTATGGAACTGTGTCTCTAACCTGTTGGATTTCCCTTCCCCTCTTTCCAGGTTCTCTTCCTCTCTTAGAACCTCTGTCTGATGGTGTGCAGACAGGGTGAAGGGGATATGGCAGTACCTGTGCGATGCTCAGCCTGGCAGACAAGGTGGGCATTCTATCACAGTTGGAGATGGGGCCCCAAACAACTTACCACACACTGCTTTCAGAACAATCCCAAACCCCTGAAATTTGAAGACAGCACTCAGGGAAATGGAAGTAGACATGACACAGATTTTCACAGGTGGTGAAAGAGGGAAAGTAAGAAGGTGCTTGTCCTGACATTGTTTTTACTTCAATTCATAAAATATTATATTCTGATGTATAGGACAACTTTTACATACTTACTTTTCTATTTTTGACTGTGTATCAAAATTACTGGTACTGAATGCTGCAGATAACAGAATTAAGTATTTCTTCATGCCAAGCAACTTGACCTTTTTGTTTAGAGGTGGGAGCAGCACTTCTTGCTTTTGACACTTGTTTTTTTGCAGAGTTTTAGTCTCTCAAATTTCCATCTGTCAGGTTTGAACATGGACCAATCAACAGACCTTCACAGAATTGCAGAACCATATAAAAGTTGAGATTGGCAGGGACCTCTGGAGATTGTATGGTCCAACCTTTTTTTGGAAGCAGGGACTTATATTGAGCTATCCAGCTCCCTGTCAAATCTTGCTATTTCCAGTAAGGGAGATCCTATAAGACAACCTATTCTCATACTCATTTTTTTCTCATGGTACAAGTTTTTTTCCTAATAATATGAAATTTCTTCTAAAGTCATTTGCACCCATTGTTTTTTTTCTGTCACTGCGCATC
>JAYRBT010000082.1:46169369-46191284 GCA_036023395.1 Myiotriccus ornatus
CAAGTTTTTTTCCTAATAATATGAAATTTCTTCTAAAGTCATTTGCACCCATTGTTTTTTTTCTGTCACTGCGCATCCTTGTTGAAGGAGTTGCTGTCTTCCCCCTGTAGTACATTCCAAGTACTGGAAAAATGTGATTGGATTCCCCTAAGACTTCTCTAGGCTGAAGATACCCAGTTCCTTCAATATTTATTCATCTGTCAAATTCTACTACCCTCTCATCATGTTGGTGGCCCTTCCCTCTCCAATTTTTTTTGTGTCTCCTTTGAACTGAGGAGACCAAACCTTGACCCAGTATTAGAGGTGTGGCCTAACAGGTGCTACATGGACTGTAATAATCACAGCCCTCTCCCAGCTGTCTGTACTCTTGCTGGTGCAATCTGTGACAAGACTTGCTTTCATTGCTGCAAGGGCACACTGCTCAAACGCATTCAGGTTGCCATCCATCAGGATCACCCAAGCTGCACGCCGGGCAGTCAGACATCCCTTCAGCTGCTGCATGGGATTGATGCATCCCACGTGCAGCATTTAGCATTTATCTCTGCTAAACTTCATGCAGGTCTTGTTGGCCTGCTCTTTCTCAGGCTGTCGAGGTGTCCCTATGGGGTGGCTCTTTTCTCCAGCAGATCTGCCTCCTCTCCCGTTGTGGTGTCAATTGAGCACTTTGTACTTCACGGTCTGATGTATGAATGTATACCCCAGCAGGAGGGTCTCTGGGTTGTTCTGAGTGAACAGGCAGTGCCCAGTCGGGTCAGGAGCTATATCAGATGGTACTCAAGTCTGAGTTTAATGCTCAACTTCCCTGAGAATTGGGAAAAAGAAGAGAGAATTGTGATAGAGGTATAAATATTCAAATAGATTTTTATTTTCAAATCCGATAAAAATTACTCAGTTTTACAAAACCAAAACACTATTTGATAATACCATCTTGGAGAACAAACTATATTAGTGTAGCTTTCAAAAAAGGAAGAATGTATGCTGTTTTCCAGCTGCCTTGGTAAATGTACACAACATCATTCCTCTGTCAAAGACTTCTAATCATAAAAGTAGAGAACATGATAGATGGGGGAAACAACACTTGGGCAAAGTTATGATTTGAAGACATGGAAAAAAAGTCACTGATATAAACTGATTTTGTGCCAAAACCACTCTGATAAGTGAAAATGGAATTAAAAAAAAGGATCCCGTAACCAGACATATGTTTTTGCAACTAAATCTAAATCTTTACACAAAAAGTGAAGCATTCTAGAGTTAAATAGAATAATAGCATTAGAGGTGTTACTTTTCACACTCTTCAAGAAGTGAACAAGAGAAAATGAACCTATATATTCAAGTCTGATTGTGCCAGTAATTATTTCCATATTGTAAATCCAATCTGAGCTGAAGGGACTATAATCTGAATTTCAGCTCTGCATTCTGTCAGAATTACTGTATCTGTTTTCGGAAGTGGAATCCTTCTTGGAGTGTATCTGGCAAGTCCTCATTGGAGGCTGAACATTCCTTGTCAAGCTGAATGAATGGTGCATGTACCAAAACCACAGGCTGCTGTTAATGTATGGTATCTAGAGATATTTATTGTTTACACTGCAGATAGATAGATAGATTTTTTTTTTTTTTCTCCTGGGTGATGTGTGTGGACAGCAAGCAGGCTGTTGTACTGCCAAGATGGCATCTGACTGCCTACTTCCTTATCAGTACAAGAAGACTGTGACTTTGTTAGATGAAAGAAACTGTTAAAAAAAAAAAGAAGAGACTTATTATGTATTTGGAGAAATGAAACAAGGTTAAATGCAACATGGCCATGTCATAATTATTGAACTAATGATGCAGTAAAATCTCTCCAAGAAATCTTCAGAGTGGGAGATGAGGGAGTTCGTGGTACATCAGAAGTTTAATATGGAATGAGAAACACTAATACATAGTAATTGTTCTGCAACCATCTGTGCATAAGCTATATTTTTAAGCTTGAATTTATTTGCTGTGGGACTAGTCATGCATGAAAACACTCCCTCTCATCTATTTTCAGAACAAAACCATGAGACTTATCAAATGTTTAACACTGATGCTTTGTGGTTAAACTAAAAATCCTTGCTGTTGTTGCTTTCCTCTTTCCCAGTGGATTTCATTGCTGTTTCCCATTTCTCCTTCTGGAGCCATGTTATAAAGGTTTTTGGTTGTTTTAAGACTTGCTGTTCTAACAATAATTTGTTAGTCATGATCTCCTTGAAGCTTTGAATGCTTTTGGATAAAAATGGATTTGAAGCTGGTATGAGATTAAAAATTCTGCTAAATGTAACAATTTTGATAAAGAAAAAATGCAGTCTGAATTATTGAGTGTATTAGTGGTTGTTCAGACAATCCAGCAGCTTGCCTCACAGGCCCACAAGTGACTGCGCTTTTTTCTGCCCCAGATTTCTCTGCAGCTTTTCAAAATGATTCTCTCCATTGGCTGGATCTTTGTAAAGAATTCTCAAAGGATTCCTGCCAGAGCAGCCTCCTGCCCAGCTAGAGGACCTTTGTGGCGCAGATGCCCTGTGGCATCTCTGCTTGGAAATGTGCATAATGTGTTTGTCTTTATCACAAAAGTTTGTTCTCCATAACACTGTGTTTTCTTTCTAGAGGAATCTCAGAGGCCTGATTCTCACCTCGTGAGAGTTAATAGGTTTAAAATAAACCTTTAAGGCCACTGATATCTATCTGTTAGTATGCCATGAGACTGGAGTTTTGAGTTCATAAAATACAAATTAAAATTCTTCTAAATACTCGATGGCATATATTGGGTGTATTAATTTAGGAATAGTCCATTTTTAAGACCTATTCTTAAACTGAGGCTTAAAATACCCACAGGCAGAAAAGAAAGGCATAAAGTGTGATGTGTGTGTTGATGAGATGGGGTGGTAAATATATCTTAGCTACATACTAGATCTTTTTCTCTTCTTTTGTCTCCAATAGAACTTTAAATAATGGTAACAAAGTGACAAAGATTATTCCCAAAGAAGTACTAAAAAAGATCTGTCAAATTAGCATTGCCTTTCATAACGAAAGAAGAAATCTCAGGCTTAAGTCTCCTGATTTATGTTGCCTTTGAATAACATATCTTGTCTGACTTTGGCTCTAAGTAGATAAACCTGAGGGATATGATCAGGTATTCTAAAGGAGCACATTTCTTAGTGCTGCTTGTCAAGCAGCTTCCCTTTTTTCTGGTGGAGGAAGAAGGTGATTGCAGGGTTGTCTGTGCTGGGTTTATAAGTCTTGCACAGTACTGCAGCTTCCACAGGTGACTGACATGTCTTGAGCAATGCTGGGAACGGTATTGCAAAGGGTACTGAGAGAAGAAGTACTGTGTCATCTGCCCTAGCACAAAGAAAATGTTTGTGCAGAAGAATGGGTTTTCTGCCGAAGGGCTTTAATGAAGTTGTATTCTCAAATTCCCAATCTCAAAACGTAGCAATTGTGTTGTCATTTGTAATTGTGGGTTTTTTTTTTCTTTACTTAGGTATGTGTATATCAACGATGAAAATTAAGTGTCCTAGAGTCTTTCTGTACCGACTGGTCCTCTTGCAAAGAGTAATAATGCCTAACACAGGGGAGACATGCAGCTTTCCCCTGTGCTTACTGGTTATGTCTCAGTCCCTGCTGCTTTGTAGAACATCTGCCAGAATGAAGGAAGTGCTTTATAAATGGGATATATATCTGATCAGGTCTAGATGTTTTTTGTTTTTTTTTATTTCTTTCAGGGAGAAAAATAGGCTGGCAAAGCCCCTTAAAGGCAGTATAAATAACCATGCTGAAAGGAAAAAGGTCCCTGACTTTTTTAATTGTACAAATAGGATTTTAATACGGGATGTTACAGGCCATGTTCTTCACAAGCTGATGTCTCCATACAACCTCAAAAGCTGAACAAGAACACTTACCTTTTGCCTAATGAAGAGTTTGTCTTCAGCTTAAGTGGTTTTAGTGGTTACTCTTGATACACAAATGTCAATTAGAGGATAGCTAATACCATAGTTCTTGCTCAAGGTTTTCTATGACCTACTAATATAGGCCTGTGTGCAAACAGAAGTAAGTGGAAGCAGACTGACTGGCTTTCTGCATTGCACTTGGAAAGGGTTTTGTCCACAGCACCGGCACGTCTGATTCAAGATCACCCTTTGTGAGGACTTGCACTGAGAGCAAGTCAATTGGCACTGAGAGCATAAGAAAACACGATTGAATTGTGCTGCACAACACTGTCCCCTGCTCATACATTTAGTTTATACTGAATAACGTGGCAGCAAAACCAGATTCAGTTACCTAGGAGGAGTTTGCTGACAGTACACAGGGCTAGATAAGCTCATGCCAAATGCTGAGAGGGTGTATTTTGTTGTTCTGGTAGGACTGCACTGGGTCATCACAGGAGCAGAGAGAGCTCAATCCTATAAGGTTGTTAATGAGCTCAGACTAAGAGGGGATGGAAAATAAAAACTTTTGATTTGTGTAGTTTTAGATGTTAGGTGCAGAGGAATTCTGGAGACTCTCCGGAAGACTAAGTGGTTTTCCAGAGACTTAATAGACTACTTACAGTTAAACTGGGGTATTGCCATGTACTGACTGGAAACATAAAAATCTTGTCTGTAATCACTAAAGTCATCTATTATTGTCATATTCCCATAATACTATCTTGAATAAATTAAATCACTATTAAAGGAGGGGGGGAAAAAAAGATTCCAGTACTACATGACTGTTTTTTGTTAGACGCATTTGAGTTGTGAAAAATGTTAACACTTTGGTAGATCAGGAGATGGTTAGTTTTAATACAGACCTTTGGCAATTAAAGGAATGACATACCTCCTTTCATATAGAAGGTGAAGAATGCCCCAGACTTACTACCCTATCTTCTGTGAAATTGGGGTTCCCATTAGATGTCTGTTAAATATCTCATGAAGGAGATGCTGTGTCCTGCTGTAAGAGAACACAGATGTTTGTTCCCTATGTAGAAAATTGGATGGGAATCAGAGAGCTCTGCTGGATGTGAAAGGAGAGTTTTCAGTGTGAGAGCTATCTATTATCCAACAGCTTTGTAGCTCTAACATCTGAGATTTCTATTAGGAAGGATTAATGATATTGTGATGGGGAATTTTAAAGGTGCTTACAGGTTGTATGTGCCCCTTCACCACCTGAATGGTTAGCTCAACACAGCCATCAAGCCAGAGGAGAACCCCTCTCCAGAGCAAGGTATCAATTTCTTATCAGCTTACCTGATTCCTTATTAACAAAACAAGTCTGAAAAACTGCTCTAAGGAGAGGGGCTGAAACTTGATCTCTGTTACCAAATCTTACTGAAAAAAATAAAACACGGTAAAGTCTATTTTATAAAACATTGATAAAATGCCCACATAAGACTTCTTACCTTGTATACAAAACATCATGAAAGAGAATTTTGGAGACGTAAATTACCTGAAAGAGATCTGAAGTGTTAGCTGTGGTAGAGTCTATACTAATACTTCTAAAACTGCTGGTCATTTCTTCTAATGCAGAAGTTGCAGATTTATTTCCTAATCTTACACCGATTACTCAGGAGAGAGGATGGATGCCAGTGTCAAGGGCCAGGGATTAGTCCTGGGCACTGTGGATTGACTGTGATACTGTTAAATTCTTAGGAAGGCCTTTGACAGCTATGATGGCAAGAAGAGCCCTCCTAAACAATTCCTGAGCAAGGGCCAGAGGCTAGCTTGGGCCAGGGGCCACTTTCAGTAGGCAATTTAGATGGGGTTGTCTTGCTTTGGAGGGCAAGAAAGATCAAGACTAAATGCAGACTGCTTTGCATTACTTGACCTTATTGACAGAGAGTGCTCCTGTGCACATTTGATCTAATAATATTTGAAAATCAGCTGACTTTCTTCCAGTTTTCCTTGTGAAACACCACAGGCTTCACTGAATTTTGCAGACCTTGTGGGAAGAGACAGGTATCTCTCTGAGAAGATCTTGGAGCCAAATGTAGGTTCACTTTTCTCTTGGATA
Organism: Myiotriccus ornatus; assembly: GCA_036023395.1. Lineage (NCBI taxonomy): Eukaryota > Metazoa > Chordata > Aves > Passeriformes > Tyrannidae > Myiotriccus > Myiotriccus ornatus. Next base: position 46,175,370 of record JAYRBT010000082.1, read on the forward strand.
ATACTAGTACTAATGTTAACACTAATAATAACAATTAATATTATTATTGTTGTTGTTATTGTTATAATGCAATATGATTAAATCATAATGCAAATTTCCATTACATTATAATTCATCCATTTTTTTCTCTTACACGTAAGAAATGCTTCAAGAAATGCTGTTTCTGACCACAAACCAGTCCAAGTTCTTTTGCTCGTTTCTTTGTTCTGGCATTACACCTGCACTACAACCTTTAGGGAATTCCTTCCTCCCCTCAAGCAGCTTCTTGAAATGCTGTGTTGTGGCTTCGAAACTATTGCAGTACTTGGGCAAAAAAGTAAATCTTTTCAGGGAATAGTTTTGCTACCAGTGAGCTGGAGGGGCTTGTTGCCATGTTCTCTGACAGCTGGTTTCACAGGGTTAAAGATTAACATTTCTCTTCATGAAAAAAGTTGAATTTTTTATTTGTTGACAGAGACTGTGCATGTGATTTGAAACATAAAAAGTCTGAAGTGAATAGTTCGACTACTTTTGCCCTTTACTTTTCTCAGTGCTTTTGTTCTTGATTTTGGCATCAAGGCTGCATTCGGTGCTTCTGCAGACAAGAGATGTCAATGACATGCCCTTCTGAATCATTGTAGTATACACTTTTTTTCCCCTTGTTTTCATTCATCAGGTAAGAGATTTGTAGAAAGGGGAAACCTAAGTGTTCTGAAATACTGATCAGTTTAACCATCTCTCAGTTCTCTAGCTGTTAGAAGATTCTGTGTGTTAAACTTTCAGTAGCCCAATAGTCTGTAATGTACCAACTTTTCATATCCAGATATCAATTTAAGAGAGGGCACATGTAAAAAATATTGATAGGATTTCCTTCTGACTTTTGACTGAATTATTTATTCTTCTAGAAATTTCCAGACTCTTCGAGCAATTTTGTTTTATCTTTTCTGGTATTTGTGAGTATTAAACGTATTGTAGAATGCCTACGTGATGAAAAAATCAAGCAGGTTATTATTAATTGGCAGTTAAGGTGGTGGTAACTTCTAATCTGCCTGTCTAGACTAGTATGCCTGATTGATGAAATTTGGCCCAAAGTATGATGTGAAGTTTTTTTACATAATTTCTATGTCTTTTCGCATTTGTGCAACCTGAAAGTCATCTGAGAGACAGAAAGAAATAACAACAATATCCAGACAAAAAGAATATATCTGTTGAATGCATCTTTTTAGATGAGGAAATACTGCTTATCAGCATTTTTACAACAAAAGCATTTTTACCTACAGCTCTTCTTATTTGAGAACTTTCTATAAAATTCCTACTCCTGACATTTCCTCACATCCATAATCTCAGCTAAATTCCCATGCTGTCACAAAAATATGCACAAATTCCCTCCTCTGTTGGTTCTGGGACATAGAAATGAGATCTCTGTCATACCTGAAGTGCTACATACCGAAGGTACAATACGGTACTGAAAAGGTACCACGCCAAAGATGACGAGCAAGGTCATTTCACTGTGTGTCGACAACTACATGAGGCCATTCAGCGTAGATGAAATAGGCAGCTGCCTCACAGCATCTCCTGGGCCGTGGGAGCAGCAAGCCCAGCAGCATCCGGCTTATACAGAAGTAGTATCCTTCAATCAGGCTACTCGAGTGTTTTATATTATTATCTATGAAGTGGCTGATCAGCACATGTAAACATATACTCTGAGAAGCAAAACTGTAAGGATAATTATTGCTTTCATAGATCTGTGATTTCTGTAATTGGATATTTAATCTGAAATATAAGAAACCCAAAACCGTAGAAAGTCTGTGTCTATTGGAGACATAGGCACTGGGAGAGGAGGAGGGATGCTTTAGCTGTTGAACTACATTTCTTTCCCTTCCACTCACTGCTACTGTAGTTTGTTTTTTTTCTTTTAAATGCAATTTTAAATAGAAAAAAGCAATTATATTGGGTGGATTTTTCACAACTGGCAACAGAAATTTGGCAGTTGACAGCATGCTGGCATTTCCAATTGATCTTCTAGCACCAGGTGCACAGCTTTCAGTTGACAAGCTGAATGGTTGCCAAGAAATACAGCTGGAAGGTACCTGCTGTTACAGTGCTGCATGTGAAAAACCAGATGGGGACTGGTTCTTTTGGAAGTGAGTATCTCTGAGCCCCCTCATTATTTACTGCTAGCCATTACGGCCAACTTCTGGGTGGCATCTTGCTGTTTCCAGGTCTGACTACTACCACTTTAATTTTTTTCTTATCTGTGGTGGTGTCTTGATTGCCTGTTTCCTGTCAAATGGAAGATGAGTTAAGCTAACCCTTTTTAGGACTCAAGTTCTTGTCAGAATGGGACAGTTCTGAGAGAGGAAATGTCATCTGTCTATGTTTCGTTTGCATTTGACTTTTCCAGAAAGCCCCAAGGCATGTTTGCTTATCACCTGCAAAATAGTAATTATAAGGCTTTTCATAGTCAGTGACTACTCTGACAGTGCACACATTCACCAAACATTTAATTAAAACTGTTCTAGTGCAAATCCTTTGCTCATAGAAAGAATTCTAGTGTTTCTTGTCAAATTAAAAAGAAAAACCTATTACATAGTGCAAATACGGCAACATGATTGAAATCCCTTCTGGATATGCAACAGGGAAAGCCCCTGTGTGTTTATTATGGTATGGACATTTTAACAGATAGTTAACAGATGTCTTAACATTAAATTTTTACTTGAGAAACTTTTCATAACATGCAGTTTTGCAGAATGTTGATTTTTGATTCTACCGAGCTTTGAAAACAATTAGCCAAACTACAAGTTTATATCTTTCCGTTTTACTAATCTCAGAACACATCCAAAATCATTTTAGATTACAGTAATGTTTGCAAACGTTGATTAATTGCTACAGTCCACTGTGCATTTTACTGTCAGTGTTACCTTACTCATATTTACAGTGTTAAAGTGTCTGACATGCTAAACTGAGATTTTGAAGGATGAATGAGGAAATTCCCTGATCTCCACGAAACTGCTATATGATGCTATCATTAAACAACACAAAGTGATGCTATGCAGCCATTTGATAAGTAGATCTGGGCTTGTGTAAGTCAGCATTTTTTTTATTTGATCTGAGTGTGCTGGTTTGCTTGACCTTCTGTTCCATTTTATGTAGTTATACCATTATAATATCCTTAATCGTCCAGTACAATATTCTGGACAGAAGCTTGCATTGGATCTGTGTCTGACAAAGCTTGAACTTGACACAGAACCATTTTTGATCAAACATGAGCAAACTTTAATCAATCTTTTGTATTAGCTTTTTGTATTATCTTCAACTTGGAAACCCACAGAAAAAAAAGGAGGCAGCTGAAAGTGTTAATGAACAAATAATTGATTATCCATGATTCAGATTTTGACTGAGACTCAGAATTAATTTACAAACATTACAGGTTCAGGCCAATGAAGCCTGTGCATAAGAGTGTGTACAGATGCAGGTATTTCAGTACCTTGTCCTGATGAAAACTTTTGTGTCCTACTATGGTAGTGGGAACCAAGTGTATGCTTCTCCTTGCCTGCCTAGTGTGGGTGCTTCAGATACGATGGTGTCCCACAGGAATGTCCCACAGAGAGGGATCTTCTAAAATCATAAATCCACAAAACAGTGTCTCCCTCTAACACACAGGATAAAGAGACAGGTGGAAGCAAGGCTGATTTTCTCACCTACACCTTATGGGGACGTGCAATAGCCACTTCACTTTGCACTCCAGAAGGGAAAAGCAGTAAAATCCATGGGCTCCTGCTTTACCTCTTGCTCACCCACCAACAGGTCTCTCCTTTGGTTACTATTGTTTTTCTTTGGGTTTCACCACTTTCAAAACAGACGTGTGAGGAAGGCTTGCATTGTGCACAAGGCTGAGATACCAATTTAATTTTGAAGACAGAAAGGTCTGTGACAGGTCTAATACCTTTCTGTCGCAGTATCCCATCAGGAAAAAAAAAAAAAAAAAAGACTTGTTTTGCCCTTTTATTATTTACTTGGTTTAGAAGGAATTATATATCCTTAAGGAATTATGTGTCTGGTTTTTATTATTTGAGAAACACACAGTTAGCTCCTGCAAGAAGTAGAGTTATATGACTCATGAGAAGTCCCTGAAGTTCCAGTTTTGCTGTTCCATTACTGGATTACATGCACCTCATCGTTTTTACTGATGGGGCACTTCCAACTGCATGGCAAAAGATGCCAGAATTTCCTGTGCTTTCTATTAGGCTTCTGCAAGGCACATGGCAAGCATCCAGTCTGGGATGAAAGGAAACTGCCACTCATTTTCTCCTGCGTTTCCCCAAACAGGGTCTGTGCAGTCCTGCAAGTTGCCAAGCACCTTCTTTTCCTTGCAAGACAGATAGAAGCTGTGAGCACTTGGGAGTACTGAGACATGCCTGGCAGCAAGTCAGATCAGCTTTATGAAGCATATGAGAAAGAGGCCAGCCCATGACAGCCTCTGTTCACATAAGACTCAGTTTTGATTGCTACAGATGCAGATCTGATTTTTTAAATTTAATTTCATGCTACTTTCCAATTTCCATTGAAAATATGTGCTTCAGGAGAAGCTCCAAGTTTCTCATGTCTTTGGCATTGACATAAGCAATTGGCATAGGCTCTGAGTCCTGAGAAGAGTCTCAGAGGAAATTCTAGACTGACACACAATCAAAGCATGTAGAGACTGCCAGTCTGTGGACATAATTTTTGAACAGCAAGTATCAAAATGACACTGTTCAGAAATCGGATGGGGAAGTCATTACCAGGTACTGTGACATACTCCCTTTGGTAGTTTTCATCTAAGCTTTTAAACTAGTATGAAACCAGCAGTGACCCTACCACATTGTTGGTGATGTTTAAAATACTGCCTTCATCTGCAGTCCTTGCCTGAGCCTGGTTTCTACAGCATTTAAGTTTGTACAATGACATACAGGACTGAAATACTGGGTTTGCAATATTTGCCAGTGAAAATCCCGCTGCCATCATTACCTATAGTGATGCCCCCTGTCAGCTGCTCCTTGCTGTTCTGTTGTCTCTGATGTTAATTGCAGAATACCCCATCAAGTACTCACCGGCACAGAGTAAGTGTTAAAATGATCACTGCTGTTTGCAGCCAGACTGGCATGTTCCGTGTGCCATACTGTTGTAAAGCTATACAGTTGTAAAGGGAAAGATTTTTCCCTGAAAGGACCTGAGGAGTGGCAGAGCTAAAGGTGGAGAGGAAGGGGGACAATATGGGCAGGAACAGGAAGTGATGAGCCACAGCTCAATAATGAAAATGCAACATCATTCTCTTTTGGCAGGATGGAGCCCCTGTCCTGGCTCTTCTGCCTGCTGAGCCCTGGCCTAGAGGGATTGCAACAAGTGTCTGAGGCCCTGCAAGTGGCCCTCACCACTTGGTAAGGAAAGGCTCTTTCAAGTAGCAGTATCAAACAGTCTCGATTCATTCAGCTGGTGGTCTTGAACTTCCCCCAAATTCTCCCTAGGCTCAGACTATGTCATTATCTTAAGTGAAACAGATCTGCAGCAGCTCTGAGCTCAACTCCAGTGAGCAGCTCTCTCCGTTTTCCATGGCAGGAAATCTATGTCCCTGCTTCCTAATATGTGTATGTACATAGCACAGACATCTGTCAACTGCATATTCATTATCTGGCTGCGTCACATCTGTCAGGCAGATTCAATTAGGTGAACATGCTTCTGTCTCCAGCGAGACTTTCTGCGCATGCAAAATGCATCAACACCAAATGCAGCTTTGGAATCAGAAAAATGAGCAGAATGAACCAAGGGAAAAATGAGAGGTAAACAGACGTTTGTTAGTATTTCCAGGTTTGATGCCCGAAAGATTGTGTCTCCAGGTTTTTCGGAGTGTTTGCTAATACTGGATTGTACAATGTCATGCAAAGAGAGGATGCTGAAGACAAGTCAGACAGGCAGAAACATTTAACTATTAATTATCTGTTGTTCCCTTCTTTTGTTAATTTTTTTAAGAAATGCAGTTTAATCTTAGAACCTTCCTCTATTAATGACTAAGTCCTCTCTGTCTTTTTGAAGCCTGAAGTGCAGCCATAATTCTGCGTGTATGCGTATTTGATTTTTACACTTCACAGTTCAGGGTTCTCACAAACCATTGTTAATGTGTGAAGTTGTGAGTAGCCTCCAGAAGCCTTTTCCAGATGACATGAAAGTGAAAACAGCCTTTTCTACCTCACAGAGCAATACGTTGCAGGAATGAGGCCCTCTACTCTTGAGTCACCTTCAACTGAAAACATCGTATGAGAAACTTTAGCATCCAAGTGACCAATAATCACTGGAGGATCACCCGGAGGCTGTGATGTAGACACACCAGCAAGCACAAGTTGCATATGATGAGCAGCAACGCAGAAGTGGCTCTCAACACCTTCAACAGTCTCCCTGCTGCTAAGGCTGGCCAGCGGCGCTTTCCCCTATGCAAGTTGGAGCAGCCTAGGACCACTGTAATTTGTAGCAGGTAGGTAACGCAATGCCTTGATTTCTTGCTAAATTAACTTCTGCCTTGAATGCTGAAAAGAAGGAAATGCAGCCCTGAATGTTTGAGGAACTGAAAGAACTAACAGGAGTCAAACACTCAGCTCCGGAGTGGATTTTACGTTTTTTTTTTTTTTTTTTATGCCTGCCTGTACTCAAGCGTTATCACTTTGGACCTTGAATCTTTGCAGTAAAAAAATTCAGGGTAGCAGTCTCTGATTAGCAATGAGCCAGACCTGCAGAGAATAGGAAGGCAGACTTTCTGAATTTGGAGCTTCTGGAAAGGAATTTGCATTATCAAGTCAAAGAGTAATTTAACTCTGCTGAAGTCCAACACTTTGCATATATGCAATAACATAATGGGAAAGATCAGTCCCAAACTGCTTTCTATTCAGGATGATTTTAAATACTTTCTTTGGCTTGGTTTCTATATGAAAAAGAAAAAGGTGACACATTTCATTAATTTTTACATTAAATTTATTTGAAAAGACAGTTTTGTGTGTTTAATTTAAACATAGATGTTTTGAAACCTTTGCAATTTTAAAATCTAGAACTGCTAGGAGTTTTCAAGTTCAGGAAAAAGTACCCTGTAGCATCTCATTATAATGCAATCTTTATGGCCTTTTTGGACTAGATAACAATTTAGAGCTTGGTACAGGAACTTAATTAAACAGTTTCTTTCCAGTGGATCAGTCATGAAAAGGTTGCTAATATCTAGCAAAAACATTTTTTTTGAAGAGGAAACTTCATCTGGTGCATTCTTACTAAGAAGATTCTCCACTCAGCCAGGACTGGGAACTGAAGAGCAGACGAGTCTCCAGATACAGTAGCAGTGCTGCATTGGGAACCCAACCACTGTAGCCTGTGGCAAACTGTCTTGGGTCTCATCTTAAAAATCTTTAGTCTTGTGGTATTGGTGTAGTTTTTTCTGGTTTTATTTCTAAAGTTCTAGTGGCTGAATTCATGTTATTATTTGAAAATCATAATCACAGATGAAGTAAAATACATATTTTTAAAATTATAATAAAATTTTAAGTTTGAAAATGACATCAAGACCTAAAATCACTACCTGAACCAGAAGTTAACTACTGAACTCCTTTTCTAGATTTTATCATTTACAAATGTTTCCACTTTCAAGAAATTTTATAAAAAAAAAAAATATATATAAAAAAAATCATGCCAAGTCTTAAAAAGAATGGCAGTTCTTTAGCAGTTCAATTTTTTATCACCCAAATCCCAGTGGGCAGAGTTCTGGCTCCTGAACGTATGTAGGGTTACGTTTCCCATTCCTCCCTTTTTTGCCTTAATCTCCAGAACAAAACAAAACTGTGGTAAAAAACCTGTCCCTGTCCCAGCTGCATCATGGTTCCTGGAAACTCTTGTCCTGTTCTTCCCTGTCTTCTACTGCCACAAGACTCTTCTGAAAGTTCATGAGAGCTCATAAAAATAGTTCAGTGCCCTCGAGTGGTTCCATGTTCATCAGGAAATGACCCATTTTCAGCTGTGATTTTTAAGTGTGCGATGTATCATTAGGTAATTCCAGAACAAACTCAACAGACACTTGAAATCAGTTGAAGTAGTAGCAACAATTTGAGCTATGTAAGGTGTTTTGACATTGCTCTCTCTTTCTTCTGCGTCTTCATGAAGTTCAAAGGCTTAAAATAAGAAAGCCAAGTGTTTGTTTGTTGAATGAAAATGCTTGTGTTATACATCCACTCGTTCTTTCATCGTTGCAGCTGCAGCCCTGTGTAAATTGCTGTTTCTTGAAATCTCCCATTCATGGTCATGGTGGTAGATTACACATTTCCTTTCTGAAGGGCTAATTAAAATCATCCAAAATCTAAACTGTTAATTTCTAGGTAATCTCGAGACAGCTGCAACATCTATAACCAAGGAAACACTCTTTACTTGAATAAATGGCCCGTATGCTCTTTGATATTTTATCAAGCTGACTTGGGAAAGGCAGATGTTTAACGCTTAAATACTGCTTTCGTGAATGGGGTTCATCTGGTTCCTGCTGAAATCAAGAGGATTCTGCTTAATTTGCCAAAATATGACATTAAAATCACAGGAGGAGGTAAGTAAGCCTGTCAATTCAATATTTATTTTTGGCACAGCTCTTCTGTGGTGGAAGTTGTTCTTGCTGTATGCGTGGGGGAAAAGGAGTGCTGTCAGAGCAGTCCAGGGATGATGACAGCCTTGGTATCTGGTCTTAGGATTTGAATCTCTATGGTGGCTTCAAACTAGGGAAGCATACCTGTAGTCAGACACTTCAGCTAGACATCAGCTCTTCTTTTTTTCTGATTTAAAACCTACCTTTTGGGAGAGGTTTTCCACAATCTGTTTCCCTTGGCAGATGATTTGCTTCAGTGGAACAGCTGAACCTTTGCAGGTGAAAGAAAAGATTAACAGAAATGTGTGCATGTTTAACATTTAGATTTTTTAATGGGTATTTTTTATGAATCCTGCTTGAGTGTTGTCCATCATTAGAATCCTGTCCTCATTTCAACACTCTCTCTCTTTATTTTATTCTCTCCTTTTGACAACAGTGAATTACCTGCTCTTTCTCTGTGTTTTTTGGTGTTTGTGTGTTTCCCCCCACCCCCCCCATCAGTATTGCCACAGAATAAATAGGAAACAGCCAAGTTTGACAAGTGGTCTTCCTTCTAGTAGATAGTTACACCCCTGTTTTTTCAAGCACTGCAACTGAGAGTAGCCCAGTAGCTAATTCCTTTCTTTACCTCTCCTGGCAGGAATGAGTTGCTGTGAGTCCAAGGAATGCACTAATCTTCTTCAGCTTAGCATTTAAAAGCTAAGGGTCCAGTTTGAGTTGTCATCTAGACTCTTTCCCCTTGGATAGGCAGAGAAAAAGCAATTTCAAAAGTGATCCAACACAATATAAAAGAGGGGGAATATTTTTCTCTAAAACTTTCTCTTTCCCGAAAACCAGTTTAATGACATGTTTTCTTAGTCTGGAGGTTTCATTTCCCATCAGGCTAGAATTGAGCAGGATGAATGTTTGTTCTTCTCAGGAGCCAGCATCTCCTGGAAATGGAAATGTTCAGTTCCTTCAGTCCTCAAGTAAAGCCTTGTTAGGCTAGATCTGTCATATCTGAAAGAAAAAGAGGAACAAGTGAAACTACTGTGTTTACCTCATTAGTGGAAAAATAAGCCCTATATCAGAGTTATGGAACAAAAAAAATGTTTTAGATTTTCAATTCAGGTTTCCCCTGTACTTGTAGCACTACTTTCATCAGTGCAATCAAAGTAGAATGAACTGATGAACAAGAGCAGCACAAAAATACCTGTGTTTCAGTACTCTATAGCCTTGTCCCCTCCTTATCTTAATAGAGATAATAGTATTCAACTATTATCACTATATTTTGGCATTGATACACTTTTACAATGGTTGTACTTTCAAGCCCAGACTATTAGAGATGATAAATCTGCTGGGCAAGATTTTAATTTTTTTCAGAAGTTTTCTTACTGTAAAATAAAAACAATTCCAGGCGATATTGATACGTTAAAGTGTGTGTTAATGCAGCGTAAGAATAGGATTTCCTGACTGGGATACCTGCAAGAAAGGAGATAGATTGTCTGAGGCTGAGAAAATACTAAACAATGATGCATAAATGACAAAAATAGTAAATCTGATAGGCAGTTTTACAAATCTCTGGAGATAATTCCATCTCAATATACAAGCACCTTGGCTGCGAAGGCACAAAAGGTCTTTCAGTCAAATCGGCAGATCTCCGCTTGGTGAGGCAGGGCTATGAGACAGGAAAACAGTGATGGATTTAAAATAGAGTACTGACATATAAAGAGTGCTTATTCAGCCCTTACCTCTCTGGCAGGTAAATGGTACTCTCTCCATGTGTGTTCATGGTGAAGGTTTGGGACCAGGCCGCCTCAGAGGTAAAGGGAAAAATGCTGAGTTAACTTTAGAGTTATTTTTGTTTCTGCAGTTCACTTTTTGTACCTCAATATTTGGTTTCAGCTTGAGCTTTTTCTGCCAGTAAGAGACACTGTAGTGACTAATGATTGCACTGCAGTCATGAAGGTCTTCAGAAAAGTTTTTGTGAACAGGTGAAGAGAAAAAAAAGGTGGAAAGGACTTTTCATTACACAAATCTTTCATTCTGAAAGCCACAAATTTAAAGCTAAACTATTATAGGAAAAGCTGCTATAGGAATAATTTACCTGTGGCAGGGGCACTGCAGGCATACCTGGCACTGGTAAAACAAGAGTGTTAGCTGTGGAACAGGTCAAGTTTTGAGACCCATGAGGCAAACAAAAGACACTGAGAGTTTTTACATATAGATAGCAGGAAATCTGTACAAGCAGAGGTGCAGATGTGTCATGAGTAGTTGCATAGCACTCTCAGTTTCCTGATATGCTGCATGTCTCAAGTGTGTGGCACAAGGTTACCTAATCTGTCTATCGATGGTCTCTGACTTGTGAATGGGAGATAGTTTATACATCTCTCCAAGAGGTGTGAATTTGGACTCGCTAAAGGCTGTTAGCTATGTCCACTGGAATGTTTTGGATGGATTGATTTTAAAAGCCAAGGTAAATGCAGAAGTAGTCAGGTAAACTGCTAAGTGTCTGAAAGGAAGCATATGTTCATTTTATGTATTTGGAGTTTTTTCCTGAATACACTGAATTCATGCTTTGTTTCAAATTGCAGCTTACACTATGGTATATGCTTTACTGATTACAGGAAATTAGCCTGCAAAACCTAACAGGTGAAAGATGTTTACAGCAAAGGTTAGAAAACTGGAATGAAGGGATTAGATACCAAGGTTAGTTTTAAATATGTTTCACTGCAAGATTAAGTTGACTGTGAAGTTCAGAGAACAAATATGAACCCACTTATTAGCAAACCCACTTCCAAAGACAGATGAATTTTAAGAGTTCAGTCTCAAAGCTTTATTTAAGGTAGTAGAGCTGTGCAAATATTGGAGGCACTTAATGCTTCTAGACAGGACTCGGTGGAGTGATTCTTTATCTACTAGACTATCCTCAGCAATTCTGCAGTGAGAAGGCTTTAATCTGGATATGTGCACCGAACCACCTCAGCAGTGTATTTTTGGTTACTGTTTAGAAGAAAGAATAGTGTGACCATTTATATCAGCTATACTTGCATTTGCTTACTTTTTAAGGCACATGGAAATGTCTGGTGCTGGACTGTTTGTTTATCATAGAATCATAGAATCAGCCAGGTTGGAAAGGACCTCTGAGATCATCAAGTCCAACCCCTGATCCACTACCACCGTGGTTACTAGACTATGGCACTAAGTGCTACATCCAGTTTCAAGTGGTAGGGTTCTTGTGATGTCAGGGATGAGGAGGAGAGGGATGACTTTTTGGCAATAGCTCAGGAAGCTAAGCTGATGCTTTTCCCCAAAAAATTACAGTTCCTATAGGTCATTATGGCATAGCTGAAAGTACTGTGTAGAGACGGTACAGTGTGCTCCCAGAGCTGTAGCTACCATGGGCAGCAAACATCTGCCAACTGAGCTCTCAGCTTCTTCATAAGAAAGATTAAAACTTCTCTTTCTTTTCTAAGCAATGTGATTAACCTATTAGCATCAAATAACCTATTAGCATTTTTTTTCTCATAATGAATTTTTACTTAGGGTCTTTTAAAATGAGGTAATATGATCATTGTGCACTATTCACAAATCTCTGGTCAACCTCAAAAGATGAGCCTCCAGAAATTCGTATAGCCCTGGTGACAAGGTGTGTTACCAACACTGAGGTGCTACAGGCAACCCCCCTGAAACTTTCTGGCAGTAAGATGTTTCTTGTTAGTTAGAAAAAAATGCAATTCTGCCCACCGAAAAAGACTTTCTTCTTCCTTTGTCAAGGCTGTATATGCTCGCATTGAGGCAAATTTAACAAAGGTAACTTAGAAGTAGACTATCTTTCTAAAGTCATCTGTCTGTGGTTTGATCCAAAAAACTGAAGGTATGAGTCAGTGCTGATATTTAGATATATGGGTACAATTAATAAGACTGTCAGTGGAGTCCAGGCAATTTGTCTCACTTCAGACACTAGAAATAGACCACCAGCATATTAGAAAACTCTCGACCACGGGTAAGGGTTTAGATGACACCCCAGAATATTACAGGGCTATGTCAAGCAGGGAAAGGTCTGACCTCTGTGCCTTCTTTGCTGATTGCTGCATGCCCCAAAGGCATTGGAACGGGGTAAGCTCTCATTAAGCAAGTCGTTGGTGCTGCTCCATCCCACCTTCACAGCACTAATTTAGAACTTGCTGTATCTGGCATTTGGTCACTGAAAGGGCGGATGGGATCAACAGAAACAGCATTGCTTTAATTAAAGAATAAAACTAGTGCTTCGCAGAAAATGCAGATTACTTGTATTCTCTTCAGCCCAGATTTTAAAGGTATTTAGATGCTTAAAGACAGAGGTAGGTACTTAAAGATTTTTCCAAGGTAGCTATATGCTCAGCTCCAATTATTTTTAATGAGGCTTTTGTGCCTCCTTATTTCAAAGACACCTGATAGGAACATGTGTAAGGGCTAAAGCACTGAGGGCCTTTACAAATTTGCTATGATTTCCCTACTGAATATGAGACTTCATTATTTAAGCATTAAAAGACTGATTTGCCATTAAAATGATCTGCAGACTGTCTTGATGCCTTTAACCTTTTAGTGGGCTTATGGCATTCAACACTGAGTAGCCAAACTGGAAAAAAACAGTATTTTCTAGCTCATCAGAAGAATAATTGTATGTTACAGACAAGCACTGAAATTATGCAACTGCAAAAGTGTGAGAGAGGGGGAAGGGATATGTGTATCATAAAACACGAGAGTTTGTTCTGAGACTGCTGCAGGGAGTGCCTGTGCTTTTGTGCTACTGTCAAACAAGTGGACCTCAAGTTTGAAGAGTCTCCTTTCAGTTACCTGAAGGTAACACTGAGTGACATGTGGTCCAGCTCGTGGGGCATGGGCTTGGTACTAGGGGAAACAGGCTTCTGCCCAATTGCAGGTACCCTATTCTACTTGGCTGGTCCAACATCACCTCTCTTGGAAGGTGTTTTGAGATCTCCCAGTGCATGAAACTACTAGCCAAATGTCACCTTCACATGGCAAAAATTGTCAGTGGGAATAGGCATATCATCAACCAAAGAGGCTGGAAAGGCCTGGATGTTCCTGTAACCAGGGACTGTGGGAAGTTCACCTGTGCCGTATTCATGGATCATTTTACACTCACGCATACACACACACATGCACAGAGATAAGCACACATCCTTTTCTCTTTCTGAGATATTCCCTTGCATATTTACCAGTATAAATATGAATTTCAATGATAGAAAAAAAAGCTCTGCTTATAATGACGCCAGTAAATATTAGACTGCTTAAAAGCATGTTTTTCTCAAATGATAAGCAGTGATGGGGTTGGGGAGGAAAGGTAGTTAAAAAGGTAGTTAAAAGCAAAATGTACTGATAGAACATTAAAGCATGAGCATACACAGGAAATGGTGTGCATTGATTTGGTTTTAATTCCTTTGGAAGAAGGGGATACTGAAAGAGAAAGTACTGAAATCTGAAACTGAGACAAACATCAACACTCAGCTGAATAATTCCAGAAATGCTTACAAAGAGCATGTTGAGAATGGTACTTAATGTGGTCATACCTGTGATGGCGATGATTTCTTTCATTACCTGCTTTGTTCTGATGTGACTCTGAAGCCACCTGCTACGTTTTGACCTCAAAAACCTTCTTTTTCCTTAAAATAGAGAGTGACTGTAACATTGTATCACAGTAGTTAATTACTTAGTCACTGTGTTGCCATGGGTGCAAGATGTGCTCCCAAAGAGGTGGCAAGGTCTGTGCTGTTAGTGTATTAACAGTGCATGTGCTGTATGTATGTTTGGTGAAAAATTTGGTACAAACAGCCTTTTAGTTTTAAAAGAAGTGTGCTTTCAGTCTAGCTGAAAGAATTTGTACAGAAGTCAATGGATAGTGTTAGCCATAAGCAAAAAGAAAAATGAAAGCAGAAGAACTGAGGCTCTATTTAAGAAAAAGCATTCTGATACTTGTTTCAAAATTACATTCTTCAAACATAATTCTTTCAAGTGCCCTAGTGTGCACTTGAAAAATAATGCTGAAACATTTAATTTTTATATATTAAAAAAATGAGTAATATTATTTTTTACAATTTTCTGTCTTGGCCAAAGCACAGAGATCGTGGCTATGTGTGCCAGAGTGGATGTGTGTATGCAACAACTGAATTAAACAAAGTTAATAACAAGCAGAAGTTTTGAAAAGGAAGATAGCAAGACTAAAAGTTCATGATGGCTTAGCTGATACCTTTTGTGTTTTGATTTCTTTTTGACATTTACTACAGACCAAACCTAGTAATTAGCTATTCCTGGTTTGCTCTTTTTGTCTGTTATCTCACGAAGCCTGTCAATATATCACTTTGAAATACTACAGCACAGAAAATAATTTTATGCTTTTTCAGCCTGCTTTTTGTTTTCATATAATTGGCATTTACAAAAAGTGCAAAACATTTCCATAACAACAGTCCAGTGCATCTCTTTCATTTCAAGCACAAGGACAGATCCCTTTCCATTTCCATAGGAACACAGCAATAAATCATTAGTGAAAGGCTGGCGTTTTTTTATATATTCATAAGTAGTAGTTGATAGGTTTCCATATGGTTAAAACCTGAGAATGTGAGCATTTGAAAACAAGTAGGAATTGGGATGAGTTAATCTTCAACCAGTATTATCTGAATGCACCAGGAGATAGTGCAGATCAGTGATCTGGTAGATACTGACATTACTAGGAGGCTGGTCTAAAACATAACAGATATGTGGTAGTTTATAAGGAAGGGGCATTTGCATGTTCCCAGCACAGTAATGTCATTCCCAAAGACAGTAATCTGCTGCTTGGCAAGCTGGAGCAATAAGCTCTGTAACGAGATGTATATTCAAAATTGGAGTCGAGCCCGTGAATATATTTATCTGTATGCCAAAGAAGGGGACAGGCAATGACTTTTGAGATGTGTGAAGAGTTCTGTCTAATGCCGCTGCTTTAAATGTCCTCAGCACTCATCCAGACAGAATGCAAACCCAGCACCCCTCCACTGTGAGAACAGAAAGTTCACTTCCATGTGCATGGGGTTGAATGGTCCCTCATGGCCTTTACTGACCTTGGGATTTGATGCAATCCTTATGGAACAGAGAGGAACTTTATGGTGGTAGTCCAGCACTGCAGCAGTGATGTCTAGCAGTTTCCTCTGCAAATTACTGAATTTTACCTAAAAAATATGTCTCTGATGTTCTGCTGGATACTTGTGGGGGAGCCCAGCTGGCTCTGGGCTCTCTGTAAGCTGGGATACTGAAGACGGAACTTTACACCTGGCAGAGGGTTAACC